>JAUJYZ010000222.1:0-360000 GCA_033675265.1 Actinostola sp. cb2023 | reverse complement strand
TGTATTAGTATTATCATACAATAAGGTTTAAGATCATAAATTCCTGACGTTTCAACGTTACTAATTCAGTTATCATTATTGAAAAAATCACATGCAATCCAGCCCATTTTAAAATATTTTATGTAATATTATAATTTTTAATGCTGTTATCTTTCTTTTCCTTTAAACAGTCGTATGAAGATCTAGTAGCACGTCTGGAGCCAGTGATTATGGTAAGATAAACATCTTGTTTACTACATGACATTTTCCACTCAAATTCCTTCAAATATATTGCTAACGTAAATTTGGCGTCAGTAGAAGGAGTCCTTCTAAGCAAGAGGTGCCAGATTCTATTCTTCATGACCTCACATCCTTGTTTCAACTTTCCTCTAATCTGTGTACCTCAGTGCTGGTTTAAATACCTGTGGAACGGAGCACTGATGGAGGGAGGGGTTAAGGGGCACACCGTCTGCACACTGGGAGACCACTTTCGGGAGAAGGGGTATGGACGCTACCTGTGATATAGTGCCATTTTATTTGTTTTAGGAACTAGAGAGACAACAAAATGTTTTGGTCATTTGCCATCAGGTAGGGCTCACATTCATTGTGTTTTTAAGAATACAGGCCACCAAGTTAGAGTCATTTTTGTATGAGTGGGAAGTAGTTACTGTATGGTTTGTGCCGTGCGGTGACTGTGCCGTCCAAGCATTCTGATTGGTTGAGCAATGATTTTGCACACTAAGATTGGTTGAATAGATGCCCAGTATCACCATTACAAAGCCTGATATAACAATTATTATTTGTTTGATTGATTGACAGGCTGTTGCTCGTTGTTTGATGGCATACTTTCTTGACAAAAAGTACAAAGAACTACCTTACATTGAAGTCCCGTTACACAGTGTCTTAAAACTCACAAGTGTTGGCTATGGTGAGTATAGCAACAACCTAGCTAACCAACATATGGAATGGAGGAAGGGACAATGGAAAGGAAAGAAGGAAGGAAGGAAAGGGGAAGGATGAGAGGGAGGGAGTGAATGGAAGGGAGGAAGAAGAGAAACAAGAAAGAAAGGAAGGAAGGAAACATAGTATGAATGAAAACCTTTATTTAAGAATTCAGGGTAGCTCTGTCAGCAATAAAAACATGTACAATCTAAAGACTGGAAATTTCACTTCTCAGTATTTTGTCCAGATTTTCATTGGATTTATTTTATGATATATTTTGATAACTTGAACTTTTTTATAATGAAAGTTGACTTATTTTCGTTTTCAATTTTTTTATTTTTTTTAACATTGAATCTTAATTGTGAGGTTATTATACCAATACCAAAGTAATTTACCTCAAATATAAGGGTGTTATTTCTATGTGTAGGTTGTGAGGTGGAAGCGTTTGATCTCCATGTCCCTGCTGTAGATACTCATCGCTATAAACCTGAGGTACATTAAATGAAGAGCATCATTTTGTGTAATGTGCTATTGGAAATGGATAATCTTCTGTTTAGATCAAAGACACATGAAATAAACAATTGAATCACTTACTGGTAAATTGCAATATGCTACGTTGTGACCGATACCATCAAAGATACATGTAGTTTATGTTATGTTGCTAATTAGACATTCATTGTGATTTGTTTAGGATGTTTCTGTTACTCGAGATTCTGAGCATGCCCTGAATACTGTCCCTGCACATGAATAATGTCTCCAAGCACGTTCCTGTCAACAATGATTCTGAGTACCTCCTGAATACTGTCCCTGCACATGAATAATGTCTCCAAGCACGTTCCTGTCAACAATGATTCTGAGTACCTCCTGAATACTGTCCCTGCACATGAATAATGTCTCCAAGCACGTTCCTGTCAACAATGATTCTGAGTACCTCCTGAATACTGTCCCTGCACATGAATAATGTCTCCAGGCACGTTCCTGTCAACAATGATTCTGAGTACCTCCTGAATACTGTCCCTGCACATGAATAATGTCTCCAGGCACGTTCCTGTCAACAATGATTCTGAGTACCTCCTGAATACTGTCCCTGCACATGAATAATGTCTCCAGGCACGTTCCTGTCAACAATGATTCTGAGTACCTCCTGAATACTGTCCCTGCACATGAATAATGTCTCCAAGCACGTTCCTGTCAACAATGATTCTGAGTACCTCCTGAATACTGTCCCTGCACATGAATAATGTCTCCAAGCACGTTCCTGTCAACAATGATTCTGAGTACCTCCTGAATACTGTCCCTGCACATGAATAATGTCTCCAGGCACGTTCCTGTCAACAATGATTCTGAGTACCTCCTGAATACTGTCCCTGCAGCAATGGCTCTGAGTACCTCCTGAATACTGTCCCTGTTTATGAAAAGTGCTTGAGTATATCTACTGGAACAAGTCCCTATTTCCTCAACCGATGTCCCTTGGTAATGGCTCCAAGCACGTCATGGATAAAGTCCCACATCTTCAGAACACACTTGTCATTGACTTGCACCTCATGAATATTGTCCCCAGTGATATTAGGATGTCCCATGAATTTTTTTGCATTTTTCATCAATATAAATTTATAGAATATAATTTAATTTTTATTAAGGTATCTATGTATAGGTAAGCATAATTTCTTGGATGTTGACAAACAAGGAAATAAAATTAATCATAGGGAATGGTTTTGAAACCCAGCAAACATCATTGTTTTATCTTTTTGTTCATGTTCTTCCAACTGTGACCGCGCACAAACAAATTATATTTTTCTTATATCAAGCATTCAGCCAATACAACCCAAGGGCCTGGTCACTCAACCATAGCATTTCCATCTAAAACAAAACATTGTGCACGGTCAATGTCATGATGGGCCTACTCAACATCCATGTTGGCTTCAGACCCTTTGAATTTTGCCGGGCTTCATAACCATTATCTTCTATTAACTATAGTGAGGGTCACAGGACCACTGGTATTTGCTATGCACTATTTACTGTTAACCTGTATAAAGAAAGTTGATTGATTGATTGATAATGAGTATTGTGACCAAGCCTCATCATGAAAATGAGGCTAAGACTAGCTGTGCTTCATTATGAATAGGCAACTTACATGATGGCATCATATACTACAAGTACCAGAATGCTTTGCCCATTTTCTTTTCGGTTAGATAATTAGTACCAATTGTCTTACTATACAAGCATCAAGAGTTCCAGGCTTCCGGTGTTATTACAAAGGAAAAGTGAGCACCAATTCTAGACACAGGGAGCCCAAGCTATGTTTTTGCTCACCTGGTGCTCACTTTTCCTTTGTAATAATCTCACAATGCATTGCGCGCGTACCGGAAGTCTGGAACTCTTGATGCTTGTATTCTGAGGGAATTGAATAAGAAAGAAAATTCGCAAAGCATTCTGGTAGTTGTAGTAAAACAACGTCATCATGCAAGTCGCCTATTGGCCATTACAAAAAAGAGCAGGGGACTGGGACCAAGTCCGTAAAACTAATTCAATAAGAAACTAGCAAAAGTGGGCAACATTTTCTGACAGAGCAGATCAAACTTAGCTAATCTGGAAAGTTTGGTGAACTTTGGCTTAATATTGACGATGCAAGAGGGCATCAAAGATGTACATTTTCCCATACAAACTCTTTATTTTTTTACGTTGTCTACCCAAACCATACATTCACTGTAAAATCTCAAAAGTTTATAATTCCGACAGAATTCACTCAAATCACATCAAACTTTACACGTGATAATTTCAACATGTTGTTTCATGTCATAAACTTAATTTCGTAATTACATTAATTCTAATAAACTCGTTCCCAGTCCCCTGCTCTTTTTTGTAGTGGCCAATTGCCAGGCTGCAATGTTTGGTTCTGTCCATTTGTCTCATCCCCAGGCCTCTGGTTTCACTGATGCCACCAAAGGCTTGGTGACTAGTCAGATGTTAGGTCTATTTCAGTGATAAAATTAGATAAGTTAATTTTCACAGTAACTTTGTTGTAATAATGTCATTCCATGCAAATAAACTATATACGTGTTTCATTGACTAAATAATGATTTGTGGTGTGTGTTGCTCTGAGTTGCACGTGACGTCATGGCGGCCATGTTGGTGCCCTGTAACAAAGCATTCCTCCTTAGCTACTCTAGTAAAGACTACGAGAAGCGCGCGCGTAATGAAAGGCCAGCTCTTCTCTGCGCGTAGATATAAAAGTGGGTCCAATGAATTCTGGTCTTGTCTGAATTCACCCAGACGCACGATGTAACTTTTCTTGCAACGTTGCGCGCAACAGTAGCAGAAGTAGGATCGAGTTCTACTTTGCAAGACAAGTTACATCGTGTGTCTGGGCCTTTAAAGTGTGGTTATTATCCTTCGCCCATCACCTCCCAGATCAAATAGTATATAATACGTTTTGGAAATCAAGGCTTTCATTATCGTGACCCGTGGTTCTAGTACACGGGGACTATCTTGAGCCTACTACTGACATCGCTGACGCATGCTGGGATTCGATCCGGTCTTGCGGGACGCGCACAGGGAGCCCAACATTGCGCGCGCGCTCCTACAGGAAACCCATCAAAAAATGACGCGCGCATACAAATATTGTTTTACTTATTATAAGCAGCCACAAGAAATGGTTATCAGTACTAATAATAATTCACATTAGGGCCATTTATACGAGCGATAATAGGACGCGTCTTATCTAAATGGCCCTATTGTCTCAATTGTTTTGGTTGGCTGTGGCAATTGCCGGATTTCTCCCTCGCGCACGTGCGTTCAAGCATCTTGTGCGCGAGCTACCAAAACGAACATTTGCGACTTCCAAGTCGTTAGTTGTTTGTACGCGCGCAATGTACGTTATTCTTCTTCACCGGCGACAAAAATGGTCCACTTCGGTTTTCAACTCAAAATAATGTGACCATTTTGTATATTGTTTAGTTTTACGATAAATATATATATATGCAATAATATTCAGGGGGAAATGGGAGCTGTATTTAGTTGTTTGAAACAGCAGAACCATGCGAAGAGAAGGTAAGTTGAAGGAGTTTGGAAATTTTTCACCATCTGAAGGAAATATTGCCATTTTGGCTTCTCAGTTTGGCTTATATTTTAACATATTATAACACTCAAGAACAGGGCAGGTAGTTAATTAATATATATCAAGTGTTGTTGTTGTTCTATCTATCTATCGCTACTTGACTCCATCCTAAGGATGATTATTTCAAGTGGTCAGGGTTCCATGTTGTTGTTGTTGTTGTTGTTGTTGTTGTTGTTGTTGTTGTTGTTGTTGTTGTTGTTGTTGTTGTTGTTGTTGTTGTTGTTGTTGTTGTTGTTGGAACCTGAATCATCTCTTATTCTAATTGTAACAGATACGCAAAAAAAATGAAAAAGTTTTTACGAGAACGAGATTTGGAACTTGAACGAGAATTACAGCTAGCAAATCGGTATGTATCTGGGATGAAAACTCATCACTCAATTCTAGTGAAACCGTGTTAGAATGGGTCGAATAAACTATGCAGTTCTACATATTATTGTGGAAAATAGAGAGTTGGTGTGTATGCACTTTCAATTTTCGCGGTCAAAATTGCAGAAGAATATGATTGACTCAAGAGACCAGAGAACATTAAGGTCTCCTGATTCTACACCAGCGATTTTCGGCCTGCAACAGTTGCAGTGCTGTCATCGCATTGCCTGTAATATAATCGTTTTCATATTAGTGAGGAGTAGTTACGGTACGGTTCGTGTCGTGGCATGGGTTAACAGTGCCGTGCGGTGTCCAAGGATTCTGATTGGTTAAGCAATGATTTTGCGCGCTGTGATTGGTTGAATGGATGTCTTCGATTCCGTACCTTGACCGCAACTCCATGTCAAAGGCGCCTCTTTTCTCCGTGCCATAGGTTCCCGCTCATACGAAAATGACTCTATTGCGCGCAGTGACACGTCGCCTACCCTGGCCCTAAGAAATGTGGAGACAGACAGACAAGTGAAACAAACCAACCATGCAACAAGCAAATAAACATTGACAATTAAAATTTTATAGTTGCATGATTGTGAAAAGACAGTTATTTATTTCCTTACAATCTGAATGATAATTATACTTATATAATAGACACGTGGCCAAGTTGCTTCAGAAAGATTTCCCAAGATCTCCCTCACTGAACACTCTCTCTACACAACTAGAGACCATCTCATTGTTATCACTAGACCTTGATATCGATAGTGGAGTTGATATGGCTTCTCCTTATAACGCTCCTTATGATCAAAAGCCTTTATGGTGGATTATAGAACGAAGCAACACGTTGGACGAAAACATGAGGTATGAATGCCATAGTAACAATGAGCGGTAATAAGGTATAGATGACGGGCTGGTGGAGATAGAGAAGGGATGGAAGGGGAGGAAAGGAGGAAAGGAGGAAAGAAAGGCCAGAAAGAACGCAACCGTGCACTCCTACAGTCCCCACTGTATATAACTGCATGTGTATAGCAGGGGCAGGGGCAGGGCAGGGGCAGGGGCAGGGGCAGGGGCAGGGGCAGGGGCAGGGGCAGGGGGGGCAGGGGCAGGGGCAGGGGCAGGGGCAGGGGCAGGGGCAGGGGCAGGGGCAGGGGCAGGGGCAGGGGCAGGGGCAGGGGCAGGGGCAGGGGCAGGGGCAGGGGCAGGGGCAGGGGCAGGGGCAGGGGCAGGGGCAGGGGGGATCGAGAAGGATATATAGAGAGAATTTAACCTATTTTGAATTGCGCTGTTGCTGCTTTCATTTCAGACAACTCGATGCTCGAAAGCAAGAAGGCAAAGAAAACGTCCAAAAAAGTCGTCTTAAATTAAACCACATCGACACGATTACAGAATCATATCGATTTCGTCATTTCGTCTTCAAGAATCCTGTCGATTCCTGGAAGATCAAATCATGTTTCTATTAATAGTTTCACACTCAGTTGGCTAAAGAATTAGCTGCAGGACGTCATCTACAATCTTGATATAGATTGATATTTGTTACATATCTCAAGTTTTTAACATTTCCTGATAATAAATTTTGGATACACGGTAAAGAAAGATTTTATATCTTTTGTCTGTGATTTAAAATTCAGTGGTCGTGGGAGGTCTTGGGCTCCCTGTGATGAATCAAATTACGTTATCTAACCAATTTCTATATTTAAAATGTTTTCTTCAAAAAATACAATAAAAATATTCAAAATTGAGAAATTGAACTGTGATAAAATAAATAAATAAAACGAAATAAAAAGATATAAGAAAAAAAAGAGAGAACAGAATTAATCCATGTCAGGACTCGAACCCTGGTCTGCTAAAACACAGCTTTCTCTGCACCCCCCGGTTACTAAAAATGAAAAGTGAAATAAAATATTTAAAAATGGGACGATTCTCCCGAGATATTCTTAGAAGCTGAGACATTGAATCGACTTACGTTAAGGGTGAATATTTCGGCCACACCCGCGCTTATCGGTGCTATATAAAACTAGGTCATAACCAAAAGGCCAGTGAGGGAGGGGAAATCCGGCCCCTAAGCCATACCTTTAGATTTCCTCTATTAGACCATTGCTCTATCAAGACACACATAAATGTCTAATGTTTAGATTTCCTCTATTAGACCATTGCTCTATCAAGACACACATAAATGTCTAATGCAGATAGTCTTTTCGGCGAAGCTTCATTGCCGTGCTAATGAGCTTGTCTCAAATCCTCAGGGAGCAATCGGAACAATCAGACTCTAGTCTGTCCTTACGATCAGACAATGCCTGGGCATTGGGGAGCGGTATTTTAGGGGAGTGGGGAAGGGAGATTCGGGGCAAAGTCTCGCGTGCGGGAGACACTGGGTACGAGTTCAATGGCGGTCAGATTTGAACACGATGCCACACGAGATGAAACTCTTTCAGCTTGTTTTGGCACGAACGTAAGTGAAGTATTTACTAGAAGTTCTTTACATTTTAGCGGCCGAACCATGCAGTCGTTTATGTTCAATGCTACTAGTTTGCTTTTGCAATTTTAAAACTAAATCCGTCAACTCACTGACAGTAAACATGCTTTGATCGGCCAAAACGTTTTACCTCAATACTTTGTTGACCTTGTAATAATAAGCTTAATAATAATAATAAGCTTAATAATAATAATAATAATAATAATAATAATAATAATAATGATAACTTTATTCCTCAAAACAAATTACAAATAAGAGATAGAAAAATAGATAAAAATCCTTATTTACAAAATTTAAAATGATCGCTTGGATTGTTCAATAACAATTAACAAATCTATAATAATAATAATAATAATAATAATAATAATAATAATAATAATAATAATAATAATAATAATAATAATAATAATAATAATAATAACAATAACAATAATAATAATAATAATAATAATAATAATAATAAGCTTAATAATAATAATAAGCTTAATAATAATAATAATAATAATAATAATAATAATAATAACTTTATTCTTCAAAACAAATTACAAATGAGAGATAGAAAAATAGATAAAAATCCTTATTTACAAAATTTAAAATGATCGCTTGGATTGTTCAATTAACAATTAATAATAATAATAATAATAATAATAATAATAATAATAATAATAATAATAATAATAATAATAATAATAATAATAATAATAATAATAATAATAATAATAATAATAATAATAATAATAATAATAATAATAACTTTATTATTACGACGCTGGTCTCCAGTGCCAGTTGTGCATACTACTGACTAATACATTTGTATATAAACAACTATTAAAACCATAGGTGTCACTAAGGTGTCTCAATACTTGTACAAACCTACTACATATAGCGAGGGTAGTAGTGTATGGATTACATGACGAATGACTGATCAGCATGCATTTGCTGGCTGGAATGTGTCATCGTGCGATGCAGACCTACAAAATCACGGTTCTACCACACGTAGCTGATGCCATGCATCTTCAATGGTACACTGTGCCTTACCAGCAATTAATTGACAGTGCAAAATGAACGCTAGAGGTAAATATATTTAGGAGTCTCTTTAGACTTCTTTAGTAATTTTGTCGTGGTTCGACGTTCTTGTTTTGACCGGAGGGTGTGGCTATAGGTCTACATCTACAGGGGGATTATCTTATGGGAATTCTAGTTTCGACAACCATGTCAAAACTGAGCCCTTCCCTGAGGGTTCGCAGCGTGATCCCTGATTTGTGTTCATTCTTGTGTTTTTGTCGACGCAGGTTGGCGACGCAATCAGATTAAACTACGGGGTGCCTGTTGTTTTGATGTATCGACCTTTTTATCATGTTTTGATAATGAGTTTTGAACATATAAAGAAAGCAGAATCTTGTAGGGAGAGCTGAGCGCGCACACTAGGAAATCACGGTCTTCAGTACAGTATTACGGGTTGTTCCGGCTTAATTCTTCACATTTTTGAAATCATACGGAAAGATCAACAAAAAATGTTTTTTTTGACAACTATCTTGCTTAAGTGATTATTTACACCCATTGTCCACTAGAAATAGCTGGCGAAAGAAAACAATAATATGTATAAGTACTAATCGGCCAAGGTTCTGGATCAGTCAGGAACGGATTGATTTTCCTTCGAAGTTTACCAACAATTCGGTTGAAAATTATATATAAACCTACCGAAGTCTAAAAACAACGTTTTATGGTTTTTTTCTAGTTACTAGTAAATTCCCCGGCAAAATTTTCATTTCGTGAAACCAGCGTAATTATAATGTGGGGTTTTACACGAGTTTCAGACGGAAAATTCATTATCAGTTCAAGTATCTACTGAACTATACGTACTGATTATGTTACAAGCCTGACACGTCATCCAACTCAAAGAATGGAAGATTGTTCCTTGTTTGGGCCGTTTAGTTTCCCCCGAATATTTTTTAGCCGCTTTAAAATTCGCATGCATAATGAAGAAAATCAAGGAAAAGCATTTGTATGAACAACATAAAAGATTTCAATAATTTATGAAGTTACTCTTATCTAGTCGATGTATTTTTGATTCCGAGTCACGTTGAGACTTGAGTTTTTCCAAATTGTCAAAGTGTCATATTTATATATTTTTCTATTACAAAAATATGTTGAAATATTGCGTTATTTCCCGTTCACAGCGTGACGACATCACAGGTTAGTTTCCGTGACGATGAGAAGGTCGTGAATCAGGAGTTATTTCTGCTCGTTAGTTAATCCCTTCAATCAGTTAAATTTCCATTCAGTCGATCTCTTGAAAAATATTTCAAAATAATTTCAAAACTTATAAAAGTGAGATTCAATATATGTTTTATAAGTTCTTCAACTAAAATGGTGTTAAATAAACTAAAAGGGAAATTTCTTTTCATTCAATTCAAATTGAGTTTATTCTCCGTTACCAAGGGGACCCCTGTTCGCCACAGTAGGGGACTGGGAAGGAACTGAGCATGCGCAGTCGCATTGTTTGATAGATGCTACTTGTTATGCAAATCAGTGGTTGGACATTCCAAGCGTAAATTCAAAATTACGTGTATTTATACGACTTTATTACTCATTTTACCAGCCAATGCAGCATTCTAAACCCTGCACAAGCAGCCTCTGAACAAGTGATCTACTAGTGATGTCTAACAAAGGTGGAAAAAAGGGATCTCTGCCAAGGAAAGGCAAACACTGGTCTCATAATGTTCGTGAAATTATACTTTGTAAAGCCGATGGAAGCTTTAATCTGAAGATAGATGGAGGCGCAGAAAACGGAGAGTTCGTCTACGTCGGTGGAATAAAAGAGAAGAAAGTCAAATATAAAAAGGGGAAGCTTCATGTGAACGATATTGTCTTAGAAGTGAACGCGAACGCAGTTGCTGGGTTTACAAGACCCGATTTCTTAACTCTTATCAACAAAGATGGAAAGGACGCGGTAGTTCTGCGTACAGTGAAACCAGGTTTGTCTGTTTGTTTATGCATGTAGAGCTTTAACAAATTCGATCGATCTTCGCATGTGATAGTTTCTCACTTTGTCGATTGTCTCTTGATTGGTTGTGTTTGTGGTTGAAGAGATTGCAAGTTTGAAAAGTTTTTCGAAAGTTAGAATCAGGGGTGTGAATCAAGTCAGCCTTCACAGTTCACTGGTCAAAAGTTCCTTTTTGATCGATAGCTTGTAGAGTATTTACTTGCTTGTCATTTTTTTGTGAACAACGAGACATTTACCACTTATCGGGATGAATCTCCATTGTCGAAGCAAAATGGCAAAATGCATTTTGACTCGATCAAACGTTCGAAATGCGAGTCGATTTCATGTTGTTTATTATCGTTGTAGGAGGTGGTATTATGAGAGATCTTCGAGAATATTTAGCGATGAGACACAAGGATTCACCGGACATTGGACTTCAGCAAACTATACGAGACAATCTTTACCGCAGGACAGTACCATGTGAGTATTACACGCATTAGTGGCATAACTGAGATTTTTTGATTTGTACATTTGTGTGATGTGGAAATTTAATTTATTATCTTGCGAGACAAAACATTAAAAGACATGATCACCATCCAAAAATATTAATGTTAACTTTCTTTACGTGTAATTTCTGTTATACAACCCCAAAGAAGTGACCTAATATTTTCTTACTGCTTACTGCTTTCTTATCACTCGGAAGTTTCTTATCTAGCGTTTGCTTTCGAGCTCTTGATCGAGTTGTTCTCGATTACAAATAGCGCTAACGAAATATTCACACACTTGACGCTCTCACAGATTCGTTTCCCTTTTGTCTGGTCGGATCAGGATTATCACAACTTGCTAAAACCGATGTATTCTTTCGCAAACATGATGTTGTGTTTTTGGCTGTCAATCTCTAATTGAAACTTTTATCAACTTTACTGGTGGCATAATTGTGGCTGTTTAATTGATCAACTTAATAGCGCTTTAAAATCAGCTGATTCTCTCCTTGAGAACTTCCAAATCCCCGTTTGTAGGATTGTTTTAATCTGAAGAATCACTAAGTTATCTCGCAGCTTATCTTTCGGTAGCTTTCGAAGATGTACAAAATGCAAGTGGCTCGCGCACAGGGGACGCTTACATACGTGTATACAGTATACGCTTACATACATGTATGACGCTTGTCATACATGGATGACTGTGATGATGGCAGCAAAGGCCACCACAGTCATGTAGTGATATTATTCACTAGAAAAGAAGAAATAATATGAGTACAAATGAAAATACTAAAACAAAGATAGTTTTTCACAACAAGATAACACGTCAAATGTTAAATTTCGCTCTTTTTCTGTCGAAACTTGCAGTTGTTTATTATAATGATTTAATTGTGTGGCCATTTATATCGTTAAAAAGCATCTGCAAATGCTGTATTATTAAGAGTAGAAGAAGCCAAAATTCAAATGTATCGACTAGAAAAAAAGCTCATCAACAGAGTCATCACAGTTTGTGAAAAAAACAATGGCAATCTATTTACATATGAATAAAGTGTAGTGCTAATAAAACCTTCAATTGTTCTCTCTTGTGTATAAGCTATCATCCAACCAAAACCACTAGACTACATGCATTAGTATTTACCAGTGGATAGCAATTCACTGTTTTAGGACGAGATTCAAAATGGCATCTCATTTCGCTACAGTCTCCGAATTTATTTGTTTAATAAAGTGCCATTTTTTATCCAACTGATTTGGTATATACTAAAACAATTATCTCTCTCAGTGTCGGTTAGTAGTGGTGAATATTTATACCTTGCCGCTCGAGGACTCGCGGCTCGGTAAATATCCACCACTATACTCACCTCCACTTCGGGGAATAATTATTGTTTAATATAACACAAAATTATAATAATAATAACATTTTTGTTATTATCTTTTAATACTGCTTACATTTTAGCTTTGGTCTCTGGAAGCCTATTACTACTAGTAAATGTTGACATAAGTTTTTCAAAATCCTCGAAATTGCATGTTTAAAAAGCTGGAATAATTTTGAAAAAAACAGAATTAATGTTGAAAAAAATTGGCAAAAAGCAAATCACAAGGTCTTCTTGTGTTCTTATAAATGTAGGTTTTTATTTTTACACGAATGTATGGCTTCATTCTATGTGGCTTGTTTACTTAATTTTTGACAATGGGATTAAATCCTAGGTACTACACGTCTCCCAAGAGATGGCGAAGTCCCAGGCGTAGACTATGTATTCCTTAGCTTAGAGGAATTTAAAACAATGGAGAGAAGAGGTGTTTTCATCGAAACTGGGAATTATGATGGCAATTCGTATGGCACCCCCAAACCCCCCAAAGTACCCACAGACACCCTACGCAATGTTCCCAAGCCAGCCTCGAGACCACCACGCCCAAAATCAATCAACATGATGGAACCAACTTTTGAACCACATCCAGGGTTAAATGAGAAGAATGCTAACTACCTTGGACCTCTGCCTCTGCCGTCGAAATGGGAAGTTGGTTATACAGAAGAAAATGAGAAATATTTTATCAAGTAAGTATAGAGTCAAACACTAAAAGTGTGAAATAGTACTAAATGTAAATAGTACTAATTGGTGAAATATCCTTTGTTTTCTATTGTTTCATCACTCTATTTAGTACTATTTAGTTAGTGCTGTTTCACGCTTTTATTGTTTGTACTCTAATAGAACAAATACCAAAAGGTTTACTGATATATATACTTCCTGGAAAAGTTGTTTTTCTTGTTCTTACTGAGAACAGTCCTTGGTTGCACTATATCCGGTGGATATGTTGTAGTTCAAAATGATCCCTTGGTTCAAGAACTAAATAATTTTCACCTTCCTGCCTCCCTCCCTCCCTAAACCTAAGATAAAGTCTCCCCTAATACTAACCCTAAACCTAACCCCAAGGTACTTCATTACTATATTATTATAATAGTCTTCCCCAATACTAACCCTAAACCTAACCCCAAGGTACTTCATTACTATATTATTATAATAGTCTTCCCCAATACTAACCCTAAACCTAACCCCAAGGTACTTCATTACTATATTATTATAATAGTCTTCCCCAATACTAAATAGTCTTCCCCAATACTAACCCTAAACCTAACCCCAAGGTACTTCATTACTATATTATTATAATAGTCTTCCCCAATACTAACCCTAAACCTAACCCCAAGGTACTTGATATAAAGCCTTCCTTCAAAATGATTTGAACCAAAAATTATTTTGAACCACAACAGATACATGAAAATCCTTATCCAGCGGATCAATTTATTTGATGACAGCTACTATTAACTTCAATTTCACTGGATAAGGATTTATAAAATGGATAGTGCTCACTATCTACTCTGTCAATAGCCAGAAGGATTGCAAATACTCTGGTTCTGAGTTTTATTTTTTACATACCACTGTACTCCTTCACAAAAGATGCATTTGCTCAACCTTCAATCCAGAGAATAAACCATGGATCTAAAAATGGTTTCTATTGTCCAATGTTCAATATGGTATTTGTGAATAATTTACACAGAATTGAGGCTATAAGCCTGAGCAAATGCATCTTTTGTGAAGGAGTGCGCGCAGTGGTGTCTAACAATTTGAAACTGGAGTATTGTGCACATACTCTTTGATGTTTCTGATGGTAGAAACAGCCTGCAGGCATACCTTGTTCATAGTACAGAGCTGTGGATATTAATACATATCTCTTATTAACCGAGCACGAGGTCCGTACGGCAAGTTATAGACCAAGTTTTTTCGCACAGCCTTATGGCCCAAGCGCGTAGCGAGCGGGCCGTAAAAAGTGGGAGAAAACAAGAATCCATAACTTCCCGTACGGACCGAGCAAGCGAGGTTAACCCTTTCACTACTAGAGCCTATAGGGGTCAAACCCATGCTGTTCCTGGACCTTAATTGGGCTGATTTGTAATTATCAATATCAAAATGAAACCTCTATGCTCAGTAGATATTGAGGCCTTATAACACACATCAAAGCACACCAATATAAAGTAGGAATGTTGTTTTACTTGCAGCATTGATCAAAAGACAAATTCAGTAACACGATTTACAAATAATATGGGTTGAATGTGAGAACTCTTTCAAATTTCAAATTTGCCGCCATTTCGCTACACATAACTTTTGAGGTTGTCTCAAAATTATAGTAATTAAGACTAATTCATGTTGCTGTTTTTACATCCAGTAGGTACTAAAAGGTTTACAAAGAATTTGTCTCAAACATGCACTAAAATACAGCTGAAAAAGCTCACTTAAATTAATAAGAAAAGTTAAACAAATGTCTATTCACGCCATGTGGTACTCGTTGTGACATGAAGGGCAAAGGGCCACTTTGCTCGAAGCGCGTCTCGATTTTGTAGCCCTTTAGTGTTTTCTTTTCGCTCTTAATACACTGAACACCTTTTAATAGAAGCAATCATCCCTTCATCTACGGACATACATTTAGAAGGCTCGTATGCGCTTTGTGCTTGCTCAAGAATGCTTTTTAGGACCGGCCGAATCTTGTAGAGTCGGCCATATCCATCTTCCCCACGCTTTGGCACAGTTCTTCGAAGCGATTCTTGGTCATAACAGACTGAATCCCTGGATTTCCAATATATGGATCGGAGGACCAATACATTGCAATTCTTGGCAGCTCATGGTTATTCCCATAAATGATGGAAATGCCAAAGAAAGCTTTGAGTTCGGATCTTGTGTCGTTCCACTTCAAAAGTCTCGCCGACAAGTTCGCTAATTTTGCCCGTGCATGCCCGTTTCTGTCACAATCATGTCCACCAAAGCGTCCCCGAACAGCAAACCAAAATAAAAATCAGCCTTCGAATCATTTGGGACATCTACTTTAATCTCTGCAGCTGATTCAAAGTCCTCTGGGGCAAAATCTTGGAGTTCAGTCGACCAAACACCTTCCTCTTCTTCGTCACTTTGATCCTCACTTTCTCCGTCGTCGCTATCTGGGGCAGGAAATCCTTCGAAATCAATGTCTGAATCATCTGAACAATCTACTCCTTCTCCTTCAGAATCTGAACTCCCAAAAATCACTCTAAATTCTTCTCTAGTTAACTCTTCTTGATCTGCCATATTGTAAACACGCTCAACTCTACTCGAAATGCAAAAGCTCCGCACGGGACGCCAGTGAATACAAATTATGCGCAGTTGGTACAATTTGATTGGTTAATGCATCAGCAAACAATAGCCCACGTGTTTAAACATATAGCGATGTCCTAGGGGAGGGGAGAGACAAAAGATCTGATGCAAATTTTTTGGCCGCTTTTGGCCGCTCCAGGAAAAATGTCACATTTCCGGTTGGCCGCTTTTGGCCGCTCTAGTAGTGAAAGGGTTAATAAGATATTTATTATATAGCTTTTTCCTTACTTTTCTGTTTTCAGTGGGCCGTACGGGAAGTTACGGCCCGCGAATTGACCAATAAGAGCGTGCATAGTATCTGTGCTATATAATAACTTGTTTTACCAATGAAGTCTTGTACTTTTGTGCAGTCATGATACAGGTACAACACAGTGGACAGATCCAAGACTTACTGAAAGAAAGAAGGATAAGCCTGACCAATTCAGTGATGATGGTAAGCAAATGACAGTAATGCTTGTTTGTGCTGAATGCAACAGCGATTGCAACTTGTCCAGCTGTGCACAGTTTCCAAAATAAAGACTGCGCACAGTGGTCTTTATTGTACATTGGTAGCTTGCTCCCTACCTTTCTTACTATACTTATATTAATATGTAATGTAAAATGCATAATAACTAATTACATAATGATTCTTAAAGGCCGGATTAGACGGCACAACTTTTGTCTACAACTGTCGCATACAACTTGTTTCCGTATGCTCAATTCATACATACAACACAAATTGCTTGATCGTGTAAATCAGCCTGTATGTAACAGTTGTAGGCAAAAGTTGTGCCGTCTAAATCGGCCTTAATTACTATATACATGTACACTGTACTATGACATGCTTAATGTACGGAAATTGTAATAATTCATACCTTTACATATGCAGAATTGCCTGAAGGCTGGGAAAGGGTAGATGATCCAGACTATGGAACATATTACATAGAGTATGTATAATGATATTTAATTCTGAAAGATATATTTAATTCAGTATAGTAATTCATGAATAAAGTTTATTTTATTGATTTTATCGCATGATATTTTTAAAGTATTATTTACAATATGAGTGGCAATGTTGTATCTTATTTACAATCTCGAGCCGAAGGCGAGAGATTGTAAATAAGATACAACATTGTCACGAATATTGTAAATTACTTATGATATTGTTTAATCATTGTTTGAACCAGGTAGGCGTTTCAACCAGAATTGTAGTCAATATCTGATTGAGATGAAAATAATATAATAATTAAATAACTGTTCTATTAGCATTCAATTCTCATTCCGATTGCTTGATCGCACTAAACAATGAAAGCAGTTTCGTATTATATTAAGATATCGATTGTTTAATAAATGTTTTATTCCTTTTCATACTTGGTAGTTTTTCAATAGAGTTGATTGCTCATTAAGACATAACAAAGAACAAATACGGCAAATATGTAATATGCCTGCTTTTTCATTTAGAATACATTTACACTTTTGTTTGGTTTTCAAAGGGCGCTTTAATTGTGAATGCGAACGGAGTTTTGATTCTTTTCAATCAAATCAAGAACAGTTCTCACAGAAGGTCATAGAGCTAAGACGGGCATCAGTTTGAGACGATGGCTGACAAATTTCGTAAACTGCCAAAAATGCATCACAAGAGAGTCAGTTGTTGAGGGAATGTGCCCAAACTAGCACCGAAGTGGAGTGTAAAGATTTCTGAAGTCTGGCAGATGTCTCGTAAAAACAAGGTAGCAAGGAAAGAGTCTATTGCTTTCTTTTGACACATAAATTCCGTATGAAGTTCTAGTTCGACTAACATTACTTTACCATCTTCTAATTCGAGGTTCTTGAAAAGAATAACGTAGCAAGTAACGGCAATATTTAGCGAGAACTGTGCGAAGTCCTTAATTTGAAGTAATCTCGTGTCTTTCAAAGTTTGTTATAATTTATTTGATATTGTGAAAGAATTGCCGCACAAAGCTAGAAATCCAATGATTGTATCATTAGTAAGTAAGTTAAAACTGTGAAGGTGCTAAGCTCCAATAGAGGAAGAGAGTTACATTAAAAAAACTGCGGAACAAAATCTAACGTGTACTGATTTTTCTTAATTAGCTTTTAGGATAATGTATTGTTCCTCTCATATAATGCATTGATCGATACAGAATACTTATATAGCTTATTAGTATTCTGTATCTGATACAGAATACTAATAAGGTCTATTAGTATTCTGTATCAGATACAGAATACTAATAAGCTTTATTACTATTCTGTATCATACTTATGAACAATTGCAGTAATTAATCAACCCCACCTATTCCCTGCCAAATATTCAAACCCTCCCCGTGCTTTTAGTTTCTTGGAAATTGTATGGGAGTTACAAGGTAGCCACGTGACCAGAATGCTGAGCACAGATTGGACAGCTGTCTAATGAATTATTAATGAATATTATAAATAATATTATAGTATCAAAATAATAGTTTTTTGAATCTAATATGTAGTATTTATTTATTCAGGAGATAACTAGATAGGGTTAATAACCTCTTTACTATTATTGTTTTTAAGTTTCTGATATACATGTACATGTAAATTATATTCTTCTTGAGGTTCTTTGGATTTCAAAGGAAAATTTGGATTTGGATCACAAGTCACATGGAACCCTTCAATTATTTTGAGGATGTTAATTTTTTTTATTTTTTGTATATGTAGTCATAGCAACATGAAGACACAATATGATAAGCCGAAGTTCCAAATTCATAATTCTGACTACGATGCTGAGCCATTCCTTGATCAGAGCCTGCCTCCATCGTACAACCACGTTGCAAACTACCAGAAATACACCATTGAAGAACGACAGTTTGAAGGCGAGCTGATTAGATCAACATTATTTAAAGGATCTAGAGGCTTTGGGTTTACGATCATTGGTGGTGACGAACCTGGAGAGTTACTACAGATAAAAAATATAGTTGCTGATGGTGCTGCGGGTAAGGACGGCAGGCTTAGAGTAGGAGATGCTCTAGTGAGATTAAATGGAAGACCAGTCGTCCACAAAACACATCAAGAAGTTGTGAGTATGTTCCAACACATGCCAATTAACGAGGACGTCGAACTTGAGATGATACGTGGCTACCCACTTCCTTTTGACCCTGATGATCCAAGTGTTGAGACAATAGGTTCATACACTGTTGTCAGGTCGCCCACTGGTGGCACAGACTCCCCTCGCGGTTTCAATCAGAGTGGGTTTCTGCAGCCTGGGTCAAGATTTGCATTCAATAAATCTGCTTCAGATCAAAGTCTTACATCAAGTACAGCATCTGGGGCTAGACATCAAGGTATGTGAAAATAGTTTCACAGTCAGTCAGGAACTTGGGATTTGTCTGTTTTCAATGGTTGTGAGTGACTTATTTTCCTAATTAATTACTTTCATTTATTTTGTACACCATCTTATTATATGTTATCTTATTACATCTGCGTGATGGGAAACTATTGCGGATTATGATATATAAATAAACAAATAGAGTGTAAACACTATTAATTACCATGAAACACAAAGGTAGAGATACAATATTTAACATCTGTGACCCGGCCTAATCACTCGAAAGTGTTCTTCCAGGGGGCAGACGGTGTGCCCCACACTCCATCAATGCTCCGTTATACAGATATTTAAAGCTGCACTGAGCTACATGGATGAGAGGGAAGTCAAAACAAGGATGTCAGGTCATGAAGAATCGAACCGGGTACCTCTCGCTTACTGCGCACTAACCAACTAAGCCGACCTTGACAACCAAAATGTCTCTGTGCTTCTATATCGATAAAGGTCATCAATTAGAACTTCATCAAACCTGTTGTTTTCTTCTCGCACTGCTTTATATCTAATTGATATTAAATTGAAAGTTTGATCTGTGGACATTTTAAAATTGGTAAATACAAATTATTATTGCTGTTAGGTCTCGATCATGGTACATGTACATTCTTTTTCTGGTTGCCAAATGTTTTAGTTACAAAATTACAAAATATATCATTATTATAAAAGCCTAAGCATTATACACCCATAAGCTGCATGTGTCATGTGACCCAATGCAAGCGTATAAGCGTAGGAAATGGAAAACTTTTGATCTCCATGCTTATAAAGGCAGAGCCTTGGTGGGTGGGTGCACCATCCACCCCCTGGAAGAACACTTTCTAGTGAAGGGTCACAGATATTAAATATTGTATTTTTACCTAAGTTTGTGATTCATGGTCATAGTGTAAACTTGCACTCGCAGCCTTTTAAACAGACAAATCTGCTTTCACATGCTCATACTTATGTCAGGCTCATTATGTTTCACTGACATACATTGTAAGGTCATGTGTGCTTAGCTAGGCTTGTATCACCATGCTTAGCTAGGCTTGTATCACAAGTGAGAATCATGCAGGCCTAAGAGACCAGATGCACAGTAAAGTGGAATCCAATTTGTTGACCAAAAATCCTGTAATGCTTTATGTCTAATGTATGCTACATGTACTCTTTATAGGACCTGGTGGAACAGGGACATTCCCTCGAACATCAACAAGTGGTTCCATGCCGAGAACGGCTCCAGAGGTACATTATGTGAAGGTTGTAAAGGGCCCCATGGGCTTTGGTTTTACTATTGCCGACAGTCCATATGGACAGAAAGTCAAACAGATTCTTGATGCCCCAAGGTGTGCTGAGCTGCAAGAAAGTGATATTCTGCTAGAAATTAACAACAGACAGATCCGTAACCTTTCCCACAGGGAGGCTGTGGAGATGTTGAAGTACTGCCCTAAGGGGAAAGAAGCCATGTTGGTTATTCAGAGGGGAGGTAATTGCAGCTAATATGATTTTCTTTTGTCAAATTTTGTAGTGTTGTAATTTGTTAGTAACTCTGTTGTGTGCTGCAGGTATTCCAACTTCTTCACGGAATAGTCCAATGAGTGAAAGAAGGACAGAGGTTAGTTGATGTTGTACCTTTTTGCAAGCTTCAATCTTTTCCATTTCCCCTCAATTCCTTCCTGTATTTTCGTTTTGTTCCCTTCCCTCCTTCCTACCATCCTTCCATCCTCTCCTTTGTACATTCAAGTCACAGTGTTTGGTATAACTGATTGGATATTGTACTACTTTATAGGAGTTACGATCTTCAGGACGCAAAGTCCGTCCCAAGTCAACCCCTCCTTTGGGCGTCAATCAAACACAAAGACGTCCTTCTGATCAAAAGACTGGAAGCTGGAACAACCTTGCCACCCCAGGAGAGAGTACTAGGAACCAGGAGACAGGCTACAGAGATCAGCCTTATCCTTCTCTAAGAAGGGGCAATGATGATGGAGGAAGGTGAGACTGAAGTGAAATAACTATCGAACTGTTATTGTGTTGATAAATTGAAATCTCAGTTGCTCTTTAGTAAATAGAGTTATTATTATTTATCATTGGAGGTATAACACACTATTAAACTCCTCATGATTGTAAGCTGCTTGGCTGCCATGGGCGCCATATGCGCCCGAAAAAGTCCTCCATCGGTTGTAAAGCGCATTGAGACAATGTGACAATGCACTATATAAGAACTTATTATTATTATTATTATTATTATTATTATATTATTATTATTATTATTATTATTATTATTATTATTATTATTATTATTATTATTATTATTATTATTATTATTATTATTATTATTGTGATGATGACTGAAAATATGGAGATGTCTTGTATTTCTTTCTCTTTCTAGACCTCAAGACCAAGTAAATGGACCATACGATGATGTAACAAATATTACTATCAGGAGAGGTGACATGGGGTTTGGTTTTAGAGTTGTTGGAGGCATAGAGGAAAAGACACAGGTATGGGATACAGTTGTATACACCTATTTAAAAAAAGGTTGTTGAGGACATCAGTCCATAGGCGATAGGTTATACATCGTTCCAAGACCAAACTGCATTATGGTAACAGCTTGAATGTTGTGGATGCCAGAGAAAATTTGATTCAAAATTTTCTTGTCCTGTTTGAAATCAAATAGTTACAATATCATACAGATAGAATGGTGAATTATTCTGTAGTGGTTGAGTGTGTTCTAACGTGGGGTTATCGCTTTCTTATTAATATCATACAGCTTTTCATATAGAAAGTGCCATTTTTGGCTATTCAATGCAGTTCGGTCTTGGAACGACCTATAACCTATCACCTATGGACTGATGTCCTTGACAACCTTTTTTGAAATAGGTGTATAGTTACATGTAGATCTGAAGCACTTCTATCAATGCAGCGTGAATGGGAATACATTGTACATTATATTCCATTTGAATTGTGAAGCGCATTTGAACATTTCTATGCTAATTTGCGCTACATAAATGCAAACTATTATTATTATTACTCCAGTTTACTCCAGTTTTACAAATGTATAGTAATAGACACCGCTGTACACATCCCATCCCAAAGTTTGTGGATGTATCTTGTGTATATTTTTCTCTCCATTACAGTGTGTGACACATTGCTTAGACATAATCTCCCATAAGCCAACACCGCTACACTTGGTAACAGGGGGTGTTGACTAACAGTAGTCTCCAATGTGCTTCAATGAACCAATCGCGATCACTGCATGTCCCTCTTGGAAACCAGCTTTAAGTTGAAAAATAAATTTGTTTTCTCTGAAGTTGCCTTTATTAAACCAATCAATCAGTCAAACATTGCATTCTTTCTTTGCCTCTATATTATACCAGTCAAGTGGTCTTACTTCCAAATTAACCAACCAATCAGCTAATAAGACCTTTGTGTCTATGATAATGACCAGCCAATCAGGGATAGCATTGTAATTATCTTCTGCATGTTCTAGGCTTCTATAGGAACAGTTGTACCTGGCAGCCCAGCTGAAATCGATGGTAATCTCCAGCGTGATGACATCATAGTGCACGTGGATAGCAAAAATGTGATTGGTTCTAGTCACCATCACGTGATCTCTCTCATTCACGCGGCTGCGGCTAAAGGTTGGGTCACCCTTGGCATTCAAAGGGGAGCTCCTCGCTCAGGACGTGAGTACTCAAGAGATTACTGTGACTAAAGTATTGAATATTGTTTGAAGAGAAACAATGTTCTAAAATGGAAAGGGTTGCGGATAAATGGGATGCCTCAAAAGGACCTCATTAAATTTAAAACAATAGAACGATGCTGTAACACAATAGTTTCATTCTATTGTTTGACACTCAAAGGTCCCATTTAGCCGCCACACCTATTTCACCAGGCTACCTACCGGGTGAACCTACCTGGCCCCAGATGGGGTTGTAATACGTATTCCATATATGATAAAAGCGTGCCAGCGAATAGCGGCCCCTAACAAGCGAATAACGGCCTCTAACAAGCGTAAAGCAGTCCCTAACAAGCGTATTGCGGTCCCTAACAAGCGTATAGCGGCCCCTAGCAAGCGAATAGCGGCCCCAATTTGGCTAATAGGTATTTGCAATGCAAAATATTTTCCAAAAGCTAGAAAAAATGCAGAGCTTGGCAGCGTAATCCCTCGTGGTCAAGTGGGATGGGGCAGGCTATAAAGTGATTAATTTGATGATTCGAGTTTCAGATTTGATATACAGTTTTAAAAGGTTAAGAAGTTTTAATAATTGGATGAAAAAAATTCTTCCAATCCTAGGAAATAAAAAAATGGGTCGCCATTCGCTTGTTAAGTGCTTCTATTCGCTTGTTAGGGGCCGCTATACGCTCATACCATATATGGAATACGTATTACAACCCCGGCTCCCTGGCCCTAGTGAGAGAGTGAAAGGTCCATCCTCCTTTTTCATCCTCCGCTCCACCCTCTCCTGAGGCCAACTATTCAGACAATCGATATCATAGGATAGATGGAACTACGGCCTTCCACATTCAAAGAATCCCTTTGACCTCCTTTAATACTCGTGCCCAGGCCGAAGGCCGGCGCACGAGTCTAAGATTCGAGACCGTATTTTTTTTGGTTAGTACCGGTTGCGATATGGCAGAAGGAGCCAAAAAGTCTGGCCACAAGAGAGATTACAAAGCACAAACCAATCAGGAAGCACCGGAGGTCAAGGGGCAAAAATCTAAGTGTATTCTCGTCTAAATTTAGATTGAAATGATGCAATAACCTTCTACATGAGTCTGACGCAGGCTATTTTTTAAGAGCGTTATCAGAACCATCTGACCTATGCAAACTCAAGACGTACCAAGTACGTACGTATTCGAGATCTTTATCTATGCGACTCGTGCCACAGGCATAGATTATTACCCCGTAGTCAAGGGACTTGTGTGTTGCTGGAGGCCCATAGTGCGTCTTTCATGATGAACTGCATCTCAGAACGCAATCGCACCAGGGCATGAGTGAACGCTCAATGAGCGTCTAGTTCATGTTGTCCACCATATTATGCCAATTGCTCGTTATTCCTGTCATAGAAAACAATCCATAAAACAGTCACATCTTTAAAGTGCATATGACACAATTTTTTTATTTCATTTTATGACATAGATTAGTGATGGAAATAATAATATCACAAATAATTTTTGATTAAATTATTGCTTTTAGAGATATTTGTGAAAAACATGTTGCGAAGTGTGACGTCACGTTGTTTGATAGTACCTTGGTTTCATTGAAATCATGGCAAATATCAATCGCTTTTTGTGCTAGAAAACGAAAAGAACAACAAACAATTTGAAGTAGAATAAAAGTACAGATATGTATAATACTTTAAACACCAAAAAAGTTAGAAGCTTTACCTGTTAATGTTTTTGTCTTATGGTCGGACAAAAGTATGACTATTTTGGTTATTTTTGAGGCTCTTCAAACAAAGTGACGTCATAAAATGTATTTTTCGAAAATATCTTTCAAAGCAATCATTTCACAGAAAATTGATTATGTTTTCTTTGATACTACCAATAATCTGCATAATCGAGGCCAATAAATTCATGTCATATGCACTTTAATGCGTGCATTTGGATGTCTGCAGTGACCGTTTTCACTTGTGTAACACTTTAATGTGTGCATTTGGATGTCTGCAGTGACCGTTTTCACTTGTGTAACACTTTAATGCGTGCATTTGGATGTCTGCAGTGACCGTTTTCACTTGTGTAACACTTTAATGCGTGCATTTGGATGTCTGCAGTGACCGTTTTCACTTGTGTAACACTTTAATGCGTGCATTTGGATGTCTGCAGTGACCGTTTTCACTTGTGTAACACTTTAATGCGTGCATTTGGATGTCTGCAGTGACCGTTTTCACTTGTGTAACACTTTAATGCGTGCATTTGGATGTCTGCAGTGACCGTTTTCACTTGTGTAACACTTTAATGCGTGCATTTGGATGTCTGCAGTGACCGTTTTCACTTGTGTAACACTTTAATGCGTGCATTTGGATGTCTGCAGTGACCGTTTTCACTTGTGTAACACTTTAATGCGTGCATTTGGATGTCTGCAGTGACCGTTTTCACTTGTGTAACACTTTAATGCGTGCATTTGGATGTCTGCAGTGACCGTTTTCACTTGTGTAACACTTTAATGCGTGCATTTGGATGTCTGCAGTGACCGTTTTCACTTGTGTAACACTTTAATGCGTGCATTTGGATGTCTGCAGTGACCGTTTTCACTTGTGTAACACTTTAATGCGTGCATTTGGATGTCTGCAGTGACCGTTTTCACTTGTGTAACACTTTAATGCGTGCATTTGGATGTCTGCAGTGACCGTTTTCACTTGTGTAACACTTTAATGCGTGCATTTGGATGTCTGCAGTGACCGTTTTCACTTGTGTAACACTTTAATGCGTGCATTTGGATGTCTGCAGTGACCGTTTTCACTTGTGTAACACTTTAATGCGTGCATTTGGATGTCTGCAGTGACCGTTTTCACTTGTGTAACACTTTAATGCGTGCATTTGGATGTCTGCAGTGACCGTTTTCACTTGTGTAACACTTTAATGCGTGCATTTGGATGTCTGCAGTGACCGTTTTCACTTGTGTAACACTTTAATGCGTGCATTTGGATGTCTGCAGTGACCGTTTTCACTTGTGTAACACTTTAATGCGTGCATTTGGATGTCTGCAGTGACCGTTTTCACTTGTGTAACACTTTAATGCGTGCATTTGGATGTCTGCAGTGACCGTTTTCACTTGTGTAACACTTTAATGCGTGCATTTGGATGTCTGCAGTGACCGTTTTCACTTGTGTAACACTTTAATGCGTGCATTTGGATGTCTGCAGTGACCGTTTTCACTTGTGTAACACTTTAATGCGTGCATTTGGATGTCTGCAGTGACCGTTTTCACTTGTGTAACACTTTAATGCGTGCATTTGGATGTCTGCAGTGACCGTTTTCACTTGTGTAACACTTTAATGCGTGCATTTGGATGTCTGCAGTGACCGTTTTCACTTGTGTAACACTTTAATGCGTGCATTTGGATGTCTGCAGTGACCGTTTTCACTTGTGTAACACTTTAATGCGTGCATTTGGATGTCTGCAGTGACCGTTTTCACTTGTGTAACACTTTAATGCGTGCATTTGGATGTCTGCAGTGACCGTTTTCACTTGTGTAACACTTTAATGCGTGCATTTGGATGTCTGCAGTGACCGTTTTCACTTGTGTAACACTTTAATGCGTGCATTTGGATGTCTGCAGTGACCGTTTTCACTTGTGTAACACTTTAATGCGTGCATTTGGATGTCTGCAGTGACCGTTTTCACTTGTGTAACACTTTAATGCGTGCATTTGGATGTCTGCAGTGACCGTTTTCACTTGTGTAACACTTTAATGCGTGCATTTGGATGTCTGCAGTGACCGTTTTCACTTGTGTAACACTTTAATGCGTGCATTTGGATGTCTGCAGTGACCGTTTTCACTTGTGTAACACTTTAATGCGTGCATTTGGATGTCTGCAGTGACCGTTTTCACTTGTGTAACACTTTAATGCGTGCATTTGGATGTCTGCAGTGACCGTTTTCACTTGTGTAACACTTTAATGCGTGCATTTGGATGTCTGCAGTGACCGTTTTCACTTGTGTAACACTTTAATGCGTGCATTTGGATGTCTGCAGTGACCGTTTTCACTTGTGTAACACTTTAATGCGTGCATTTGGATGTCTGCAGTGACCGTTTTCACTTGTGTAACACTTTAATGCGTGCATTTGGATGTCTGCAGTGACCGTTTTCACTTGTGTAACACTTTAATGCGTGCATTTGGATGTCTGCAGTGACCGTTTTCACTTGTGTAACACTTTAATGCGTGCATTTGGATGTCTGCAGTGACCGTTTTCACTTGTGTAACACTTTAATGCGTGCATTTGGATGTCTGCAGTGACCGTTTTCACTTGTGTAACACTTTAATGCGTGCATTTGGATGTCTGCAGTGACCGTTTTCACTTGTGTAACACTTTAATGCGTGCATTTGGATGTCTGCAGTGACCGTTTTCACTTGTGTAACACTTTAATGCGTGCATTTGGATGTCTGCAGTGACCGTTTTCACTTGTATAACACTTTAATGCGTGCATTTGGATGTCTGCAGTGACCGTTTTCACTTGTGTAACACTTTAATGCGTGCATTTGGATGTCTGCAGTGACCGTTTTCACTTGTGTAACACTTTAATGCGTGCATTTGGATGTCTGCAGTGACCGTTTTCACTTGTGTAACACTTTAATGCGTGCATTTGGATGTCTGCAGTGACCGTTTTCACTTGTGTAACACTTTAATGCGTGCATTTGGATGTCTGCAGTGACCGTTTTCACTTGTGTAACACTTTAATGCGTGCATTTGGATGTCTGCAGTGACCGTTTTCACATTTTACTGAAGCTTCATTTTCTTTCTCAGGATCAACTCCTGCCCGACGTCCCTCGGATTCCAGTCAGGGACGCCTTGGATCCCGCTCTGCAGGCGACTTGACTCAGTATGGACCCAGGGATGATGAAGAGAGAGGGTTCCAGCCTCCTGGCCGGGACAGGCGTCGTAGCGAGTCTGATAAAAACGACCCTGACGTTCCCATGAAACACCGCGACATAACGCTGACACGTGCAGACCACGAAGGCTTTGGGTTTGTCGTGACATCATCACACGAGAGTGGATCTACTATTGGTGAGTCTACAGAATGACGTATATCTCACGCATGCTCATTCTTGTACCGAGATCTTCGCATGAATTTCCTAATGAGAGGGATCTGGGTTCGAGAATAACAAAGCTCGTTCCTAAGTTGCTCTCCCTTTCACAGAACAAAAGAGCCTGGATTGTAGGATTTTATCTTCATTTCTGAGTGATAGCACGCGCAACCCTCATCATATGTTGGTCTTGATTAAAACCTGCGGGAAAGTTTCGGGATATGCTCAAATTTCCCAGTCAACACGGAGACCGAGGACAATAATAATGTCCATATTAACCTGATTGATGCATATATGACGTGGCTTATATGTTCTATTGATAAAAGAAATAAGTTCACGTTATCAAGGGAATGACAGAATCTCACAGGATAAATCACCATATTTTAAAGTTTCCTTTTCTATTTCTTAGGACGTATCGTTCCAGGGAGTCCCTCTGACCGCTGTCGCCAGTTATTCGTGGGCGACAAACTTGTAGCAGTGAATGGCAGCAACATTGCAGGAATGCATCACAGTGACATCGTTAACATCATCAAACAATCAGGGACATCTGTTGATCTGACTATTGCACAGAAACCATTAGGTAAGGTGTGGTTAGGGGTGTAAGGGTGATAGGGGTGTAAGGTCGATAGGGGTGTAAGGTCGATAGGGGTGTAAGGTCGATAGGGGTGTAAGGTCGATAGGGGTGTAAGGTCGATAGGGGTGTAAGGTCGATAGGGGTGTAAGGTCGATAGGGGTGTAAGGTCGATAGGGGTGTAGGTCGATAGGGGTGTAGAGCGATAGGGGTGTAGGGCGATAGGGGTGTAAGGGCGATAGGGGTGCAAGGTCGATAGGGGTGTAAGGTCGATAGGGGTGTAAGGTCGATAGGGGTGTAAGGTCGATAGGGGTGTAAGGTCGATAGGGGTGTAAGGGCGATAGGGGTGTAAGGGCGATAGGGGTGTAAGGGCGATAGGGGTGTAAGGATGAGGTGTCATGTGGCGCAGGTCCTTGTACAAGGATGGAAATCCTGTGAGAAGTAGGTTAAGCTCAACTAAATTGGTTTTGTTTGTTTGCAGACAACGAAGATCGAAGAATGTCGTACAAAGTATGTATACAGAAATACCAATGTACAACAATGATTGAGAAATAGCTTGATTCTTTATCTAGACTGCGTTGTTTGCGGTCTGCAGTAAGTGTTTCTCTCTTCCCCTCCCCTCCCCTCCCCCCCCCCCCCCCCCCCCCCCCCTCCAAAAACCGCAGATCTCCCGAAACGCAGGCTTAGCCTTTACTCCATCCCACATAAAGCCAAAGAAAACCACAAAGATGACATGTACTTGTGTTTATAAAAACTGGATGTTGAATACTGAATATTCGTTTTTTCCCCGTAGAGCACACCGAACATGAACCGAGCAAGAACCGACGGCTATGTATCGGACGGAGATTTCTACCAACGTAAACAGGTATAACTTGTCTACACTTGGGTTCCCTGTGTCAGAGAGAAAGAGATGCAGAGGAAGCGAAACTCATGTCATAAAAGCGTCGTTATTGGTGATATACTTTCTCGTATACTTATTATTGTTCGGGCTTCTTTTTCCAGAGAGAAGATCAAAGACGAAGAGAAGATGACGAGGCTTTCGAAAGAGAACGTCAGAGGCGCGAACGAGAAGAAAAAAGAATCCAAGAAGAAAGACGAATAGAAGAAGAAAGACGAGAAACAGAAAAACGAGAGGCAGAAAGACGAGAAACAGAAAGACGAGAAACAGAGAGAAGAGAAGCTGAGAGGAAAGAATCTGAAAGAAGAGAAGCTGAGAAAAGGAGAGAAGAAGACATAAGACGCGAAGAAGATCGCAAGAGAGTGGACGAACGACGACGACTGGAGGATCAACGTCGCGACGACGAGAAAAGATGGGCCCAAGAACGCGAGGAAGACCGACGGTGGGAAGCCGAGCGAAGGCGAACGTTGGAAAAGAAGACATTTGAAGAAGAAAGAAGGAAAACAGGCCGGTTGGATGACAATGTAAGAGGAGCACGTGATCTACGTAGAACTGAAGAAGACAGAAAACAAGAAGAGTACAAACGACAAGACGAAATCCGTAAACGAGAACAGGAGTCGAAACTCCAAGAGGAACTCAGGCGAAAAACCGAAGATTCTCGACGACAAGAGGAAGTACGACGCCGCGTCGAGGAAGCAGCAAGACAACAAGAAGATCGTGCACGTGAAGAAGAAAGACGTCGACGCGAGGAGGAACAAATCAGACGAGTAACTCAAGACACTCAATCGCACCCACCACCTCCCAAGAAGGCCCCGCCACCAATTCTCCCAAAACCTTCCAAAGCCAAAGTCGCACAAGCCAGGGAAGAACGCTTAGGGTATTCCACCTTACCAGCCCGCCAGGCGCCCCCACCACAGGCTGACCGGAGCAGGAGACTCTCTGGTGGCGACTCTCGACCTAAACAACCATCTCAGTCTGTTTATTTACGAGGTAAAAGCGAGAGTGACCTTGGACGAGCGGTGCGTACTAACAATGAAAACGATACACTGGAGGTCGAACTGTACAAGAAGTCGCAGGGTTACGGGTTTAGTATCCGTGGTGGGCGTGAGCTTGGTATGCCAATATTTGTGCTGAAAATCGCTGAGGGTGGGATCGCTGATGTTGACGGACGAGTGAAGGTAAGATTTCATGGGTATAGTTTTTTACTAAGAAATCTAAGAACTCAAAAGCAGACAGACAGACAACACCTCTCGCAAACAGCTTCCTACCATTTATAATATTGGAAAACAGCCTCAACAAAAATGTACAAAACTCGTCCTACGCGAGATCATTTACATGCTACCTTATTTTAGTTGTAATATAGGAGACACCACACTACTCTTGCGTTGGTGATACCCTAGGGCTATTGCGGGACACCCTGGGGCTACTACGGGACACCGGATATAGTACGGGAGACTGGGGTTTCTGTAATAATCGTCAGGGCACACCGAGCCTACAAAGGGACACTTCCTGTGTTGTTCCCTGCTATTTGTCTGAATTTCCTAAATATCTTGATTACACTGTTTTCAGGTCGGCGATGAAATCCTAGCAATCAACAACCGCAGTACTAAAGACCTGCTGCATACCGATGCTATCGACATGATACGAGCAGGCAATCGTGTGAAACTTACTTTAATAAGGAACTTTGGTCCACCTGTATTTGGTAAGGAAATGTTGTTTATGTTACTGCATGGCTCTGTGCCATGTGGGACCTCATAAATTACTAAGGAACGGAGCATGCGCAAGATTATGTAAAATCGCAGCATTGGCAATCCACTGTACCAAATTAAACAAGATGGCGGCTTGTGTATTTTACCACAATCCTTTGCGCTCCAACTATACCAAATTTTGATGACATAAGTAGAATTTATGTGAACGTGTCAGACAGTTTGTAGACGTGAGTAGTACTGATTTAGGTTAAGTATGAAGCTATTACCTGCTTTATTTATGTGAACGTGTCAGACAGTTTGTAGATGTGAGTAGTACTGATTTAGGTTAAGTATGAAGCTGTTACCTGCTTTATTTATGTGAACGTGTCAGACAGTTTGTAGATGTGAGTAGTACTGATTTAGGTTAAGTATGAAGCTGTTACCTGCTTTATTTATGTGAACGTATCAGACAGTTTGTAGACGTGAGTAGTACTGATTTAGGTTAAGTATGAAGCTGTTACCTGCTTTATTTATGTGAACTGTCAGATAGTTTGTAGATGTGAGTAGTACTGATTTAGGTTAAGTATGAAGCTGTTACCTGCTTTATTTATGTGAACGTGTCAGCTAGTTTGTAGATGTGAGTAGTACTGATTTAGGTTAAGTATGAAGCTATTTCCTGCTTTATTTATGTGAACGTGTCAGATAGTTTGTAGATGTGAGTAGTACTGAATTTAGGTTAAGTATGAAGCTATTTCCTGCTTTATTTATGTGAACGTGTCAGATAGTTTGTAGATGTGAGTAGTACTGATTTAGGTTAAGTATGAAGCTGTTACCTGCTTTATTTATGTGAACGTGTCAGACAGTTTGTAGATGTGAGTAGTACTGATTTAGGTTAAGTATGAAGCTGTTACCAGCTTTATTTATGTGAACGTGTCAGATAGTTTGTATAGATGTGAGTAGTACTGATTTAGGTTAAGTATGAAGCTGTTACCAGCTTTATTTATGTGAACGTGTCAGATAGTTTGTAGATGTGAGTATAGTACTGATTTAGGTTAAGTATGAAGCTGTTACCTGCTTTATTTATGTGAACGTGTCAGACAGTTTGTAGATGTGAGTAGTACTGATTTAGGTTAAGTATGAAGCTGTTACCTGCTTTATTTATGTGAACGTATCAGACAGTTTGTAGATGTGAGTAGTACTGATTTAGGTTAAGTATGAAGCTGTACCTGCTTTATTTATGTGAACGTGTCAGCTAGTTTGTAGATGTGAGTAGTACTGATTTAGGTTAAGTATGAAGCTGTTACCTGCTTTATTTATGTGAACGTGTCAGCTAGTTTGTAGATGTGAGTAGTACTGATTTAGGTAAGTATGAAGCTGTTACCTGCTTTATTGATGTGAACGTGTCAGATAGTTTGTGAAATGTGAGTAGTACTGATTTAGGTTAAGTATGAAGCTGTTACCTGCTTTATTTATTGACGTGAACGTGTCAGATAGTTTGTAGATGCGAGTAGTACTGATTTAGGTAAGTATGAAGCTGTTACCTGCTTTATTTATGTGAACGTGTCAGATAGTTTGTAGATGTGAGTAGTACTGATTTAGGTTAAGTATGAAGCTATTTCCTGCTTTATTTATGTGAACGTGTCAGATAGTTTGTAGATGTGAGTAGTACTGATTTAGGTTAAGTATGAAGCTGTTACCTGCTTTATTTATGTGAACGTGTCAGACAGTTTGTAGATGTGAGTAGTACTGATTTAGGTTAAGTATGAAGCTGTTACCAGCTTTATTTATGTGAACGTGTCAGTCAGATAGTTTGTATAGATGTGAGTAGTACTGATTTAGGTTAAGTATGAAGCTGTTACCAGCTTTATTTATGTGAACGTGTCAGATAGTTTGTAGATGTGAGTATAGTACTGATTTAGGTTAAGTATGAAGCTGTTACCTGCTTTATTTATGTGAACGTGTCAGACAGTTTGTAGATGTGAGTAGTACTGATTTAGGTTAAGTATGAAGCTGTTACCTGCTTTATTTATGTGAACGTATCAGACAGTTTGTAGATGTGAGTAGTACTGATTTAGGTTAAGTATGAAGCTGTTACCTGCTTTATTTATGTGAACGTGTCAGCTAGTTTGTAGATGTGAGTAGTACTGATTTAGGTTAAGTATGAAGCTGTTACCTGCTTTATTTATGTGAACGTGTCAGCTAGTTTGTAGATGTGAGTAGTACTGATTTAGGTAAGTATGAAGCTGTTACCTGCTTTATTGATGTGAACGTGTCAGATAGTTTGTAGATGTGAGTAGTACTGATTTAGGTTAAGTATGAAGCTGTTACCTGCTTTATTTATGTGAACGTGTCAGATAGTTTGTAGATGCGAGTAGTACTGATTTAGGTAAGTATGAAGCTGTTACCTGCTTTATTTATGTGAACGTGTCAGATAGTTTGTAGATGTGAGTAGTACTGATTTAGGTTCGCAAAGGATTGCGGTAAAATTTGAACGGCCGCCATCTTTTTTTGTGTGTTGGGTTCATTTTCGGTTATAATTAGCGTGCATGATTTCACTGTTGTGTAGTCGCCTACTCATATTTTATTTCGTTATTTCGTTGACGTTATATATATATATATATATATATTTTGACGTTATATTTCTTGGTGTTTTCTCACAGACACTCTTCCTAATGGCGGCCCCAGATCACTTTCACGTGTGGAGTATGGGCGCGACTCTTCAGCGTCTCACAATCCCCGACCAGTGTCGTATTACTAGTATCATATAAACCTCTACACGAAACTGAAATCCTCTCATGCAATATGGAGTACACGGTAGGACGTCAAGAAAATCCGCGATGGTTAATTGACGCAGGCCTCCTCGACCATTGTTCGTGAGAAGGATTGGGTTTCAACCAAAGGTACTTATCAAGTTCAAACAGCGAATGTAGTCTTGATAGGAAACTAGGCATAAAATTGAATCATTTTGAGAGCCAACCAGAAACTGCCATCGTGTCACGTGATGTGCAATCACTGTCACGTGATGTGTAATTACTGTCACGTGATGTGCAATCACTGTCACGTGATGTGCAATCACTGCCACGTGATGTGTAATTACTGTCACGTGATATGTAATCACTGTCACGTGATATGCATTTATTGTCACGTGCTATGTAATCACTGTCACGTGATGTGTAATCACTGTCACGTGATGTGCGATTACTGTCACTTGATGTGCAATCACTGTCGCGTGATGTGTAATCACTGTCACGTGATGTGCAATCACTGTCACGTGATGTGCTATCACGTGATTACTACACCAAATCACGCGAGCAAGCGAGATATTGCTAATTTTAGTTCTCATTTCTTAACTATTTGTTTTTAATTTTCAAAGTAAAGGGACAAATTCGTAATAATTCTAAAGGATTTTTTAGAAGCAATGTACTTGTCTTTTTGTAAATGCAAACTGTATATAAATGATAGCGGATTCTCATATTGCAGACCCGTCGCGAGAAGGCGCTTATATTTTCCTTGAATTATGATACTCTTTTACTAGGTAAAATTGTCGATAAAATCTTATATATTTGTAATTTCCATGGTTGTATATCTTTTAACTAGGATTGTCAGCACTTTTTGAGTCGCTGACAATCAAATGTTATAGTTATAGCGTTCTAGTCCCCCTCTGCTTTTTTTAGTGTGGGTCCCATTCCCTAGCGGTACATTTCACTCCGCAAGGGAATGGGATCGACTCTAAAAACGATGGCTGCGCGGGTGACTGGGTCGAGTAGTGTGAGTAGATAGAATAATTTTAATAGGTTTTCATTTCTTAGCAATTTTAGCATTGTATTAACAGACATGTGTTTACTGAATAAAAAGTTTGACAAGTAATGGTTTATTTGTGTTGCTTGCTTTCTTGTAATGTACCGGTATATCAACGCTGCGCGGATATTCCTGTTCGTACTTATACAAACCGTTGTGTACAGGTGGCCGTATCCTAGTCCTAAATGACGGCCCCTTACTACTAGGCTATCTTGCACGCTCCTTGTATTGGAGGACAAAATAACCTCCAGACAAATCGTCCAAAATGATCATCTTTAGTGGATTTCATCCGAGCTATCGGGCATTACACCAATCAGCTTAGTGATCAAAGAGGGATGGAACAGTCGGATCCTAGGCCCACTAAATAACTGCCCCGCACCACTAGGCTATCGTGCACGCTTATTGATTTGGAGGACAAAATAACCTAGTGTATCTTGTGAATAGACTCTATTGTTGTGCAAATTACTGTGGTCCCGTGACTCGCGTCTACAACTCAATGCTTTTGAATCTGATCAGATACGATGGATCCGCTTCATTTTGTTTTTTTGCTTTTTTTTGTTTATCTTTTTTCATTTAGTGGTTGTTTTTGTTCTTTAAAATAATCTGATTTATATAATTTATTATTATTATAAACTGAAAGATTACTGTGGCAAATAAAGTTTATTATTATTATTATTATTTATTTAGCGAAATTGTTCAGTGCTCCCCAGTGACTACCCTCGAACTGATTATTATTCATAATGGACTCTATAAACTCTACACATTGACTAACACTTATCCTTGAAAATGGCGTTAGCAACGCCGAAACGTCGGAACTTCATAATCTTAAACTTTATCGTAAAATATTATTCATTTTTTTTGTTTATCTTTTTTCATTTAGTGGTTGTTTTTGTTCTTTAAAATAATCTGATTTATATAATTTATTATTATTATAAACTGAAAGATTACTGTGGCAAATTAAGTTTATTATTATTATTATTTTTTTTTTTTTGCTTTATCTTTTTTTCCGTTTCTATTGATTTTAATTATCCTTTTCTTTTTTTGCGTTTTCGCAAGTCAGTTAAAGTGCTTATGAAGCTTATTTTTTTATTTTGAAAATCGGTTACATATGAAGTGAATAGTGGGATGTTTCAGTATTTTGTGATTTGAGCTTCGCATTTGCGAGTTATAAAGGTTTGAAATCGTGATATGCTAATTCAGTGACGTCAAAGGAGGCATCATTTATTATACAAAAAGCGCCCCTTTGCAAATCATTGACATTTTTTAATCTGGAAAAAAGTTATTCTACAACTTATATAAATGATGCTAAACTTTTTTTCTATTTCAGAAAAGAATGCTATTTGAAAAAATATAAATAAGTTACAGCAAATGCCTCCTTTGACGTCACCGAATTAGCATATCACGATTTCAAACCTATATAACTCGCAAATGCGAAGCTCAAATCACAAAACACTGAAACATCCCACTATTCACTTCATATGTAATCGATTTTCAAAATAAAAAAATAAGCTTCATAAGCACTTTAAGCCATTTAGGAGTATTTTCATGCATTGACTTACACGGGAATTTCTGCTGTGCGACAGTACGGAGGGCTCGCTCTTTCCAGTAACGCTCGTTGTGTATGGTAGGTACGTATTCAGGGATTGATAAGTGTTTTGTTGGAGCAATGATTTCACGCCGGACAGTTGCGCCAGGCTGGCCCTGTTGTCAGTATACGTAGACGGCCCTAGAGTGAAATTGCCTCGATCCCTGGCCGTTCTGTGGATGGATTCCTAGACTGATCTACAAAGGCAATTTGGGCGTGTTGTGACCTCTGAAGAATGCAGTCGGTGCAAGTAGGAGGGGGTGCGTGTCTCGACACTTATAAAAAATCTATAAAAAAAACAGAAATGGCGGGACTTCCCCTGCCGAAATTTCCGACGGCTCTCTCAGTCCAGTAACGCTCGTGTTTTTCGACAGCTCGTTCGTCAAACTACGTAAGCTCGAATCTGGTAGGTGTAACGTTTTTAAAAACAACTTCGATCATATCCATTATAATTTATAGTAATCTTTATTGAGGATACTGACATCACTAACATGGTTTACAGAAGGGTGCTAAAACCTATTGTATTTTGCGTCGTTTTCAAAGAGTGCCGATATAATACTATAAATAATATAAAACTAGTTGCGGGGTATTCTAAAGTTGCTCCCAGAAGAGTCCTCTAAATTAAATGAATAAAAAACAGTAACGTTTTTCTTCCATCTCGTCCCAGTTAGTTTATGTGCAACTGTGTTTAATATCAGAATATGTTTTTCATTGAGTGTTCAGTTTCCCCCCAAAGATAACAGTAGAAATACAGCAACATACTAGGATACCTGTACTTTACTACCATCTAAACAGTAACGTCTTGTTTGTCAATGACTAGGATACCTTGTACTGTACTTTACTACCATCTAAACAGTAATGTCTTGTTTATCAATGCCTAGGATACCTTGTATACTGTACTTTTGTACCATCTAAACAGTAACGTCTTGTTTGCCAATGCCTAGGATACCTTGTATACTGTACTTTACTACCATCTAAACAGTAACGTCTTGTTTATCAATGCCTAGGATACCTCGTATACTGTACTTTACTACCATCTAAACAGTAACGTCTTGTTTATCAATGCCTAGGATACCTTGTATACTGTACTTTACTACCATCTAAACAGTAACGTCTTGTTTATCAATGCCTAGGATACCTTGTATACTGTACTTTACTACCATCTAAACAGTAACGTCTTGTTTATCAATGCCTAGGATACCTTGTATACTGTACTTTACTACCATCTAAACAGTAACGTCTTGTTTATCAATGCCTAGGATACCTTGTATACTGTACTTTACTACCATCTAAACAGTAACGTCTTGTTTATCAATGCCTAGGATACCTTGTATACTGTACTTTACTACCATCTAAACAGTAACGTCTTGTTTATCAATGCCTAGGATACCTTGTATACTGTACTTTACTACCATCTAAACAGTAACGTCTTGTTTATCAATGCCTAGGATACCTTGTATACTGTACTTTACTACCATCTAAACAGTAACGTCTTGTTTATCAATGCCTAGGATACCTTGTATACTGTAAGTAACGTCTTGTTTATCAGTGTATATTGACAGTCATGTTAATAGTAATCTAGACCACACGTGCGGACATGGGCAGGGCTCGCAGGAAGTCATACCTTTGGTTAGGATAGGCATTTCCTAGAGGGGGCACGCCCTCCAGTATCTATAGACCAGAATATCATTCAACTTAGGCATTCGAATCTTGCAAGCGCAGAGATAACAAGTATAGCTTTTAGCACATGTTCTAGCATTTTACTAGCACTTTATATAGCAGTATTTTTCACCCACCCACTCCAATAAGGGCAGTCTTGATTATTGTAATTGTTTCATAATGTAAATTTATTGTAAAAAATGTAAGGGTCATAGTTTAATATATAGTTTAGACAATAGTGCTTCATTTATGGTGATGTAAAATATTAGAATTAATATCAATAAAGACTGCCTGTGAGCCCAATCCTGTGTCTCTGTCTGACCTGGTTTAGATGCGTGCCTAGGATACCTTGCACTGTACTTTTGTACCATCTAAACAGTAACGTCTTGTTTATCAATGCCTAGGATACCTTGTACTGTACTTTTGTACCATCTAAACAGTAACGTCTTGTTTACCAATGCCTTAGCGAGTGCTGACCCTAGAAGCCCGAGTGCTTACAGTACCAGGGGTGGTACTCGAGCGATGTAGATTCTGGCTACTTCCTTGTCCACAGCAAAACACAAAACGCAGTATTTTTACGAAGGCTTTTCTGTATTCTTCATTTCTCATACAGTACAGTGCTGGGTTTACGCACGATGAGCTTAAAGCGATTGTTCTTGCCCAGTCGTAAAGAACTCCGTAGTTTTTCTTGGGTGAGGTGACCCTTAGATAGAAGAGCGGTGTCCATGCGGCGGTAAACACGATAATAATCAATGCTACGGTGACAGCAAGTCTTCTCTCCACGGTCTGTGCAGGCGAGTTGCGTTGATAAGCTACAAGGTTCGACCTCTCTCGTGCTTGCCGTTTGATTTTGTAGATTATCAACAGATAGCAAGTTGCAAAAACCGTGTACCCGGTTGCAAAAAGCCCGACTGTGACATACGATGTGATTTTCTTGCTGACTTCGAGCCTTATGTACGTATATGCGCCAGCAAACACCCATGCAGTGATTACCATCAGCGTGAACTTAGTCTTCGTGATGATAGAGAGGTAACTGAAAGGTTTAGTGATCGACACACATCTGTCGATGCTTATGAAACATAGCGTAAGTAGTGAAGCTGCACAGGACACGTTACCAATCACGCGAAAAGCAAACTCAATGTGAGGGTAGCAAGTACCATTCATTCTACCCCACAGCATTACCGCGAGCAGTGGCTGGTCGGCACCGTTGATCGTCAAATCAGCGATGGCGAGGCAACAGATAAAGTAGTTCGAGATTCGTTGAAGGTTTGTCGTAGTTAGGACGGCCAGACATACAAGGATATTCCCACTCGTACCAAGAAAGCTCACGACGATGTTGATCACAAACATGGTCAAAGCCATGGTATAAGGAAGCTCGCATCTTGCAGTTGAATTGATGACCACAAGTGACTCGTTGTTCAAGGTTGACAAGTTGATCATGAAATCCTCTCTGATGTCGTCTATCGAAGCCATCTTTCAGTACTTGAGAGAGAAACATGAACAAATAACACGTCTATGAATCCACTTTGATTGAGAACCGTTATATTTATGTAAACACACTCTGGTTTACCGTACTCAGCTTGCGTTAATTCGACTTTAAACTTCCGGTTTGTTACTCAATGAATCACGTGACGATCTGAATCACGTTCACTATTTTTAAATATAACTAAATATAGAACGAAGAGGAGTACGGTGAGTATTTATTAGAAAACCTCCAATCAAAACCTTATGAGTGCCGAGAAGATCTTTAGTAAAATATCAAGCAAGCGAAAGATCATTCAATCAAGCCGTCAGTTATAAACGATGACATGACTGACCACCCGCTACCATTACTGAAACGATTCAGCGTGCCATATCGTCACCGTGACTAAGCTCCCGGCCAAATATGGCAAGTAGAATGTCAAATGAAAACCGATTTACTGCACAGCTTATCAACAGTACAGCGATCGAGTCATTTGTCATAAGAACAAAGTACATGAATGCGAATCAACAACAAAAACATATCCATTGAAAATCGTCATTTTGGGCCATTTTTGAGCATTTTGCATGTACGTCTTTGATTTATAGTCATAAAGGAACTAAGATTCTAGCCGAGCCCCTCCGGCCCTTAACTATATATTAATATCATCCATCCATCTATCTCATTTATTTTTACCCTTTCCTTTATCCCAGCCTTTCCAATCCTTTTCTCCGTTCTATCTATTTATCCCATCCTTCTTTCTCTCCTTCAATCAACTCATGCATCCATCTATCCAGCATTCCTTCCATCCGTTTATCCATGTCATCACTCCATTCATTCATTCCTCCATTTATTTATGGATTTAAAATAGTCTAGTAACACTTCATAAAACAACTGAGGTACTTTACTCACTTGTCTGACTTCCGCCGTTCGAAATTAACACAGAAACACAGCATTTTGTCCCCCGCGCGCAAGTAATACTTTTGCGTGGCTCCAATCTACAATATTAATTATCATTAATATTATTTTCATTTATTTTCAGTAAAGTCGCTTATAGATTATTATTATACATGCTGTAACCGCTGACAAGTGCTGGATTAGCTCTGTTCTATTATAGCACTCAAAGAAATTGAAGATTGAAGTCTACTTATCGATATTGCTATAATAACGGCTAAGCGGTTAATAATATTTTTTTTTAATATTTTGTTATTTGAAATTCAAAATTACAAATATTAATCTCGACATTTTGCAACGATAGAAAAGACAAGAAAAAAAAAACGGGAACAAAAAAGTGTTGGTGTCCTCGGAGAGTCGATCCCGCGGTCACTGGCGTCGAGGTCCAGCGTATTTCCAGAGGGCTACGTTAGTCAATAAATTTCCATAACAATAACCGTTACACGATAGACTACTAAATTGACCCTCGAAATCAATCGGAAGTACAGATAGCTTGAAGTGGTAAGGGGCAGTCATTTAGGACTAGGATACGACTGTTCCCTCCCTCTTTGACTACTTCGCTGATTGTGTACTACCCGATAGCGCGGATGAGGCTGAAATCTTCGTCCTATACGTAACATACGGTGACTCAGCATTTAAGTCTGGGTGTATGGTCGATTTTTAGTGTTTTGCATAAAATGCAGCTAATTATCGCTGGTTCAAGTCACTGTCCGGTGAAGCCGAAATTTTTTTTATTTTTTTTTAAGATCGTTCTGGATTTAATTTCTTCGGTAAAGTTTATCTTTCAATGATTTTTTTTTATCTTAGCTTCTGTTTTTTTCCGGTAAAGTTTATTTTTAAATGATTTTTTTAAATTTTAGCTTTTATTATTTTTTCGGTAAAGTTTATTTATACTTTATTTTATTTTCCTTTTAGTTTCTGTATTTTATTTCGATAGAGTTTCGAAAATTTTAGGCTGTATTATGGGTAATCACGGAACTACTCATACCCGACATGCAGCATTTCCCGTTTTAAAAATGTTGCACCGGTCGGCATTCTTTACAAGTCGAACGAGGCCAATACTACCTTAGTAGGCCATGGAGTCCACCACCGATAGGCCAGAGACACAATCTCACTCCTGAATCTACCATTTTGAAAATCTTCCAGCTTTGGCGATTGCCGAATCGCATCTCACCCCTGGATTGCTTCAGAAGAAGAATTGCTTCTGCGATTTTGTTCTTCACACCTTCGGTGATTTAGCTTAACACGAGGTTGTAGAATCATGAGAAAGTGAGGATTGACCTCGGTATCTTGAAGGAATAGTCAAACTTCAAGATTAAAACAACATCCTAGGTGATTTTGATACAACAACAATTGAGGTCTGTTTTCTAAAAGGGGTCTCGTTGACGAAGACGTACCCCTTTTGTAATAACAGTACTCATACATTTAACTGATATCTGTGCACACTAATTGGGCTATATATAGTCCATTGGAAAACGTCATTTTGGGCCATTTTTGAGCGTTTTGCACGGGCTATAGTCCATTAAAATATTGAAAATCGTCATTTTGGGCCATTTTTGAGCGTTTTGCACGGGCTATAGTCCATTAAAATATTGAAAATCGTCATTTTGGGCCATTTTTGAACATTTTGCATGGGCTATTATACTCCATCCATTGAAAATCGTCATTTGGGCCATTTTTGAACATTTTGCATGGGCAATAGTCCATTGAAAATCGTCATTTTGGGCCATTTTTGAACATTTTGCATGGGCAATAGTCCATTGAAAATCGTCATTTTGGGCCACTGATTTTTGAACATTTTGCATGGGCTATTATACTCCATCCATTGAAAATCGTCATTTGGGCCATTTTTGAACATTTTGCATGGGCTATTATACTCCATCCATTGAAAATCGTCATTTGGGCCATTTTTGAACATTTTGCATGGGCAATAGTCCATTGAAAATCGTCATTTTGGGCCATTTTTGAACATTTTGCATGAGCTATTATACTCCATCCATTGAAAATTGTCACTTTTGGGCCATTTTTGAACATTTTTCATGGGCAATAGTCCATTGAAAATCGTTATTTTGGGCCATTTTTGAGCGTTTTGCATGGGCTATTATACTCCATGCATTGAAAATCGTCATTTGGGCCATTTTTGAGCATTAATTTTGCATGGGCTGTAGTCCATTGAAAATCGTCATTTTGGGCCATTTTTGAGCGTTTTGCATGGGCTATTATACTCCATGCATTGAAAATCGTCATTTGGGCCATTTTTGAGCATTAATTTTGCATGGGCTGTAGTCCATTGAAAATCGTCATTTTGGGCCATTTTTGAGCGTTTTGCATGGGCTATTATACTCCATCCATTGAAAATCGTCATTTTGGGCCATTTGTGAGCATTTTGCATGGGCTGTAGTCCATTGAAAATCGTCATTTCGGCCATTTTTGAGCATTTTGCATGGGCAATAGTCCATTGAAAATCGTCATTTTGGGCCATTTTTGAGCATTTTGCATGTACGTCTTTGATTTATAGTCATAAAGGAACTAAGATTCTAGCCGAGCCCCTCCGGCCCTTAATTATATATTAATATCATCCATCCATCTATCTCATTTATTTTTACCCTTTCCTTTATCCCAGCCTTTCCAATCCTTTTCTCCGTTCTATCTATTTATCCCATCCTTCTTTCTCTCCTTCAAACAACTCATGCATCCATCTATCCAGCATTCCTTCCATCCGTTTATCCATGTCATCACTCCATTCATTCATCCATTTATTTATGGATTTAAAATAGTCTAGTAACACTTCATAAAACAACTGAGGTACTTTACTCACTTGTCTGACTTCCACCGTTCGAAATTAACACAGAAACACAGCATTTTGTCCCCCGCGCGCAAGTAATACTTTTGTGTGGCTCCAATCTACAATATTAATTATCATTAATATTATTTTCATTTATTTTCAGTAAAGTCGCTTATAGATTATTATTATACATGCTGTAACCGCTGACAAGTGCTGGATTAGCTCTGTTCTATTATAGCACTCAAAGAAATTGAAGATTGAAGTCTACTTATCGATATTGCTATAATAACGGCTAAGCGGTTAATAATATTTTTTTTTAATATTTTGTTATTTGAAATTCAAAATTACAAATATTAATCTCGACATTTTGCAACGATAGAAAAGACAAGAAAAAAAAAACGGGAACAAAAAAGTGTTGGTGTCCTCGGAGAGTCGATCCCGCGGTCACTGGCGTCGAGGTCCAGCGTATTTCAGAGGGCTACGTTAGTCAATAAATTTCCATAACAATAACCGTTACACGATAGACTACTAAATTGACCCTCGAAATCAATCGGAAGTACAGATAGCTTGAAGTGGTAAGGGGCAGTCATTTAGGACTAGGATACGACTGTTCCCTCCCTCTTTGACTACTTCGCTGATTGTGTACTACCCGATAGCGCGGATGAGGCTGAAATCTTCTTCCTATACGTAACATACGGTGACTCAGCATTTAAGTCTGGGTGTATGGTCGATTTTTAGTTTTTGCATAAAATGCAGCTAATTATCGCTGGTTCAAGTCACTGTTCGGTGAACCCGAATGTTTTTGTTTTTTTTTAGATTTTGGATTTAATTTCTTCGGTAAAGTTTATCTGTCAATGATTTTTTTTATCTTAGCTTCTGTTTTCCGGTAAAGTTTATTTTTAAATGATTTTTTTTTATTTTAGCTTTTGTTATATTATCGGTAAAGTTTATTTATACTTTATTTTATTTTCCTTTTAGTTTCTGTATTTTTTTTCGATAGAGTTTCGAAAATTTTAGGCTGTTTTGTTTTTAATAAACGCACGACCGAGATGTATTATGGGTAATCACGGAACTTCTCATACCCGACATGCAGCATTTCCCGTTTCAAAAATGTTGCACCGGTCGGCATTCTTTACAAGTCGAACGAGGCCAATACTGCCTTAGTAGGTCCTGGAATCCACCACCGATAGCATACTATTCTTGGCAGTCCCTTTCATGCTCTTAGTAAGGAATGGAGATAATGACGACCGTATTCAATGGAGACTGAAATAAAACTGAAAAAGGGGGAGGGAGGGTGCGGACTAGAATTGAATGCGGCGCCAAGGAAGTGAGCACGAAAGAGATCAGCTTGACTGAGTGGGCGACATAATGCTAGTTACTTGAATTGGGCAGAGTTGATTAGTGGGCGTTCCTTATATACTCGCTCTGCAAGGGACTGGTGCGAATAGGCCACAGACACATGCTCACTCCTGAATCTGCCAGCTTTGGCGATTGAAATCGCATCTCACCCCTGGATTGTTTCAGAAGAAGAATCGCTTCTGCGATTTTGTTCCTCACACCTTAGGTGATTTTGATACAACATGAGGTTTTATAAATCATGAGAAAGTGAGGGATTGACCTGTATCTTGAAGGAATAGTCAACTCCATCGACTGTGAAAACAACATCCTAAGTGATTTTGATACAACAATCATTGAGGTCTGTTTTCTTAAAAGGGGTCTTGTTGACGAAGACGTACCCCTTTTGTAATAACAGTTTAATTTCATATATTTAGATACATGTGGCAATATAATAGTCCATCGAAAAACGTCATTTTGGGCCATTTTTGAGCATTTTGCAATGGCTATAGTCCATCGAAAAACGTCATTTTGGGCCATTTTTGAGCATTTTGCATGGGCTATAGTCCATCAAATACGGTGATTTTGGGCCATTTTTGAGCATTTTGCAATGGCTATAGTCCATCAAATACGGTGATTTTGGGCCATTTTTGAGCATTTTGCAAATGGCTATAGTCCATCAAATACGGTGATTTTGGGGCCATTTTTGAGCATTTTGCAATGGCTATAGTCCATCAAATACGGTGATTTTGGGCCATTTTTGATCATTTTGCAATGGCTATAGTCCATCGAAAAACGTCATTTTGGGCCATTTTTGAGCATTTTGCATGGGCTATAGTCCATCAAATACGGTGATTTTGGGCCATTTTTGAGCATTTTGCAATGGCTATAGTCCATCAAATACGGTGATTTTGGGCCATTTTTGATCATTTTGCAATGGCTATAGTCCATCAAATACGGTGATTTTGGGCCATTTTTGAGCATTTTGCAATGGCTATAGTCCATCAAATACGGTGATTTTGGGCCATTTTTGAGCATTTTGCAATGGCTATATATAGTCCATCAAATACGGTGATTTTGGGCCATTTTTGATCATTTTGCATGGGCTTATAGTCCATCAAATACGGTGATTTTGGGCCATTTTTGATCATTTTGCAATGGCTATAGTCCATCAAATACGGTGATTTTGGGCCATTTTTGATCATTTTGCATGGGCTATAGTCCATCAAATATTGTGATTTTGGGCCATTTTTGATCATTTTGCAATGGCTATAGTCCATCAAATATCGTGATTTTGGGCCATTTTTGATCATTTTGTGTATAGTCCATCAAATATTGTGATTTTGGGCCATTTTTGATCATTTTGCAATGGCTATAGTCCATCAAATATCGTGATTTTGGGCCATTTTAGATCATTTTGCATGGGCTATAGTGCATTTTGGGTCTGCTTAGACGGTAAAGGAAAAAACAGAGAAAAGGAAGCACCAACATTTTATTCACTGTTAGAAGAAGAGAATGGGAGGTCATGCAGGTATGAAGTACTGAAAACAGTATACAGTTGAACGTCCGGTTGCGACCACTCTCGTATGCGACCACCTCTCCTAAGCGACCACAAAGCCTGACATTTTGGGTGGTCGCTTACGGGAGGTTCGACTGTAATTCTATGTGCTGTTTCGGTGTTCGCGCGGGAAATTGTGGGACTGTTGGGGATGCTTCTTTATCAATACGGCAAAAATATTGATGATATATCAAAGGTTGGCACACAACAACTACATTACCCCACGTTTTCCAGTAAATAGACAATAATGGTGCCCCTAACAGTCCCATAATTCCATGCGAACATCAACCATGGAAATGGCGAATAGCGCTTATATATTACTGTTCTAAGCACTTTATAATTTATGACTCTAATAAATAATTATGCTAATTGATACTGCTGATGAATGATTTATAATTATGCTAATTATGCTAATTGATACTGCTGATGAATGATTTATAATTATGCTAATTATGCTAATTGATACTGCTGATGAATGATTTATAATTATGCTAATTGATACTACTACCATACTTCAAATTGGAGGCATAACACACTAACATACTAACTCCTCATGATTGTAAGCTGCTCGGCTGCCTATAGGCACCTTTCATATGCAGCCCGAAAAAATAATTAATACTAATTAATATGTAAATAACCATACGTATTGCATACGAAACGAACTAACAATGATTAATACTTTATAGCAAGAATTGCGTCCATAAATGTTCCAACGTTTCTTTCAATCTTCACATCGCGAAACCCACATTCTTCGAGCAATTCCTGGTACTCCTTACCAGACCTCTCGCGCGAACCTTTGTTACCAACGACAAGCATGGTAAGCGAGGACAGGTTACCAAGCAATGGACCGGCCTTGTTGTCATCGAGAACTTTCTCACAGATTAGAATTGCTCCACCTGAGAGAAAGACATTAATGGCTTTATTGTGGCACACTGTCATGTGACTCCCATAGCAACGGTAACTATAAGACATTAATGGCTTTATTGTGGCATACAATGATCGGGCAAGCAAAGGGTGTGACTATAGAGGCTTTGCACTGTCATGTGACTCCCATAGCAACGGTAACTATAAGACATTAATGGCTTTATTGTGGCATACAATGATCGGACAAGCAAAGGGTGTGACTATAGAGGCTTTGCACTGTCATGTGACTCCCATAGCAACGGTAACTATAAGACATTAATGGCTTTATTGTGGCATACAATGATCGGGCAAGCAAAGGGTGTGACTATAGAGGCTTTGCACTGTCATGTGACTCCCATAGCAACGGTAACTATAAGACATTAATGGCTTTATTGTGGCATACAATGATCGGACAAGCAAAGGGTGTGACTATAGAGGCTTTGCACTGTCATGTGACTCCCATAGCAATGGTAACTATAAGACATTAATGGCTTTATTGTGGCATACAATGATCGGACAAGCAAAGGGTGTGACTATAGAGGCTTTGCACTGTCATGTGACTCCCATAGCAATGGTAACTATAAGACATTAATGGCTTTATTGTGGCATACAATGATCGGACAAGCAAAGGGTGTGACTATAGAGGCTTTGCACTGTCATGTGACTCCCATAGCAACGGTAACTATAAGACATTAATGGCTTTATTGTGGCATACAATGATCGGACAAGCAAAGGGTGTGACTATAGAGGCTTTGCACTGTCATGTGACTCCCATAGCAACGGTAACTATAAGACATTAATGCCTTTATTGTGGCATACAATGATCGGACAAGCAAAGGGTGTGACTATAGAGGCTTTGCACTGTCATGTGACTCCCATAGCAACGGTAACTATAAGACATTAATGCCTTTATTGTGGCATACAATGATCGGACAAGCAAAGGGTGTGACTATAGAGGCTTTGCACTGTCATGTGACTCCCATAGCAACGGTAACTATAAGACATTAATGGCTTTATTGTGGCATACAATGATCGGGCAAGCAAAGGGTGTGACTATAGAGGCTTTGCACTGTCATGTGACTCCCATAGCAACGGTAACTATAAGACATTAATGGCTTTATTGTGGCATACAATGATCGGACAAGCAAAGGGTGTGACTATAGAGGCTTTGCACTGTCATGTGACTCCCATAGCAATGGTAACTATAAGACATTAATGGCTTTATTGTGGCATACAATGATCGGACAAGCAAAGGGTGTGACTATAGAGGCTTTGCACTGTCATGTGACTCCCATAGCAATGGTAACTATAAGACATTAATGGCTTTATTGTGGCATACAATGATCGGACAAGCAAAGGGTGTGACTATAGAGGCTTTGCACTGTCATGTGACTCCCATAGCAACGGTAACTATAAGACATTAATGGCTTTATTGTGGCATACAATGATCGGACAAGCAAAGGGTGTGACTATAGAGGCTTTGCACTGTCATGTGACTCCCATAGCAACGGTAACTATAAGACATTAATGGCTTTATTGTGGCATACAATGATCGGACAAGCAAAGGGTGTGACTATAGAGGCTTTGCACTGTCATGTGACTCCCATAGCAACGGTAACTATAAGACATTAATGGCTTTATTGTGGCATACAATGATCGGACAAGCAAAGGGTGTGACTATAGAGGCTTTGCACTGTCATGTGACTCCCATAGCAACGGTAACTATAAGACATTAATGGCTTTATTGTGGCATACAATGATCGGGCAAGCAAAGGGTGTGACTATAGAGGCTTTGCACTGTCATGTGACTCCCATAGCAACGGTAACTATAAGACATTAATGGCTTTATTGTGGCATACAATGATCGGGCAAGCAAAGGGTGTGACTATAGAGGCTTTGCACTGTCATGTGACTCCCATAGCAACGGTAACTATAAGACATTAATGCCTTTATTGTGGCATACAATGATCGGACAAGCAAAGGGTGTGACTATAGAGGCTTTGCACTGTCATGTGACTCCCATAGCAACGGTAACTATAAGACATTAATGGCTTTATTGTGGCATACAATGATCGGACAAGCAAAGGGTGTGACTATAGAGGCTTTGCACTGTCATGTGACTCCCATAGCAACGGTAACTATAAGACATTAATGGCTTTATTGTGGCATACAATGATCGGACAAGCAAAGGGTGTGACTATAGAGGCTTTGCACTGTCATGTGACTCCCATAGCAACGGTAACTATAAGACATTAATGGCTTTATTGTGGCATACAATGATCGGACAAGCAAAGGGTGTGACTATAGAGGCTTTGCACTGTCATGTGACTCCCATAGCAACGGTAACTATAAGACATTAATGGCTTTATTGTGGCATACAATGATCGGGCAAGCAAAGGGTGTGACTATAGAGGCTTTGCACTGTCATGTGACTCCCATAGCAACGGTAACTATAAGACATTAATGCCTTTATTGTGGCATACAATGATCGGACAAGCAAAGGGTGTGACTATAGAGGCTTTGCACTGTCATGTGACTCCCATAGCAACGGTAACTATAAGACATTAATGGCTTTATTGTGGCATACAATGATCGGACAAGCAAAGGGTGTGACTATAGAGGCTTTGCACTGTCATGTGACTCCCATAGCAACGGTAACTATAAGACATTAATGGCTTTATTGTGGCATACAATGATCGGACAAGCAAAGGGTGTGACTATAGAGGCTTTGCACTGTCATGTGACTCCCATAGCAACGGTAACTATAAGACATTAATGGCTTTATTGTGGCATACAATGATCGGACAAGCAAAGGGTGTGACTATAGAGGCTTTGCACTGTCATGTGACTCCCATAGCAACGGTAACTATAAGACATTAATGGCTTTATTGTGGCATACAATGATCGGGCAAGCAAAGGGTGTGACTATAGAGGCTTTGCACTGTCATGTGACTCCCATAGCAACGGTAACTATAAGACATTAATGGCTTTATTGTGGCATACAATGATCGGGCAAGCAAAGGGTGTGACTATAGAGGCTTTGCACTGTCATGTGACTCCCATAGCAACGGTAACTATAAGACATTAATGCCTTTATTGTGGCATACAATGATCGGACAAGCAAAGGGTGTGACTATAGAGGCTTTGCACTGTCATGTGACTCCCATAGCAACGGTAACTATAAGACATTAATGGCTTTATTGTGGCATACAATGATCGGACAAGCAAAGGGTGTGACTATAGAGGCTTTGCACTGTCATGTGACTCCCATAGCAACGGTAACTATAAGACATTAATGGCTTTATTGTGGCATACAATGATCGGACAAGCAAAGGGTGTGACTATAGAGGCTTTGCACTGTCATGTGACTCCCATAGCAACGGTAACTATAAGACATTAATGGCTTTATTGTGGCATACAATGATCGGACAAGCAAAGGGTGTGACTATAGAGGCTTTGCACTGTCATGTGACTCCCATAGCAACGGTAACTATAAGACATTAATGGCTTTATTGTGGCATACAATGATCGGACAAGCAAAGGGTGTGACTATAGAGGCTTTGCACTGTCATGTGACTCCCATAGCAACGGTAACTATAAGACATTAATGGCTTTATTGTGGCATACAATGATCGGGCAAGCAAAGGGTGTGACTATAGAGGCTTTGCACTGTCATGTGACTCCCATAGCAACGGTAACTATAAGACATTAATGGCTTTATTGTGGCATACAATGATCGGGCAAGCAAAGGGTGTGACTATAGAGGCTTTGCACTGTCATGTGACTCCCATAGCAACGGTAACTATAAGACATTAATGCCTTTATTGTGGCATACAATGATCGGACAAGCAAAGGGTGTGACTATAGAGGCTTTGCACTGTCATGTGACTCCCATAGCAACGGTAACTATAAGACATTAATGGCTTTATTGTGGCATACAATGATCGGACAAGCAAAGGGTGTGACTATAGAGGCTTTGCACTGTCATGTGACTCCCATAGCAACGGTAACTATAAGACATTAATGGCTTTATTGTGGCATACAATGATCGGACAAGCAAAGGGTGTGACTATAGAGGCTTTGCACTGTCATGTGACTCCCATAGCAACGGTAACTATAAGACATTAATGGCTTTATTGTGGCATACAATGATCGGACAAGCAAAGGGTGTGACTATAGAGGCTTTGCACTGTCATGTGACTCCCATAGCAACGGTAACTATAAGACATTAATGGCTTTATTGTGGCATACAATGATCGGGCAAGCAAAGGGTGTGACTATAGAGGCTTTGCACTGTCATGTGACTCCCATAGCAACGGTAACTATAAGACATTAATGCCTTTATTGTGGCATACAATGATCGGACAAGCAAAGGGTGTGACTATAGAGGCTTTGCACTGTCATGTGACTCCCATAGCAACGGTAACTATAAGACATTAATGGCTTTATTGTGGCATACAATGATCGGACAAGCAAAGGGTGTGACTATAGAGGCTTTGCACTGTCATGTGACTCCCATAGCAACGGTAACTATAAGACATTAATGGCTTTATTGTGGCATACAATGATCGGACAAGCAAAGGGTGTGACTATAGAGGCTTTGCACTGTCATGTGACTCCCATAGCAACGGTAACTATAAGACATTAATGGCTTATTGTGGCATACAATGATCGGACAAGCAAAAGGTGTGACTATAGAGGCTTTGCACTGTCATGTGACTCCCATAGCAACGGTAACTATAAGATATTAATGGCTTTATTGTGGCATACAATGATCGGACAAGCAAAGGGTGTGACTATAGAGGCTTTGCACTGTCATGTGACTCCCATAGCAACGGTAACTATAAGACATTAATGGCTTTATTGTGGCATACAATGATCGGGCAAGCAAAGGGTGTGACTATAGAGGCTTTGCACTGTCATGTGACTCCCATAGCAACGGTAACTATAAGACATTAATGGCTTTATTGTGGCATACAATGATCGGGCAAGCAAAGGGTGTGACTATAGAGGCTTTGCACTGTCATGTGACTCCCATAGCAACGGTAACTATAAGACATTAATGGCTTTATTGTCGCATACAATGATCGGGCAAGCAAAGGGTGTGACTATAGAGGCTTTGCACTGTCATGTGACTCCCATAGCAACGGTAACTATAAGACATTAATGCCTTTATTGTGGCATACAATGATCGGACAAGCAAAGGGTGTGACTATAGAGGCTTTGCACTGTCATGTGACTCCCATAGCAACGGTAACTATAAGACATTAATGGCTTTATTGTGGCATACAATGATCGGACAAGCAAAGGGTGTGACTATAGAGGCTTTGCACTGTCATGTGACTCCCATAGCAACGGTAACTATAAGACATTAATGCCTTTATTGTGGCATACAATGATCGGACAAGCAAAGGGTGTGACTATAGAGGCTTTGCACTGTCATGTGACTCCCATAGCAACGGTAACTATAAGACATTAATGGCTTTATTGTGGCATACAATGATCGGACAAGCAAAGGGTGTGACTATAGAGGCTTTGCACTGTCATGTGACTCCCATAGCAACGGTAACTATAAGACATTAATGGCTTTATTGTGGCATACAATGATCGGACAAGCAAAGGGTGTGACTATAGAGGCTTTGCACTGTCATGTGACTCCCATAGCAACGGTAAAACTATAAGACATTAATGGCTTTATTGTGGCATACAATGATCGGACAAGCAAAAGGTGTGACTATAGAGGCTTTGCACTGTCATGTGACTCCCATAGCAACGGTAACTATAAGATATTAATGGCTTTATTGTGGCATACAATGATCGGACAAGCAAAGGGTGTGACTATAGAGGCTTTGCACTGTCATGTGACTCCCATAGCAACGGTAACTATAAGACATTAATGGCTTTATTGTGGCATACAATGATCGGGCAAGCAAAGGGTGTGACTATAGAGGCTTTGCACTGTCATGTGACTCCCATAGCAACGGTAACTATAAGACATTAATGGCTTTATTGTGGCATACAATGATCGGGCAAGCAAAGGGTGTGACTATAGAGGCTTTGCACTGTCATGTGACTCCCATAGCAACGGTAACTATAAGACATTAATGGCTTTATTGTCGCATACAATGATCGGGCAAGCAAAGGGTGTGACTATAGAGGCTTTGCACTGTCATGTGACTCCCATAGCAACGGTAACTATAAGACATTAATGCCTTTATTGTGGCATACAATGATCGGACAAGCAAAGGGTGTGACTATAGAGGCTTTGCACTGTCATGTGACTCCCATAGCAACGGTAACTATAAGACATTAATGGCTTTATTGTGGCATACAATGATCGGACAAGCAAAGGGTGTGACTATAGAGGCTTTGCACTGTCATGTGACTCCCATAGCAACGGTAACTATAAGACATTAATGCCTTTATTGTGGCATACAATGATCGGACAAGCAAAGGGTGTGACTATAGAGGCTTTGCACTGTCATGTGACTCCCATAGCAACGGTAACTATAAGACATTAATGGCTTTATTGTGGCATACAATGATCGGACAAGCAAAGGGTGTGACTATAGAGGCTTTGCACTGTCATGTGACTCCCATAGCAACGGTAACTATAAGACATTAATGGCTTTATTGTGGCATACAATGATCGGACAAGCAAAGGGTGTGACTATAGAGGCTTTGCACTGTCATGTGACTCCCATAGCAACGGTAACTATAAGACATTAATGGCTTTATTGTGGCATACAATGATCGGGCAAGCAAAGGGTGTGACTATAGAGGCTTTGCACTGTCATGTGACTCCCATAGCAACGGTAACTATAAGACATTAATGGCTTTATTATGGCATACAATGATCGGGCAAGCAAAGGGTGTGACTATAGAGGCTTTGCACTGTCATGTGACTCCCATAGCAACGGTAACTATAAGACATTAATGGCTTTATTGTGGCATACAATGATCGGGCAAGCAAAGGGTGTGACTATAGAGGCTTTGCACTGTCATGTGACTCCCATAGCAACGGTAACTATTCTACCATGATAGTAGGCATGTAGAGAGAAACGGGCGACTGGAAAGACTGGAAGAGTCCGTTCCCTTCCAAAAAAATAATAGAGCAAACAAAATACGAAGAAAAGCTGAAATTGATCGCTATGGGGTCACGTGACGGTGCAAAGCATCTAGTAGCACGAGCAACGCCTCAAGATTGAAGCGATATCTAATGATGAAAAATAAAGCTTATGATGATGATGATGATGCAGTGATATTTACCTGAAGGAAGGCTGTTGTAGACTTTATCCAATATCGTAATAATCTTAGACTGATCAAAACTTTGTAAAATACGTGTCAGCACATACAATTTAGCACTTGGTAATCTGTCTGTAAAAAAGTTTCCAGCCTTGAAGCGAACCCTGTTGCGACTGGGGCACTCATACATGGATGGCTGGAATGATGACGAACAGTCTACTACAGCGGGCAGATCAAAGACCATGATGTCCATGGATGGGTAGAGACTGGACGCAGCGTAGGCCAGGTCACCTGTGCCTCCTGAAGAAATAGAACACAGTTGAATATCACTAAGTAGGCCGCCTTTCCCCCTTTTTAGTTCTCCTCCCCTCATGGAAAGCAAGCGAAGAGAAAGGCAAGGGAAGAGAAAGCAAGGGAAGAAGGCAAGGGGAGAGAAGGCAAAGGAAGAGAAGGCAAGGGAAGAGAAGGGAATCGAAGAGAAGGCACGGGAAGAGAAGGCAAGGGAAGAGAAAGCAAGGGAAGAAGGCAAGGGAAGAGAAGGCAAGGGAAAAGAAGGCAAGGGAAGGGAAGAGAAGACAAGGGAAGAGAAAGGCAAGGGAATAGAAGGGAATAGAAGAGAAGGCAAAGTAAGAGAAGGGAAGAGAAGGCAAGGGAAGAGAAGGCATGGGAAGAGAAGGCAAGGGAAGAGAAAGCAAGCGAAGAAGGCAAGGCAAGAGAAGGAAAGGGGAGAGAAGGCAAGGGAAGAGAAGGAAAGGAAAGGCAAAGGAAGAGAAGGCAAGGGAAGAGAAGGGAATCGAAGAGAAGGAAAGGGAAGGCAAGGGAAGAGAAGGCAAAGGAATAGAAGGGAAGAGAAGGCAAGGGAAGAGAAGGGAAGAGAAGGCAAGGGAAGAGAAGGCAAGGGAAGGGAAGAGAAGGAAAGGGAAGGCAAGGGAAGAGAAGGCAAGGGAATAGAAGGGAATAGAAGGCAAGGGAAGAGAAGGCAGTGTAAGAGAAGGCAAGGGAAAAGAAGGGAAGTGAAGAGAAGTCAAGGGAAGAGAAAGACAAGGGAATAGAAGGGAATAGAAGAGAAGGCAAAGTAAGAGAAGGGAAGGGAAGGCAGGGGAAGAGAAGGCAAGAGAAGAGAAGACAAGGGAAGAGAAGGCAAGGGAAGAGAAGCAAGGAAGGGAATGGAAGAGAAGGCAAGGGAAGGGAAGAAGAGAAGGCAAGGGAATGGAAGAGAAGGCAAGGGAATGGAAGAGAAGGCAAGGGAATGGAAGAGAAGGCAAGGGAATGGAAGAGAAGGCAAGGGAATGGAAGAGAAGGCAAGGGAAGAGAAGGCAAGGGAAGAGAAGGCAAGGGAAGAGAAGGCAAGGGAAGAGAAGGCAAGGGAAAAGAAGGCAAGGGAAAGAAGGCAAGGAAGAGAAGAAGCAAGGGAATGGAAGAGAAGAGAAGGCAAGGGAAGAGAAGGCAAGGGAATGGAAGAGAAGGCAAGGGAAGAGAAGGCAAGGGAAGGAAGAAGAAGGCAAAGGAAGAGAAGGCAAGGGAAGAGAAGGCAAGGGAAGAGAAGGCAAGGGAAGAGAAAGCAAGGGAAGAGAAGGCAAGGGAAGAGAAGGGGAAGGGAAAAGAAGGCAAGGGAAGAAAGGGAAGAGAAGACAAGGGAAGAGAAGGCAAGGGAATAGAAGGGAATAGAAGAGAAGGCAAAGTAAGAGAAGGGAAGAGAAGGCAAGGGAAGAGAAGGCATGGGAAGAGAAGGCAAGGGAAGAGAAGGCAAGGGAGCGAAGAAGGCAAGGCAAGAGAAGGAAAGGGAGAGAAGGGCAAGGCAAGAGAAGGAAAGGGGAGAGAAGGCAAGGGAAGAGAAGGCAAGGAAAGGAAAGGCAAAGGAAGAGTAGGCAAGGGAAGAGAAGGGAATCGAAGAGAAGGAAAGGGAAGGCAAGGGAAAGAGAAGGCAAGGCAAAGGAAGAGAGGGAAGAGAAGGCAAGGGAAGAGAAGGGAAGAGAAGGCAAGGGAAGAGAAGGCAAGGGAAGGGAAGAGAAGGAAAGGGAAGGCAAGGGAAGAGAAGGCAAGGGAATAGAAGGGAATAGAAGGCAAGGGAAGAGAAGGCAGTGTAAGAGAAGGCAAGGGAAAAGAAGGGAAGTGAAGAGAAGTCAAGGGAAGAGAAAGACAAGGGAATAGAAGGGAATAGAAGAGAAGGCAAAGTAAGAGAAGGGAAGGGAAGGCAGGGGAAGAGAAGGCAAGAGAAGAGAAGACAAGGGAAGAGAAGGCAAGGGAAGAGAAAGCAAGGGAATGGAAGAGAAGGCAAGGGAATGGAAGAGAAGGCAAGGGAATGGAAGAGAAGGCAAGGGAATGGAAGAGAAGGCAAGGGAATGGAAGAGAAGGCAAGGGAATGGAAGAGAAGGCAAGGGAATGGAAGAGAAGGCAAGGGAAGAGAAGGCAAGGGAAGAGAAGGCAAGGGAAGAGAAGGCAAGGGAAGAGAAGGCAAGGAAAGAGAAGGCAAGGGAAAAGAAGGCAAGGGAATGGAAGAGAAGGCAAGGGAATGGAAGAGAAGGCAAGGGAAGAGAAGGCAAGGGAATGGAAGAGAAGGCAAGGGAAGAGAAGGCAAGGGAATGGAAGAGAAGGCAAAGGAAGAGAAGGCAAGGGAAGAGAAGGCAAGGGAAGAGAAGGCAAGGGAAGAGAAGGCAAGGGAAGAGAAGGCAAGGGAAGACTGAGAAGGCAAGGGAAGAGAAGGCAAGGGAAGAGAAGGCAAGGCTTCCCACTCGACCGGTACCAGCCATATAACGTGACGCCATTCACCACAGGTATCCCGGTAGTGTAAACATTACCTCCCAAATCACACATGCTTGTATATTCACTCAAATCGAATGCAGACATGAGTCTTTCTGCTTCTGATTTGCAGGAACCCCGTAGACCCTCGAGGAAAGCCACAACTCCACGTCGTGTCGAGTAAATCAGTGAAAACATGTCCCACGAAGCGTCAAACAGATAGCGATATAAATCCATCGCCATGAAGACAAGTCTCGCAAAGAAGCCGTTATAGGTTCTTCTCCACTGATTATTGCCCTCTCGAACTGCCCAATCTAAATTCCCATACAGTTTGTAAGATTTCTCGAGCATAGGAATAATCCCCTTGATAGAATTGGGACTACTTTTTACAAGAAACTTGTCTGACATGGAAGTGTTACTGTAGAAATGTTCGTTCTCTTTGATTTCTTTCTTCAATAGCTCCAAGGATACCAACGTGTCTAAGAGTTGAGTTGTAGCGTTAATATCCGTCTGTAATTGTTCTGATACTTCTCTAGCTGTTTGAGGGAGTCGAGCATCGTGGAAAGCTTCAAAGATTCCGAGGTTACAGCTTGTTATGATGGCTTGTGATACACAGAAACCAAAGAGTTTCTCGATTAGTTCTTGTGGAATCGGTGAAGACGGAACTGAAGATGCTGGATGATTGTCTGTAGTCTCTCTCAGGCTGGTAGAGTTAGACATCTTTGCAAGATCAACGACTGAATATCAACAGCATTTCGTGGAACTGTGTTAGTCTCAGTCTCCTTGCAGTCTCCTTGCGTGACTGGTGTAGTCGTTCCACTCCCTCCCCCCGAAGAGGAAATCCGGTATGGGGAGGGGTTGAGATGCCCTGTGTGACTTGGCGGTTCAGTACTGAATAAATGAAAGCGTTACCGAAAGAACCTCGGTATAGTAGAAATTAGAGCGGCAAACTTTAGGTTTCCTTGGTAAAACACTCAAGTGTAAACACAGCCAAAGCTGAAAGAACTGAAGAAGGTTTACATACGCCACACATTTTATTTCTTCTTTTCTCGGTTGGCAGTCACTTTTTTTCTAATTATTTTTGTCTATTTTATTACCTCCCAGTTTCAATATATTTCCTTCTCCTGTTGCTATGAAACGTGACTACGTTGATGAAAACCGAAATCAATTTCCAAAAGCCGTAGTTTTAATTATTTTAATTTCTTTGTCAAACTGGCGTCAAGAAGGCAAGTGTTCGGAATAGCACTGTTGATTGCGGGCAGCGGGGGGAGACGATACTTCACGTTATTAATTTGATCAAATCAATTAAACTAGAATGAATTCACAGGCCACTGCGAAACTCAATCAATCAATCGTTAACAATACATAGAAAATAGTACTTACGATAGCCACGAAAAGCTAGACAACGACTTCGACTGCTATGCAACGTGCCGACTAGTTTCTACTGCAAAAACTAACCCGTCATTTTGTTGGCGATCATTCTCGCGATTTGTTTGGTCCCCTTTTCCTTTCACTTTATGACCATCAATCGTATCTTACTACATGAGTTGTATGTACAATCAATATGTGGGAAGTTTGTTGAAGGTCAATAATTAATCAACTAGTATTTGAACAGTTGCCGAACAGCATGCATGCAATCAATAAGGTTTTAATTAATGATAAAACTGGTATTTTCTCAGCACACTTCGATTCCATACTTGAACACGACCTGTAAGAGAAGACGATGAAAAACGGTACAGTTTTGTGGTTGACGCTCGTAGTTGTAATCCTCTGCTTAGAGCCAGGATCTGAAGGTCTCAATGGAACCAGTGATACAATGAGATCCTGTATGGCGAAAAGAGGTGAGAAAAGCGATGTTTTTATTGCCGGCGTGGAATACAACTGTAAAGTTTTCAAACGAAGTTACAAAACAACAACAACAACAACGACAACAATACTTTATTTAACGTGGGGTACTACACTTAGCTCAATGCTATAGTTTACAGGTTGTCCACCTGACTAAAACAAGACTGAGAGAGGAAGAGAAGCTCGACAGAATCGAAGCATCAAATTGTTTCCTTTCTTTTTGCACTTATTTCGCTGCTTATTTTCGCTACTTTCGTCGCGTCTGTTTAGTTGTTTTTGCTGTTAACGTTGTTATTATTGATACATGCATGTTGTAAAATTAAGAAGAGCAGACTTGGAATTAGAATGGAAGGTTTCCGTCCTTTCTCCGTTTTTCAGCGGACTAATTCCTTCCTTAGATTCTGATTTGAGACTATGTGAAATGCGCCTTACCGCCGATTGAGGATATTAGTAGTTGATGGGAGTTGTAATTGGCCACGTTTGTCACTATTTCTTTCACTACGTTCTAATTGTCTTGGACTATCTTCTGTACTCTGATCTTGATTTTCTTTTCTTTTTTCTGTTTAGAAAAGCTAGCTGCTCCGACGGTGCACTTTAACAAGAACATCACTATTGCGTTCTGGGTCATCGTTGTCATAATTTCCGTCCTTAGCAACGTCCTCATTATTCACGTTGTCAGGGTAAACCCGCACATGCGCACAACCACCAACTACCTCATCGTCAATATGGCGTGTGGTGACTTGTGCACAACACTAGTGACTACTGCTGGGGTGCTATACTATCTAATGGAGGGGAAAGTATGGATGGTAACTGGAGTTTTTGGAGAATTTCTGTGCAAGGTTCAGTTTGGTATGTTTTTTACCTTTATGCTGTGTTCAGTATTCAGCCTCGTTGTCATTACGTTTGATCGATTCCAGGCAGTGACCCGTCCTCTTAAGTACAAGCACCGTTGTTCCTGGGTGAAGTTTACTCTGCCAGGCATCTGGGTGGCATCGTTAGCCATACCGGCCCACTACGCTTGCACAAGGGTGATTTTGTGTCAGCAAGATGACCAAGTTTATTGCTTTGCAAAAGATTCCCAATTCGACGCCATTTTGATTCTATCCATTGGGTTTCTTATCCCTCACGTTGTCATGGTGATTCTATATATGGTAATAGCTTATAAACTTTGCACAAGGCGAGTCCCTGGTGAGCATGCGCAGAGAGTCAATGGACAAAGACATACCGCTGCCCAACAAACTGCCAGAAAAGTAACTCGTATGATTGTCTGCATTCTCTTGGCTTTTGAAGTATCTTGGTGTCCTATATTTCTTGGTTATGTATACCTATATTTATATTTCAACTATTCAATCACTGGTCATTTGTTGGAAATTATTGCCTCCAAGATGCTAATGATCTCCAATGGAATTTCCAACGCGTTGATTTATGCCATCTTCAATGAGACCTTTAGGCGCGCGTTCAAACACGCCTTGTACTATGAACCATTGGTGTCAGCCTTCAGAAGCGTGCGAAACAGAATCACGATTCACAAAGTGAACGATATAAACAATGCACTAAACAAGTATAAGAACCTCACCACAGGGAGCCCAGTAGTGGTTCTGACTGCAAACCATTCAATGGCTGCAACACATTGAACACAGAGATCAATATATATACACGATGTGCTGCCTGGCTGCATTGTAAATAAGCTGTAAACCATTCAATGGCTGCAACACATTGAACACAGAGATCAATATATATGCACGATGTGCTGCCTGGCTGCATTGTAAATAAGCTGCAAACCATTCAATGGCTGCAACACATTGAACACAAAGATCAATATATATGCACGATGTGCTGCCTGGCTGCATGTAAATAAGCTGCAAACCATTCAATGGCTGCAACACATTGAACACAGAGATCAATATATATGCACGATGTGCTGCCTGGCTGCATTGTAAGTAAGCTGTAAACCATTCAATGGCTGCAACACATTGAACACAGAGATCAATATATATGCACGATGTGCTGCCTGGCTGCATTGTAAATAAGCTGTAAACCATTCAATGGCTGCAACACATTGAACACAGAGATCAATATATATGCACGATGTGCTGCCTGGCTGCATTGTAAATAAGCTGCAAACCATTCAATGGCTGCAACACATTGAACACAGAGATCAATATATATGCACGATGTGCTGCCTAGCTGCATTGTAAATAAGCTGTAAACCATTCAATGGCTGCAACACATTGAACACAGAGATCAATATATATGCACGATGTGCTGCCTGGCTGCAGTTGTAAATAAGCTGCAAACCATTCAATGGCTGCAACACATTGAACACAGAGATCAATATATATGCACGATGTGCTGCCTGGCTGCATTGTAAATAAGCTGTAAACCATTCAATGGCTACAACACATTGAACACAGAGATCAATATACACCTATTTCAAATAACGTTGTCGCGTTCAAAGCAACAAGCGTCAAGCCAAGACCGAAGTGAATGCTCGACTAATAAGGACTAATTACAAAATGTGAACATTTTCACATGCTTGTTTGCATATCACACTTCGTTCCATAGAAAAATAGGTCTGATTTGAATAATTTGACAACACAAAACCAGCATTCACTTCAGTCTTGGCTTGACGCTTGTTGCTTTGAACGCGACAACGTTATTTGAAATAGGTGTATATGCACGATATGGTGCCTGGCTGCATTGTAAATAAGCTGTAAAATATGAGAGTGGCTGATTAATATATGCTGACTGCTTATTAGTGGGTGTCCGCTTAATAGAGGCTGCCGCTTATTAGTGGGTGTCCGCTTATTAGTGGGTGTTCGCTTATTAGTGGGTGTTCGCTTATTAGTGGGTGGGCGCTTATTAGTGGGTGGGCGCTTATTAGAGGGTGGGCGCTTATTAGTGGGCGGGCGCTTATTAGAGGCTGCCGCTTATTAGTGGGTGGGCGCTTATTAGTGGGTGGGCGCTTATCAGTGGGTGGCCGCTTATTAGTGGGTGCATGGGCGCTTATTAGTGGGTGGGCGCTTATTAGTGGGTGGGCGCTTATTAGTGGGTGGGCGCTTATTAGTGGTTGGGCGCTTATTAGTGGGTGGCCTCTTATTAGTGGGTGGCCGCTTATTAGTGGGTGGCCGCTTATTAGTGGGTGTTCGCTTATTAGTGGGTGGGCGCTTATTAGTGGGTGGGCGCTTATTAGTGGGTGGGCGCTTATTAGAGGGTGGGCGCTTATTAGTGGGCGGGCGCTTATTAGAGGCTGCCGCTTATTAGTGGGTGGGCGCTTATTAGTGGGTGGGCGCTTATCAGTGGGTGGCCGTTTATTAGTGGGTGGGTGGGCGCGCTTATTAGTGGGTGGACGCTTATCAGTGGGTGGCCGCTTATTAGTGGGTGCATGGGCGCTTATTAGTGGGTGGGCGCTTATTAGTGGGTGCATGGGCGCTTATTAGTGGGTGGGCGCTTATTAGTGGGTGGGCGCTTATTAGTGGTTGGGGGCGCTTATTAGTGGGTGGCCTCTTATTAGTGGGTGGCCGCTTATTAGTGGGTGGCCGCTTATTAGTGGGTGTTCGCTTATTAGTGGGTGGGCGCTTATTAGTGGGTGGGCGCTTATTAGAGGGTGGGCGCTTATTAGTGGGCGGGCGCTTATTAGTGGCTGGCCGCTTATTAGTGGGTGGGCGCTTATTAGAGGGTGGGCGCTTATCAGTGGGTGGCCGCTTATTAGAGGTGACCGCTTATTAGAGGGTGACCGCTTATATTAATAATAATAATAAAAGAATAATAATAATAATAATAATAATAATAATAATAATAATAATAATAATAATAATAATAATAATAATAATAATAATAATAATAATAATAAATCGGTTCTTATATAGGGCATTTCACATTGTCTCAATGCGCTTTACAACCGATGGAGGACTTTTTCGGACTGCATATAAAGACGCCTACGGCAGACGAGCAGCTTACAATCAATATTAGAGGGTGGCCGTATAACTAGAAAGAGACCGTAATAGAGAGTGGCCGCTTATTAGTAGGCGTGATTTTGGGCCATTTGTGATCATTTTACATGGGCAATAGTCCATCAAATATGGTGATTTTGGGCCATTTTTGAGCTTTTTGCATGGGATATAGTCCATCAAATATCGTGATTTTGGGCCATTTGTGATCATTTTGCATGGGGTATAGAGTCTTTCATGCGAATGTTCGTGAGCCCAAATCTCGAGATCAACACCTGCGGTAAAGAACATTTCGTTTGATCAGAATTATCATAAGTAACTAAGCCTTAGGGAATGATATCGATAGTAACACAATGAAAGGCATGCGTCTTTTTACAAGATCTGTAGACACAACAAGTTCATTAGGATCTTTGTAATGTGACAATAAACACTCATTAGTTGAGCTTTCCCTCAGGACTTCAGGCATCGAATTTGCACAACAATGACCATTGTTCAGTTAGACTAGCTAAACTTGTCGTCCAAATCAGTAAGCGGACTCAATAGCTTAGTAGGGACAGTTCTTGGCTTAGGATCCGACTGCTCCCTCCCTCTTTGAATGCTAAGTTGATTGATGTACTGCTCGATAGCGCGGATGGGGCCGAAATCTTCATCCTATACGTAACATACGGTGACTCAGCATTAATGTCTGGGTGTATGGTCGCTTTTTGAAGAATTTCCCGGCATGCTTTTCTCATTTCAAACTTGGGGTCGCGAGTTCGACTCCCAGTCATGACACTTATTTTATTTTTTTATTTTTTTCCCCTTTTAAATCTAATAACATTGTTTTATAGATAATTTCCTATTGAAAGGCATTATTTAAGCTTGTAAAATAATAATTTATTTACATATTTCTATAACTGTTCGAGTTAGGTATATCCGTGTTGCCATGGTGACATACATACCATGTTTGTAGAACACTTCCTCCAATGGGAAAAGCTTTAATGATGTGATACCAATTCGTATCTACACGTAACAAGGGAAATTATTGTCATATTTATTATACAGAATAGAGTATCAGTACCAAAACATTGTCTGAAAATTTATTTCGCTCGTCGTATTTAAATAGTTATTGACACATTGAGAAAGGTGGGTACAGTTCTGGACTAAAAATCCTAAAATCTACGACGGCGACGTCAACCGGAAGTGTAAATAACTACTGTTCGGGATTTCGTACATTAGATATTTAGTCCTAGCCTAAACTTGTGAGGTTACTTCATCCACAGGGAATACCGCCTTTTTGCATGGGTTTTAGTCCATCAAATATTGTGATTTTGGGCCATTTTTGATTATTTTGCATGGGCTATAGTCCATCAAATACGGTGATTTTGGACCATTTTTGAGCATTTTGCATGGGCTATAGTCCATCAAATACGGTGATTTTGGGCCATTTTTGATTATTTTGCATGGGCTATAGTCCATCAAATACGGTGATTTTGGACCATTTTTGAGCATTTTGCATGGGCTATAGTCCATCAAATACGGTGATTTTGGGCCATTTTTGTAAATCTCGAGATCAACACCTGCGGTAAAGAACATTTTGTTTGAACAGAATTATCACAAGTAACTAAATAAGCCTAAAATCTACTTTCATATTTCTATAACTGTTCGAGTTAGGTATATCCGAGTTGCCATGGTGACCGGTGACCGCTTATTAGTGGGCCGGGTGACCGCTTATTAGAGGATGGTCGCATAACTAGAAAGTGACCATAATAGAGAGTGGCTGCTTATTAGTGGCCGTATAACTAGAAAGTGACCGTAATAGAGAGTGGCCGCTTATTAGTGGGTGATCGCTTAATAGAGGGTGGCTGTTTATTAGAGGATGGTCGCATAACTAGAAAGTGACCATAATAGAGAGTGGCTGCTTATTAGTGGCCGTATAACTAGAAAGTGACCGTAATAGAGAGTGGCTGCTTATTAGTGGCCGTATAACTAGAAAGTGACTGTAATAGAGAGTGGCTGCTTATTAGTGGCCGTATAACTAGAAAGTGACCGTAATAGAGAGTGGCTGCTTATTAGTGGCCGTATAACTAGAAAGTGACCGTAATAGAGAGTGGCTGCTTATTAGTGGGTGGCCGCATAAAAGACGTTACTTGTCAAACCTCAACTGGTGTATTTATCTAGAAAGAAAGAACCGAAAAGTCTGAAGGTGATGATTTTTTATGGCGCATGTGCAATGGGCTCGAAAGCTTATCAGTTTCCTTCATTTTTAGAAGTTTTTGCTGATCGATTGGTTGATTCTCCATCCCCCCTCCCCCTCTCATACTCCTCTCATCCCTCGTGCGGCCCGAATTGTTTTACTCATCGTTCGTTTGAAGGAAGGCAAACGAGAAAACAGACATCGTCTGCAAGAAAAATTGATCCGGCTTAAAATAAAGTCACGATGGTTTTGACAGAAGTGTTTCCTTGACCATTGAATGGTCTATTGTAGAAATAGAACAGCATGACATATTCCGGAACAATTAAGACTAAATTTAATTTGTGGAGAACCTAAAGTTGGCAAACAGTAATTGACTTTATTGACTTTACTAGGCCTCACCAGAGGTTTTCCTGTCTATGAATTCTGTAAATAAAGTTCTGACGTTAATACAAATAAGGAAAAAGAAAGAAGAAAGAGAGAGAGAAAGAAAGAAAGAAAGAAAGGAAGGAATGAAGAAAGGAAGAAAACAAGGAAGGAAGGAAGGAAGGAAGGAAAGAAGGAGGAAAGGAAGGAAGGAAGGAAGGAAGGAAGGAAGGAAGGAAGGAAGGAAGGAAGGAAGGAAGGAAGGAAGGAAGGAAGGAAGGAAGGAAGGAAGGAAGGAAGGAAGGAAGGAAGGAAGGAAGGAAGGAAGGAAGGAAGGAAGAAAGGAAAAAGGAAGGAAGGAAGGAAGGAAGGAAGGAAGGAAGGAAGGAAGGAAGGAAGGAAGGAAGGAAGGAAGGAAGGAAGGAAGAAAGAAAGAAAGGAAGGAAGAAAGGAAGGAAGGAAGGAAGGAAGGAAGGAAGGAAGGAAGGAAGGAAGGAAGGAAGGAAGGAAGGAAGGAAGGAAGGAAGGAAGGAAGGAAGGAAGGAAGGAAGGAAGGAAGGAAGGAAGGAAGGAAGGAAGAAAGGAAGGAAGGAAGGAAGGAAGGAAGGAAGGAAGGAAGGAAGGAAGGAAGGAAGGAAGGAAGGAAGGAAGGAAGGAAGGAAGGAAGGAAGGAAGGAAGGAAGGAAGGAAGGAAGGAAGGAAGGAAGGAAGGAAGGAAGGAAAAGTGGAAGGAAGGAAGGAAGGAAGGAAAAGTGGAAGTAAACAAACAACCTAATAAAGACAGGAACACAAACCAACCACTGTATGGTCACCTCAACTCCAGTTTCTTGTGAAAGTTGTATATTCATGAGTCTTTTTTTTTAAATATATATTTTTATTTGACATGCTATCTTAATATTACAATACTAAAACAATTGGAACAATTGGAACTACTATGCTACAGCAATATTCTAATACTACTACAATATTATTACAGATAGTATGGTCTTTAGCAAATAGATAATTTATAAGTGATATAGTTTACAAAGCATATTCATAAGCGATTAATATCTTTTTCACTAAATAGTTATTATGAGGGAAAGATGAGGGGAAGGAGTTTGTCCCATTTTGTAAAGTGTTGCTGAAGATTATTTTTTTCTGTTGCTCATTTTCATGAGTCATGGGATCAGCTATATCTCAATATTTTCCATTCTGGTCAGTACCACCGGTGGACTTCCTGTGGCCGATGCCGGGTCCTTGTTCTTCTTCTCGTTCTTGTTCTTGTTCTTGTTCTTGTTCTTGTTCTTGTTCTTGTTCTTGTTCTTGTTCTTGTTCTTGTTCTTGTTCTTGTTCTTGTTCTTTTTCTTGTTCTTGTTCTTGTTCACTACATTGTTTTGATCGTTCACTTTGTGGATCGTGAGTCTGTTTCGCACGCTTCTGAAGGCTGACACCAATGGTTCATAGTACAAGGCGTGTTTGAACGCGCGCCTAAAGTTCTCATTGAAGATGGCATAAATCAACCCGTTGGAAATTCCATTGGAGATCATTAGAATCTTCGACGATATTGAGGCCACAGGGTCGTGTGTGAATTCATGTTTTAAATAAGGACCAATGTAAAGAAAGAATACCGGAGCCCAGCACACGTCAAAAGCCAGCAGAATACAGATTATCATGCGGGTAACTTTCTTGGCTGTGCGTCGAGCGCCGTTGCTTCGTTGGGCGTCAGAAGGGTGACGCTCACCAGGGACTCTCCTCTTGTACAGCTTGATCGCAATGATGACGTACAAGACCACCATGACAAAGTGAGGTACGAAATAGCCAACAACTAAGATGACAAGCGCATCAATAGGAGACTGTGTGAGTGTACAGTAGACGTTATCCCTGTACTGTGTTAAGGTGATCTTATTGAACGCATAGTGAGAAGGCAACACAAGGGACGCTACCCACATGGACAGTAGGATTATCTTGCTCCATTTACACGTATTGTTATACGCTAAAGGGCGAACGACAGCCATGAAACGGTCGAACGAAATGGCGACGAGGCTGAAGACCGAGCAGAATAACGAAACGAAGAAACCAAAGTGGCTTAGTTGGCATAAAACTTGAAATAGTCGCCCAGGGCGCCATACTCGCCCTTCGTACACAAAATACACGACCTTCGGTAGAGTAATAACTGTCGCCATCAAATCACCTACTGCCATGTTGACAATGAAGTAATTGGTGGAAGTGCGCATGTGCGAGTTTACCCTAACAACGTGAATAATAAGGGCGTTGCTAAGGACGGAAACCACAGCAACGGCGTTAATGGCAAAGACAATGATTGGTTTGGTGTAGACGTTTGCAAATATTGGAGCTTGATGTTTTCTTCTAAAGTCTGCAATAAAGAACAACAAATCAGTCACGTGATTTACTGAACAAAAATTTTTTTTTTTCATTTTCATTGTTATTTCTATTCTATTTGAGCGATGATAAAGTAGCATGCAAGGCGAACTGAGACTGATGAGCTCTCGAAATTCTACATACTCCTTTTTAAAAATGATTTGTTGACTGCGAAACAATCGGGCTTTGGCCTAAGGGAATTAAATGTTCATTATTATTATTATTATTATTAATTAAGGACGGCGCCTGACGCAATGTTTTTCTTGGATATCTTGAAAATTTAATCAACAAATCTATACCGGATCATTATTACTGTGAATGGTGGATATGCATTAAGGGATTGAAACAGCCGTTACTCTCTCTTTTACCATGGAAAACAATATGGATTTGTTTTAATTTCTTGCTCGATTTTAGCGAGTTCTAATTTTTTAATTACGACCAAAGTACATTTATATCATTCAGTCAGAATCTGAACAGCAAATCAGCAAATTCCAATCGAAAAACCGGCTTGTTTACAGTTAAAGTCAATTTATGGTTCACTCCAATTGAAGTGAAATCTTGAAGGTTCTTGAATAAATCGATGTCTTTCACCCAAAATTGCATTGAAAACCATGCCCGTTTTCACTAGCGACACAAGCATAAGTACAAGCACAAGAGGCCTTATGTCACTGTGAAAACGGGCCGACATAAGCGCAAGCACAAGTACAAGAGGCCTTATGTCACTATGAAAACGGGCCCGACGCAAGAATAAGCGCATGGCCTTGTGTCGCTGTGAAAACAGGCCTGACACAAGCATAAGAGCACAATAAGCCTTATGCCACTGTGAAAATAGGCCTGACTCAAGCATAAGCGCAAATACAAGAGGTCTTATGTCACTGTGAAAACGGGCCTGACGCAAACATAAGCGCAAGTACAATAAGCCTTATGTCACTGTGAAAACGGGCCTGACGCAAACATAAGCGCAAGCACAAGAGGTCTTATGTCACTGTGAAAACGGGCCTGACGCAAACATAAGCGCAAGTACAAGAGGCCTTATATCACTGTGAAAACGCGCCTGACGCAAGCATAAGCGCAAGTACAAGAGGCCTTATATCACTGTGAATACGCGCCTGACGCAAGCATAAGCGCAAGTACAAGAGGCCTTATGTCACTGTGAATACGCGCCTGACGCAAGCATAAGCGCAAGTACAAGAGGCCTTATATCACTGTGAAAACGCGCCTGACGCAAGCATAAGCGCAAGTACAAGAGGCCTTATATCACTGTGAAAACGGGCCTGACGCAAGCATAAGCGCAAGTACAAGAGGCCTTATATCACTGTGAAAACGGCCTGACGCAAGCATACGCGCAAGTACAAGAGGCCTTATATCACTGTGAAAACGGGCCTGACGCAAGCATAAGCGCAAGTACAAGAGGCCTTATATCACTGTGAAAACGCGCCTGACGCAAGCATAAGCATAAGATGAGCGGATAATATACCGTTATATTTTATATACCTAATTTCTTACCTTCCATGCCATCGTCGTTATGCGTATTGTTGGACGTTCCTTTGAGGATTGTGTTGTTGGACAGCGTAATGACGCTTAAAAGCGCGAAGGCTTGCAGTACCAACCGAACGGCAGAGAGTTTCATGATTAAGTGAAATGAGACTCAAACACCGTCAGTCAAACAACAAGCAAGCGGAAGTAAGGCACGTGTATTCAGTATTCTTGATTATTACTCTTTCTCATGCTGTTCAAATATTGAGATATGTTGATGTCGTGAATGTTTGTTCGAGAATAGTAAACAGTCACTGTGACATCACAGTCAAGAAGCGACCCTGACTTGGCTGCTTCGCCGGTCTGAGATGTAGTTCAGTATTTACACAGAGTGTACACTAGCCTCCCCCGCAGACTCTTTCTAGGCGTTCTTTCCGTCCTTCTAAAAAGATTCTGCGGGGAGGCTAGTGTACACCTGACTGATGAGAACTTTGCCTTTGGCATCACAAAGTACCTCGTAGCTTGAAATGGGAAAACAAGGCGTCAGTTGATCATAAGATGAAGATGTAATATATCAACAACGAGTGCGAGTGTTTTATCAGGGGTTCAAAACACCGAGAAACTAATGAAAGCAGGCCGAGTGCTTTTATTGTTTCGAGGTGTTTTGAATCCCCTGATGAAACACGAAGCACGAGTTTTTGATATTGCTTCTCAAACGAATGAATAATGAATGATTATCTGAATTGCTCTTGAGTCTCCTGAGAAAAGAACATAATAATTGCTTTTGTGTCTTGGCCTAATGAGTCACCTCGCAAGTATTATGTTTGTTAAAAAGAGCTTCAAAATCGAACAAGCAGTCAGGTAGTCTAATGGATAAGTAGTGAGCGTAATGTGCGAGGGGTCACTGATTCAACTCTGGTTGATGATTTATCACTAGATTTTTTTTCATGATAAGTAAGAGGTAGTAAGTCTACTAAGTTAAAGGTAGAGTGCAATTTAGAAAAGCGTGAAATAGTGCTATTTCTATTGTTTTCTATTGTTTCATTAGTGCTATTTAGTACTAATTAGTTATTTAGTTTTCAAGCTTTTCTAAATTGCACTCTAAGTAACATAATGGTAAATATACTGCAATAATTTCAGTGTCTTGATCAGTTCTTCATCCGGTATCAAGATACATCCACCTGACTCGAATCGTAAGAGCTGATTGGTTATTGAGCTAATGAATTATTAATGAGTTTGAGAACTATATTTCAAAAACTCATTAATTATTCACGAGGTAAACAGCCAACCAGGTGCCCTCAATTTGGTCACACGATGGCACTGGATCGCTCTTGAGTACTTTGGGATGATTTCAAGTCCGCTCTAGAGTACTTTGAAATATTATTTCAAGTTCTAGGACTGGAAATATCAGTTCAAGTCCTTGGAATAGAAATACCACATAAATCAGGAAATACTATTTCAAATTAAACTTAGACACAAGTAACATGTTATTTGTTTAAAAAAACTGTGAATGCAAGATTTTTATCTGCTTAAAAAACGCATTTAATAGTTTCATAAACTCGATACGGCGGGGATCCGAACCCGATTTACCTTTATCATGCGTCATTGAATATTGTTTTTTGTTTAATAAACAAATATAAAACTATTGCCATTTCAATAAACAAATTAGTATGTCAATGGGCTCAACCATGACCTAATGTTAAAATGCGCTATATAAGCAATAAACATTATTAATTATTATTATTAGTAGTAGTAGTAGTAATATTATTATTATCATTATTAGTCGGGCTTCCTGTGGAAGACCCGACTCAAAAAACGAGAAGCGTTCGTCGTCGTCGACGTCGTTGACCTCAGAAAGCATACTGGGTTCTACAGCGCATGCGCCCTGTGCCGGCCGCTAAGATAATCACCGAAGGCTCTAACAACATGATTTATCAATACGAGACTGGTCGAGTCTGAATTCACAAACCTTGTTGGAGGAAGTTTATGTCGTCTTGTTTTCAAAATAACCACAATAATTCATAGAGATATGGATTTATCAATCCAGTACTAGTACTGCAAAGGGTTTAGAGATCTTCAGAACTTAGAACGAAGTGAGTTGATACACGCAGCCGGCGGTGAAGAGAACAGTTGTAAGGTTTTCAGCCGACCGATAACTGAGGTAAACCCATATTTACACTTCATCCAAACATTGTTTAATCACTCTGCGATGTCTAGTTTATGTATACGGTATTTGTATTTGTATGGTAGCAAATAAACTATATATGTCATTGTCATTCATTATTCGCTGAGTTTGTGAAATCGCAGTACTGAAATTGCAAGGAAAGCAAGTTCTATCGAGCTCGTTTTAATCGCATTCTAAACCATAGTGCGTTAATGAATTACCTTGCCTACGTGTTTGATGCATTAGTCTAGGGCGCGCGGGCTCTTGCTCGAGCTTTATTGCCACTGACAATATTTCATTGATAATGGATATAATGGTCGAGAGCCAATAGGTTCAGTCGAGATTACCGATCGCAGCAACCACTGCTTGCTCTAAGAAGCCCGACTTAACGCTACTAGAGCGTCTAGTTATTATTAGGCCATGTGACACAGAAGGGATATAAAAGAATTAACGCTACTAGAGCGTCTATAGTTATTATTAGGCCATGTGACACAGAAGAGATATAAAAGAATTAACGCTACTAGAGCGTCTAGTTAGGCCATGTGACACAGAAGAGATATAAAAGACTTGTCGTTAAATCAGGTGGGTGGACATTGCGTCAGCAATGACGAATAAACGAATGGAAGAAGAAATGAATGAATGATTGAATGAATGAGGGAATGAATGCGTGTGTGAATAAGTGATTGAATCAATGGATTGAACAAACGAACGTATTAATGGGATAAACGAATAAATCCCAATCACGATACATAATTTCTTTCTGATTTGTTTCGTTCTTCAGTTTTCCCCCCAATAACTCGAAGTTACTGAGTTTCGTTTCCCGAAAGAGTTTCGAATTACCCTCGGGATATCGCTGATGGTAATCGCTGTGATTGGCTGAAACAAAGAAGCCATTTCAATGTCAATACGCGCCAAGGACGCTACAAATATGAAATCATAAAAATTAAAAATGTTTATTAAAAACTTTGGCAAAAGTATATGAACATTTAAAAACAATAACCCACTAATTGCTACTATAAACAAACAGACAGACAGACAAGCAGACAGACATACAGACAGACAGACAGACAGACAGACAGACAGACAGACAGACAGACAGACAGACAAATAGACAGACAAACAGACAGACAGACAGACAAATAGACAGACAAAGAAGAAACCGCTTTGCTTTCTACTGCATGCATACTATCAGTTCAACCGAGAACTGCTTAGCTAAGTATCTAGAACCACATGAAACCAAAACAACCCTTTCGTTATTACTCAAACATTATTAAGTCCCAGACACACGATGCAACGTTGCGCGCAACGGTTGTAGCCGAAGTGTAGAACTCGATCCTACTTCTGCAACTGTTGCGCTCAACGTTTCAAGAAAAGTTGCATCGTGTCCGAGCCTTTTGCTCATCTTCAAAGCATTCTACACAGGCATTTACCGGAAATGAAGAACTGAAAATGAAAAGAAGTGAACATTCATTTCCGGTTTACTTTGTAAAACCGGAAATGAAATTTCATTTCCGGTTAATCCGTGTGAACCAGAACTGACGGTGAACTGGTTGCTAACAACGAAAGAGAAGTCGAGAAGCTACATCAGCTTTAGTTGTCTCCACGACGATTCCAACGGTTCGGATTCCAATGGTTCCACTTGTTCTTAAGCTTGTCGGCTCTCTGTTGCCACTTTCTTCGCCCACCTTGCATTCTTTGACGCATCCATTGCTTCATCCGGGGAATCATCTGCTTCATCCGGGGCATCATCTGCTTCATCCGGGGCATCATCTGCTTCATCCGGGGCATCATCTGATTCATCCGGGGCATCATCTGATTCATCGGCCCGGGCATCATCTGATTCATCCGGGGCATCATCTGATTCATCGGCCCGGGCATCATCTGATTCATCCATTTCTTCATTCCTTGTCTTCTTCTCTGGAACCATGGTCTTGCTTTTTGCGCTTTTTGTCTAATGATGCCGTAAATATGACTCTTTATCATGTGCAGCTTCTTCATTATCTGAAAAATGGAATAAAAACAAGTCAAATCTAAGGACGGGTTTACGAAGAGGACTAAGTACGAGTGTACACATTTTAAACCCTGACGCTTATACGATTGAAGTTAACTGGTAGAGTTCCATATGCGTATCCTGCTGGTATCCTCGTAGATTCGTTTTGATGTGCAAGCTAGTAGAACACCGTACTGAACTGAATAGAGTCGTTTTCGTACGAGTGGGAAACCTACGGTACCGTGACACTCAAATGGCTTCCCTTCTGAACCAATCAAAAAGCGTGCAGATGCATCTTATCCAATCAAAGCACAGTACCGTGACACTCAAATGGCTTCCTTTCTGAACCAATCAAAAGCGTGCAGATGCATCTCATCCAATCAAACTCTTTCAGCTTGATTAAAGTTTATTTGTTTTTAATAATTAGTAACCATAGAGATGGTTTACCATGTGATGAGGTTGGGGCCGGCTAGGACGGGGCCCTTGGTGGTGTGACATGAAGCATTTCTTCATACGCCAGAAACATCCTAATTTCTTTGGACACGTTGTTGAATCGTTGATGCATTCCTCAAAATCTTTCTTGCATTTAGCCTGCAAATTAGTAATACATTATTAATGAAAAACAAGCTTAGACTCCACCACCACCACCATTATCATCATTATTATCACGATCGCTATCATCATCATCAATATAATTCAACTTCGTCACCAACGGCTCCATCATCATCTTCGCCATCACCATCATCATTATCATCAATATCATTCAACATCGTCACCAACGGCTCCATCATCATCATTTTCGCCATCACATTACCAACATCGCCATCATCCTCATCATCATCACTAAGAATACGACCAACGGAGCCACCACAATCAATGCTATTAAAAAAAGTAAATTCAAACGAGAACAAACCATGAGTTTGGGGTTCCATCGTCGCCTCCACTCTGGTACGTCGTCTTTCTCTCCTGCTGGTGGTTTAGTGGACAGGACGCGCTTAATGCATTCATGCTTGCTCCACATGCAGGCCAGCTTTTCTGAACAGTTACGCGCTGCCATGGTGCAGTTTCTCCATTCCATCTTGCACTTCATCTGAAACGCATAAAAACCATAGGTCAAAAATTGCGACTTCCGAAAACCAAGATAAATACTATTTAGCAGCACAGGTAGCCCAATATTTCAAACATGTGCATTTGTCAGTATGAGTGTTATCAATCAAGGGCAGCGTTATCACCACACTTATGGCATTTATACAAGCAGCACAGGTAGCCCAATATTTCAAACATGTGCATTTGTCAGTATGAGTGTTATCAATCAAGGGCAGCGTTATCACCACACTTATGGCATTTATAAGGTTATAATTATCATCACTACAGAAAGAATCACAAAAACAATACAATCAAGAGTAATACCAGGATCGCATCGGTTTCCTTTGTCCTTCCAGGGACATACAAACCACTAAATCTCCCTTCTCCAGTACAATGCAGAAATCCATTGTCTAATTTTCCTGGCGGGACAATGATTAGACAATAATGGATATCAGCATTGTCTCACTCCGGGAAAATTAGAGAATGGAGATTGTGATCGTCCCTCAAATAACAATCACTGGGACCTTGTACATAGTAGATGCAATACCTCTGAAAGCTGGCTCTACTCCATGCTACTCAAGAGTCCAACACATGTGGGATGCTATGTCCTCGACTATGCGCATGAGCAGAGCATATGCAAAGACCGGAATTCTTTCTTTTCTGGACTCAAATCTTGGAACTCTTTATTTCTTGCCTTTTGCACATTGCTTGCTAAACGTTAGCACACCAAGCACACCATGAAGGTTTTTTTTCGTATTTTCGGTCACTTTCCCTTGATTGGTCAACTTCAGCGAAGAATCGGATATAAAGTGCGAGGAAAAATGCTTCGAATCCACTCTAAGCACGAGATCACGAGTCACAAATGACCAAATGAACGACGGGAACGTACGATGTATGACGTCAGGGCAAAAGTCACGTGAAAAAAATATTTCCAGTCGGAATGAAAAACACAAATCGAGAATCGACACAGGAAGCCCAACCAAAGATTAGTGTTGCTCAGTTCGCTCGCTGGGGCTCGCTCGCTGGTCGCAATAAAAAATAAAAAATATAAATAAATAAATTCATAGGAACAGTGCGGTATATAAATGATAATCCTTTCATAATACGGAAAAGTAGGAAAAGTAGGAGTACTTCCAGCAGTATAGGATTTAAAATATTAAAAATTTAATTAATTAATTAATTCATATAATTACCATTTTAGGACATGGAGTCGGACGGTATCTACCGTGATGGGGGCCTGGACGATGTGACATGAAGCATTTCTTCATACGCCAGAAGCACACTAACTTGTTTGGACACGTTGTGGAATCGTTGATGCATTTCTCAAAACCTTCCTTGCATTTAGCCTGCAAATTAACAGTTTATTCGTCAAGAACTCATCGAGTTAGCAATAAATATAAGTAAATAAAATCAGGTTCTTTAAAACAAAAAGGCTGTCGATAGTACTTGGTGTAGCAACCGATATGATAACAATTACTATCACCATTGTCACCACCACCACCATCATCATCACCACAACCAGCATCACTATCATCATCATCACCACAACCAGGATCACTATCACTATCATCAGCATCATCACCACTACCACTACCACTACCACCGCACCGCACTATCACCATTGTCACCACCACCATCATCATCATCACCACAACCAGCATCACTATCATCAGCATCATCATCACTACCATCACCATCATCATCATCACCACCACCATCATTACTATCATCAGCATCATCACCACTACCACCGCACCATCACTATCACCATTGTCACCATTATCATCATCTCAATATTTATCATATGCCCATCATTATCGTCATCATGCATGGTATGGCATGTCTATCATAATCATATTATTGTATTATTGAAGTTACCATGAGTTTGGGGTTCCATCGTCGCCTCCACTCTGGTACGTCGTCTTTCTCTCCTGCTGGTGGTTTAGTGGACAGGACGCGCTTAAAGCACTCATGCTTGCTCCACATGCAGGCCAGCTTTTCTGAACAGTTACGCGCTGCCATGGTGCAGTTTCTCCATTCCATCTTGCACTTCATCTGAAACGCATAAAAAAAACAGATCCAACATTAATATGGTGGGATCAGGTAAGAGACTCGGGTATGAACTTTGTCAGATGTGAGTAGTACTGTGAGTTGTACTGTGAGTAGTACTGTGAGTAGTACTGTGAGTAGTACTGTGAGTAGAACTGTGAGTAGTACTGTGAGTTGTACTGTGAGTTGTACTGTGAGTAGTACTGTGAGTAGTACTGTGAGTAGTACTGTGAGTAGAACTGTGAGTAGTACTGTGAGTAGTACTACTGTGAGTAGTACTGTGAGTAGAACTGTGAGTAGTACTGTGAGTAGTACTGTGAGTAGTACTGTGAGTAGTACTGTGAGTAGAACTGTGAGTAGTACTGTGAGTAGTACTGTGAGTTGTACTGTGAGTAGTACTGTGAGTAGAACTGTGAGTAGTACTGTGAGTAGAACTGTGAGTAGTACTGTGAGTAGTACTGTGAGTTGTACTGTGAGTAGTACTGTGAGTAGTACTGTGAGTAGAACTGTGAGTTGTACTGTGAGTTGTACTGATTTGGGTTCGCAAAGGATTACTGGGGAAAATGTAAAACCGCCATATTTTACTGTGCAGTGGATTTCAACAAATCTTACCATTTTTGGGCATGGAGTTGGTCGATGATGATGACGATGTCGATGATGAGGTCGGTGCTTTGGGCGTTGGGGATGACGGCGTTTTCCGTAAAATTTCATAAAACATCGATGCTTTGTGATGTAACAAGACAATTTCGCCATGCAGCTGTTTTGAACATTCTTCGCCAAGCAACCATTGAAAGAGTTCTTGCAAAGCTGCCAAAAAGAAGCATAAAATCGTTTTAGAGATTTGGGTTCATTAGCATTTTGCGCGCGCAATCCCTTCTGGGATATTTTTCTTTATTGAGGCCGAGTCTCTCTCGGTCAACAGCTCGACAGGAAGCCCAGAGAGCGGTAGAGAGAGATGCGTGTGAAGCAAGCTACATGAGATTATTTTTCTGTTCTTTTGCTATTGTAACAGGTTTTTCTGGTTTTAAAGGTTTTCCTGGTTTTCCTGGTTTTTCTGGTTTTACAGGTTTTCCTGGTTTTACAGGTTTTGGTCAAACCATTATTTGAAATACTATTAGCATAACGTACCGGCGCAGCTATTTCAGATGGATAAAAGCAAGGAAATCTTACCGTTGTTTCTTTACTTTGTGGCTTTGCAGGTTGCTTTGCTTTGTAGGCTTTATAGCAGCTGGATGCTGATTCAAAGCATTTCAGTTTCGCATCACAGTCGAAGGGCGAAACCTTGGACTTGCAAGCCCAGAATTGCTTCATACACTGAAAAACATCATCAAAAACAACAATAAATTTAAATTTAAATTTGTGATTGGTGGACATCGCATCACCAAATTATTAACGAAAACCAAATCCTATAACTAGGTTTATAATTACTGATCCATAGGCAATCAATCAATACGCAAAGATCGCATTACTGAAGAGCCCAAGAATGCCAAAGATACCGGGCAAAGATAGCATGAGGAATAATATAAGAAACGCACGAGAAAAGTTATATTTCCATATGAACTATATACGATGAACAGATTTGTCGGTGGAAAAACCCCTGAAAAACCGGTTTTAGAAGAATGGATTCGTTCGTGGAAAAAACTAAAAAAACGGTTTTAGATGAACAGATTTGTTTGTGGAAAAAACCTGAAAAACCGGTTTCAGATGAACGAATATGTCAAGTCTTCGGTCATTATTATCTCTGATTTCTATCTCGAATTTCTAAATATGATCCAAGGATAAGGTCAAGGTCTACGCCATGTTTGGGCTACCTGTGGTTGGTGCGTGGTACGGCGAGCCACGACTATTTTTGCTGACTAATGAAACATCATTGCGCATGCGCCATACAGTAAAGCGTAAAAATATCTATCCTGGGGGTTCCACCCTGGGGCCCAGATACACGTGCTGAAGTCTGACGTAACTAATAATGACGTCAGTCATGGCGACAGATGCACAGCATGAATTGCATGACGCAACTTTGATTTTGAACTTCAAAAGCAGTATTTTTAAAAGAATATTTACAAAAAGGAACCGGAAATTCTAATTCTATTGTTTTCTATTCGTTATCTGATTGGCTAACGACCTTCAAGTTATTTGAGTTAGAGTTGATGCATAGCAATTTTGATAAACAACAGATACGTCAGTCAAGTCAGATAAAGATCGTAGAGAAAAACATATGACTTTAAAGATTCCTCAGTGAGAAACAGTAAAAGTGAAAGCGACCCAACAGCTTCACAAATTCAGACAATTTTGTGTTCAGTTGGCAGCTTTTGTTGCGTCGAAGATGCAAAACAAAGAGTTGGGTCAATGTGGGTTAAATGTGGTTGACTTTCCAGTCCATTTAGGACGATACCATGCAAAGCTAGAAACTTTCTTTCCACAAAGTAAAATATTTACCTGATGTCCTTGGTGTCCTGGCCTTTTCATGGGACCCATTGGATGATCGTCGTCGTCGTCGTCGTCGTTGTCGTCGTCGTCGTCGTCGTCGTCGTCTCCATAGTCTCCATCGCCTCCATCGTCTCCATCGTCTCCATCGTCTCCATCGCCTCCATCGTCGTAGTCATCGTCATCATCGTCTACAAAGAATAAGTCACCGTCGTCGTCAAATGGTTCAACATGATCAGGATAGTCTGTATCTCCAGAGTCCACGTCTCCCAACTCAGCACAAACCACGACGAACAGAAACGCAAAGCACAGCAAAAGCTTCATCTTTCAGCTCCAGTGCCCAGCTAAACTAACGAATCCCCGAGAGACTTCAGCATTTATATTTTTGATGTCGTGAAATGCGATCCCTATCTCTTGATGGGTAATAAAAACAGATACACGCCGGGGAACTGGAAGGTCACGAGTACGGTTTCCTATTTCCATTGTTTCACTTCACACGGTTTTCAAACGTTGGGTTTTTGGACGAGAAGTTCTTGCTCTCCAACCCAAGGAAACTAAGAAGACCCAACTACTTTGTAAAACTATGGCATTGGTTCCTTTCTTTTCCAGGGGTGTAGGGTTGGTCATCTAGAATATGGTATCTGCCGTGCATGCGTTGACCTTGGTCATCACACTGTGATCACAATAAAGTATTACGTCATTACGTGGGATGACTTTGGCGTATGTACCCAGTTTCACTATATGATGTCAAGACGCTCTGGCCAGGGGCGCTGTTTGATATAAGATTCAGTGAAGCTAAGGAATCTAAAGTAGATCAGTGATTTAAATGCCTAGTTATACACAGTTTATTGTGAAAAGAATTCCCATAGTCAAGAACAGCAACTAGTGTATCCCGGGGGGATTACTGTGGTGGGGTTTTTGTACCGCTTAGGGTAGGTTAGGGTTAGGGTTATCCCGGTACTTTTTAGAGTCCATAATAAAACTATGACCTACTTGTCAAGGAACTGAGCAGACTGAGGGGGAAAAAAACACAAGATCGACATTCTGGTACCTAAGCATCCCCACCACTCCTTATATGGGAGTCTCGGGTGTACCAACATGTCAATGTTGTTTGTTAGGATTATGAGTCAGCGAAAACATCAGGATATAGAATGACATATAATGCTCCTTGCACAAACAATAGACTTCGGTTACCCTAAGGTCATGAAATTTGATTCCAAAGGAGTCGTTTTCGTACGAGTTTGAAATTACGGTCACGGTATGGAATCGAAGACATCTATACCAATCACAGCGCGCAAAATTGTTCAGAATGCTTGGACACGGCATGGTCACCGCACGACACGAACCATACCGTAACTACTTCTCACTACTCTTCCCACTCATACGAACATTTATTCAACCAATCACAGCGCGCAAAATTGTTCAGAATGCTTGGACACGGCATGGTCACCGCACGACACGAACCATACCGTAACTACTTCTCACTCATACGAAAACCACTCTAATGCTCTGCAACCATATTTGCCATTCTTCAGTTCATGGAACTCTTGAAAGACTTGAAACTCATTAAGAGAATCCAACCAAACCTTTTCATTTAGCATTTCTTCAACATTTTCTAGAGTGTTTGTACAGCTTCATTTTCTTTAATCATTGCAATCAATTGCTGGTTTTGCAGTCAATCTCTTGAGAAGTACAAAGACGCATGCAGCGGCCATGTTGGATGGTACAAATGAAACTAGTGAAGCTAGTGTCAAATAAAATAATAACAAATGCCACGAACATGGCCGCCATGACGTCACGTGCAAACTAGTAACGCGTCAAGGTAACTTTGCACCACTGACAGCTAACTGTTTGAAACTAACTAGATGACAGACTGGCTGCGCATGCGCCGCGTGGGTGCGCACCGTGCGCACCCAGATGTTTGTTGACTCTGGCCACATGTATGATGAGGGCGTTGGCTCTGAACAAGGAAGCCATTCCGACAACAACAACGAAGAACACGAGGATTGGTTTGGTGAAGTCGTCGGTGAATTGCGGAGCTTTGAGGCGCAGGAGGAGCTCTAGACACAATGAAAGTCGTTTATGGACTAAAAATATATGGACTTTGTTGTTGAAGGACTTACTCAGTCCAGCTGAGAGGATCACATTCAACAAATTGTGTATTCGCTTAAAAAGACGTGCATTCATATTTGACCACGATAATTAAGACCGCCGGAAACACGCGTCTGTGTACCGTACTGTGTAATTAATTATGTAGCACTGACAGAACACGATAGAATTGTTACTGTAGAAACCGTGGGAAGCGAAAACTACTGAAAAAATTACACTAAAATATATATATATATTTCATACTGATGATGGTCTTGATCAAAGACCAAAACTATATTTTAAAAGTTTTATAAGTGAGACAAATCCAAAAGAATTAATACTACTAACATTGGTTTAGTTTTATTTTCTGTACACGTTCTTTTATTGTATGGAGACTGAAGATCCAGAGGGAATTTTCCCAGATTGGTTACAACATTCATAGTTTTAAATGTTTAAATGTTTAATATTTGGCCATTATCCAACGTAAATGACATTTAGTTGAGTTTGAAAGGACAACTCTCAGTCTTACCTGCTAAATCTTTATCAGGTTCATGTTTGCTCATGTTCGCCATAAAGTCAGCCGTAGTCATTCAGCATTGAACTACTGAGTTGACTTTATTGACAAAATGGAAAGCAATATCAAGCGTTAAAAAGATTCGATGTTTATTACGTATTCATGTTATTATCGGTGTGCGGACGACGAAGGAAACAGCTGCGCAGAACACCACAGATTGTCAAATAAACGTCAAATGTTTGATGAGAATCAGCATTAAAGGAGGGATTTCCCCTTGAGGCAAAGATCAAGAGCGATTATAATAAACTAATTACAGGAAACAAGTCATTTTAATTTCGTTTTGGTGATTATGTTGATTGTTGACACTTATTGTGAAAAGAAAGTATTAAAAACCGCTCATATTGAGAAGGGTCTAATAGGGTTACGTCTAAATAATTCCTTCCTTCCTTCCTTCCTTCCTTCCTTCCTTCCTTCCTTCCTTCCTTCCTTCCTTCCTTCCTTCCTTCCTTCCTTCCTTCCTTCCTTCCTTCCTTCCTTCCTTCCTTCCTTCCTTCCTTCCTTCCTTAGGACCTTTTGAACCCACTGGATTCGTCCCAGAACTTACAAGATTTATTTGTATACATTTTTTATTTTTAAGGAGCTTACAAGATTAGTAAATTAAACCCTATTTTCTTGTATTGATTGTTGAATCTCTCCTGCTGTACCTGCTAGATGTGGTTTCAATCTCGATGCTGGTTCAGCACTTACTCTCCCTTGCCGAAACCTGTTGAGGTTTATGTTCCGCAACGCAACTAATCTTTCGAATTTCAGAGCCGTTTTAAAAGCGATTCTAAACTTTTCACAAAAGACGGCAAAGATCAAAGCATTCAAAGGCCCATTTGCCATAGCAGCAATGCTCACAAGGGGTGGTACGAAATTATTGTCGTATTTAAAGAGGGCTGGGAAGAATGACACGATGTAGAAAGTTGTAAAGATTGGAAGCCAACACGCGTTGAAAGTAAACAACACGCAAATGATCATGAGAGTGACTTTTCTCGCAGTCTGGTGAGTGTTCAATTGTCTTTCAGCTTGCTCGTCACCAGGAACTCTCCGCGTCCATAGTTTATACGCGATTATGATATACAATATCACCATGACAACGTGTGGAATAACATATCCCACACATGCAACAAATATGCCGTCGTTTTGCCCGTGCATAGCGACGCAGTAGGTTTTATTGTTTCGTAGTACGTCACCTCGTACTTCAAACCCACCAAGGGCAAGTCTTGAAGGTATTGCCAGCGACGCTGTCCACACGACTGGTATGGCGAATTTTGTCCAGGAAGATTGGTGTTTGTACTTAAGTGGACGACTGACAGCCAGGAACCGGTCACATGTCATAGCAACAAGACTAAAGATGGAGCACAGCATAGCAACGGATATGACGTAGTAGGCTAATTTGCACGTGAACTGGCCAAGAGGTCCAGGGTTCCCTTCAAGGCCTGTATAAAGGTGTTTCGCACTTGTTGAAGCAGAGCAGAGGGTTGCGATCACATCACCACACGCCATGTTGACAATGAGGTAATTGGTCGAACTGCGCATGTGCGAGTTTACCCTAACAACGTGAATAATGAGTGCGTTGCTAAGAATGGAAACCATGGCAACGACCATAGTAACGGAGACTAAGGTTGGTTTCGTGAAGTCATTTGAAAATTGTGGAGGATGAACAAGTTTCTAGATCTCGATATCTATAAGACAAAGACGCGGAATTGTTTAAACTGTAAAGTACGCAAGTACTTGTAGCAAGGAAGCAAGGAAGCAAGGAAGCAAGGAAGCAAGGAAGCAAGGAAGCAAGGAAGCAAGGAAGCAAGGAAGCAAGGAAGCAAGGAAGCAAGGAAGCAAGGAAGCAAGGAAGCAAGGAAGCAAGGAAGCAAGGAAGCAAGCAAGCAAGCAAGCAAGCAAGCAAGCAAGCAAGCAAGCAAGCAAGGAAGCAAGGAAGCAAGGAAGCAAGGAAGCAAGGAAGCAAGGAAGCAAGGAAGCAAGGAAGCAAGGAAGCAAGGAAGCAAGGAAGCAAGGAAGCAAGGAAGCAAGGAAGCAAGGAAGCAAGGAAGCAAGGAAGCAAGGAAGCAAGGAAGCAAGGAAGCAAGGAAGCAAGGAAGCAAGGAAGCAAGGAAGCAAGGAAGCAAGGAAGCAAGGAAGCAAGGAAGCAAGGAAGCAAGGAAGCAAGGAAGCAAGGAAGCAAGGAAGCAAGGAAGCAAGGAAGCAAGGAAGCAAGGAAGCAAGGAAGCAAGGAAGCAAGGAAGCAAGGAAGCAAGGAAGCAAGGAAGCAAGGAAGCAAGGAAGCAAGGAAGCAAGGAAGCAAGGAAGCAAGGAGGCAAGGAAGCAAGGAAGCAAGGAAGCAAGGAAGCAAGGAAGCAAGGAAGCAAGGAAGCAAGGAAGCAAGGAAGCAAGGAAGCAAGGAAGCAAGCAAGTACGAGATAGGAAACTGCAAACAAATCAACATTGGAACTCTTACTATCCTTTGATTGTCAGCGTTATTAAATTCTGTCATAGATAATATATACTAAATCTCTTTGTAAAAGAACCAGTCGGCCAGGCTGCAGCTGATTATTAGAGTTACAGGACCGAATTGCAGCTCCGTAGCTGATAGATTTTTTAAACTGTTGTTGTGACATTGTTACGCTAGTCTTTTCATACCATATAGATCTTGCTGTGTCGTATTTCCATCTGTGTCTTGCGAGCTTATTTGAATACTGTTTGCACTCATAAAAAGAAAGATTACGAGCGCGTTGGTGATGAATATTGTCTCGGCCATTCTCCAGTATAGTTCGTCTATTGCTGCTTGGACTGACAAGCTAACGAAGTGAATCTATAGATTCATGACAAGATCAACTAATGGATCCTATCTGAAATTACTTACTCTAGTATCACGCATAGATGTGGCTTATGATCTTATAGAAGGAGCATAATTATATAGAGCTGATTATAATCGAGCATGTGAAGATGACAGAAGGTGTACTTTTCACGCTTTTCCTGATTAAGATTAGACGCGATCGTTATATTTACGACAATTAATTTCATATTTAATTTCCTATTTTTTTAATTCCTTTTTATGACGATCAACAAATAGTAGGGAAGTAATAATAATAATATATATTTCTTAAAAACGCACCTAACGGGAGTCTCGATGCTTTTACAAATAAACTACTATATCTATCTATTTATAATAATAATAATAATAATAATAATAATAATAATAATAATAATAATAATAATAATAATAATAATAATAATAATAATAATAATAATAATAATAATAATAAACTAGTTGAGGAGAAATAGAAAGAAAGGAAGGAAGAAAGTAGAAACGGAAATGGAATGGAATGGAAAATTAATGTGACCATGTCAAGTTTTAGTAGTTATTTCGTTTATAGTTAGAAGCGCGTGCCAAACATAGATTACGTGAGTTCCTGTCAGTAGACGTAACACTAGGCGTGACACGAACGTGCTACACGCGATGTGGATAAGATAATCCTGTTATCACAAAGATGGCATAAATGCGTGTCAAGAACCTTCGTTCTTACGCATTTTTCCCTTACGTGATTCCGTACTACGTGAATTGCTAAGCCAGGGCGTATAATTGCGTGTTTCCGTTGTTTACCAAGTTATTTAGCATTCTTTAGCGTACATAGCTTTTCCAAAGCATATTTAAGAAGTGAGCTTTCATAGCTAAATCAGTCCAGTTTGAAGCGAGACAAGATCAAGTCAAGTGAAGGCAATAATCAACGAAATCTCTTTAGACTAGCACCTCAAGTGTTAATTGGTATGTAACAGATTACTTTTAGATTCAGTAATATTGACTTCGTATTGTCGCCGCTAGTATTCTATTCAGTTTAAACTATGTAAATCGCTTGTATGTGATCGCTATTGAAGACTGTGATACGTGTAGTATTAGTTATTGTTTAGTACAAAGATTGATTCTAATTATGCTTTTCAACATTGTATATTTCAGCGTATTACTTTCGCCCTTAGTTTACCCTTAGTTTATACCATTGGTTTACCCTGAGTTAACTTTTGTCAATAAAGCAGTTGTTAAATTACTTTGCTTCACTCGTCTTACAATCGTAAAAAGATCACTTGGTCACATTTTTGGCGTCGCGAGCAGGATTGTAAGATTGTGTTAAGTAGTGTAATAAAATAATTGTTGAGGGCGAAAGTAAAACAAAGATGTCTCTGTCTGCTGATGATGCAAAGACCCTACAAGAGAAGGTCGAACTGTTGCTGAAAGAACAGGAGGTAGCGAAGAAGGCCCTTGAAGACCTACAGAATCCATCACGTTCAAGTGGAGTCAAGCGTCAGTTTGTTGTCGTTCCACGAGAAAGAAAGATAAAAACATTCTCTGGAAGACCGAAGGATGGCTCTAGTGAACAGACGATTGAGGAATTCATTGAGGAAGTCAAGACAATAATCGGAGCAAGGGACATGAGCAAGGCTGAGCAGCTTGACTTCATCACCTCACATCTAGAAGGAGCTGCGAAAGAAGAGTTGAAAGTCTACCCAGAGGAGGATAGGAGAGATCCCAAGAAAGTGTTCGAAATCCTTGGCGATGCTTTCGGCGAAAAACGCTCGAAGCCGCAACTCTTGAAGGCATTTTACGATCGAAGACAGAAGGACGGAGAGAGTCTAAGAGAATTTTCACACGCTTTAAGTGAACTGTGGACTCGTGTTGTGAAAAAGGACACGAAGTGTTCGGCGGACTCGGACACCATGCTACGTGATCAATTTGCGGACAACGTGCGTGACGCTTTACTGCGGAAGGAACTTAAACGCAGTATAAGAGTGCGACCTGGTATTTCTTTTCTGGACATTCGAGAAGAAGGAATAAGCTGGTCTGAGGAAGAAGAAAAGTCGCCTCACGCAACCCAGCGTTTCAGAAATACCACAAGTACTTCGGAGGTCAAGGCTGAAAGTTGTATACTTCAAGGGAAAGACCCGCAGGATTCAATATTGCGTGACCTTGCCAAAATGTTGCAACAACAGCAGGAGGCTATAAAAGAGTTAACTGCTGCTGTGGCTCGACTGAAGTCGTCACCTGAGAGAAAACCGCAGGGACAACTGTGTTACAAATGTCGGAAACCTGGACATTTTGCTCGTAATTGCACGCAGAAAGAGCCGGATACGCAAGGTGATGGTCGTAAAGATACAAAGAAATATGCGAGTGCTAGTGAGCAAGCAACTAATCAGGAACCCAAGCCACCGTCAAACTAGCACCCCCTGTCGCTATGAGTCAAGCGTCAGGAGGGGGCAGTTCTGGCTCATCGATTGTTACTTCTCCCAAAGACATCTACGAGAGAGCTGTAGGAAAATGTCCTGTCGTAGTCGTTGACATGGGTGGAGTGCAAGTCAATTGTCTACTAGATTCGGGTTCTGAAGTGTCAACCATTACGGAGAGTTTCTTTAAAAAACATTTTCAAGGAAAAGATCTTCTGTGCACCAGCGGCTGGCTAACGCTTACTGCTGCTAACGGGTTGGACATACCCTATGTGGGTTACTTTGAACTCGATGTGTGTGCTCTAGGCATTAATGTTGCCCAAAGGGGTATACTCGTCGTAAAGGATCCTGAAGGCAAAGACGCAAGACAAAGGAAACAAGTTGTGCCAGGGCTTGTTGGCATGAATATCATATCTAAACTAAAGGACATGATTACGGACACTGATTATAAGGACAATCTAAGTGAGGAGTGGAAAGGTGTTCTACAACTGGATATTTGTGAATCATCTACGTCAGTAATAGGATTCGCCAAAGTTGCAGGTAAAAATAAAGTCAGGATTCCTGCTGAATCAGTTTCAGTCATTCAAGCAACAGGCTTGAATGGCGGGAAAATGGATTACACCGCCTTAGTGGAACCTGTAAGCTGGTCATTACCAGGAGACATTGTTGTTGTCAATACTGTAACGACAGTAATTGGAGGACGCATGTACATCAGAGTGGCAAATCTTGGAAGGGAGGATGTGTTCCTAAACCCTCGGACAAGGATTGGAGTCGTCCACTCAGTTGAGAATTGTGTAGTCCCCAGTGATAAAGTTGACTTCAAAAGGGTGTCGGTTAACGAGGAAATGGTCTGCTTAAAGGAATTGGAGTCTGATGAGAAGACTGATGTGTCTTCGGACTTTGCATGTCCTGTTGATCTATCAAACATTGACTGTACTAACGAGCAGCGACTAAAACTTTATGACCTGCTACGTAAGCACGCTGATTTGTTTGCAAAGGAGGATGAGGATCTTGGATATACTGAAACAGTAAAACACAAGATACGAACGGTGGATGATGAACCAGTATGTCAACCATATCGTAGGATTCCGCCCAATCAGTACCAGGAAGTGAGAGAACACATAAAGAAGTTGCTGGACCGGAACATCATAAGGGAAAGTTATAGCCCTTTTGCGTCACCTATCGTATTAGTACGAAAGAAAAATGGTTCACTCAGACTCTGTGTGGATTACAGAAAACTTAACGAAAAAACTGTTAAGGACGCATTTCCGTTGCCGCGTATTGAAGAGAGTATTACGTCGATAACTGACGCTAAGTGGTTCTCAACTTTAGACTTGGCTAGTGGCTTTAATCAAGTTGCCATGGATACAGAGGACAGGCCAAAAACTGCTTTCTCTTGCCCGTTTGGATTATTTGAATACAACCGCATGCCGTTTGGTCTAAAAAATGCTCCATCGACGTTTTCCAGATTAATGCAACGTTGTCTTAGTGACATGGTCTATGTGTTGCTTCTTGTGTATCTGGACGACATCGTAGTGTACTCCGGTACGTTTGAAGAACATCTCGAGAGACTTGAAAAACTTTTCAATCGGCTAAGAGAACATGGACTTACATTACAACCCGATAAGTGCCACTTTCTTAAGCGTGAAGTAACGTATGTCGGACATTTGTTGTCAGCTGAAGGCATCACTACAGACCCGGAACAGACTGCAGCAGTAAGGGAGTGGAAGACACCAACCACTGTAAAGGAGCTAAGATCGTTTCTTGGATTTGTGGGGTATTACAGGAGATTCTGCAAGAACTTTGCTGCCATAGCAGGACCATTGCACGAACTTGTAAACACCTGCTTGAAAGAATTGAAGGAACATCGAAAGCTCAAGATCCCCTTCACACAACGTTGGAACTCGAACTGTCAGAAAGCCTTTGATACGTTGAAGGAAAAGTTGACATCGCCGCCTGTACTTGGTTACGTGGATTTCTCTAAGCCATTCATCGTTGAAACAGACGCGAGTAACGAAGGTTTAGGTGCTGTGTTATCACAAGAGCAAGATGGTCAGCGCAGAGTTATCGCCTATGCAAGCAGACGTTTGGCCAGTACAGAGAGGAATCCAACTAACTATAGTTCAATGAAGCTTGAGCTATTGGCGTTAAAGTGGGCAGTCACTGAGAAATTCAGATCGTACCTCCTTGGTTCAAAATTTGTGGTGTACACGGATAACAACCCGCTCAAGTACCTCAACACGGCAAAGTTAGGAGCATTGGAGCAACGATGGGCTGCACAGCTAGCATTGTTTGACTTCACTATAACGTTCCGAAGTGGCAAGAGTAATGCAAATGCTGACGGACTCTCTCGCGAAACCCAGTAGGAAAGGAACCAGTTGTGAATGAAGAAGACGGTTATACAGCCATAGAGAGTATACTAGCACAACCGACTACTACAATACCTGTTGAGCTGCGGTATGCCTGTGTGAATTCTCAATCACAGGAAGCCCAGAACAATAGAACAGCGTTTCCTTCGCACTCTAAAGCTGAACTTACTGAGATGCAGAACAGTGATGCAACAATAAGCCAATTCCTGAAATACTGGAAAGAGGGAAGAAAACCAAACTTCCGTGAGCGAAGGGGTATGCCTAGCAAATCCATATCCATGCTACGCCAGTGGGATAGGATGCAACTGGAGGCTGGAGTGCTGTACAGAGTCGTACAAGATCCAAACCATGGACAACTCAGACAGCTTGTTGTACCCACTGTGTTGAGAGACAACGTCATGCAGAGTTTACATGATCAGATGGGACACCAAGGAGTTGAAAGGACATCTCAGCTGCTGCGCAGAAGGTGTTACTGGCCTGGACTACACAGTGATGTAGATGTTTGGATAAAGAAATGTGAGCGTTGCACGTTATCCAAAATGCCACTGCCACGCATCAGACCACCAATGGGAAACCTCTTGGCAACAAAACCATTGGAAGTTCTGGCTGTAGATTTCACTCTCCTGGAACCAGCGAGTGATGGACGAGAAAATGTGCTCGTAATGACTGACGTATTCACCAAGTTCACCTTAGCTATACCGACAAGGGATCAGAAGGCTAACACAACAGCTAAACTGATACTCAAGGAATGGTTCATGCGATATGGCGTACCTAACCGCATCCATTCTGACCAAGGACGTAACTTTGAGAGTGAGGTAATCATGGAGCTGTGTGGATTGTACGGAATAAAGAAGTCGCGAACAACACCATACCATCCACAGGGTAATGCACAATGCGAGAGATTTAATCGCACGATGCATGACCTTCTGAGATCTCTTCCGCCTCACAAGAAGAGAAAATGGACGGAGCATTTACCGGAGCTGCTGTACGCATATAATGCAACGCCCCATTCATCAACCGGATTCTCGCCATACTACCTGATGTTCTGCAGAGAACCTCGACTACCTGTCGATCTGTTGTTAGGAGCAGAAGAGGATGTTGAAGATGAGATCCAGAATGACTGGCTGGCTACACACATGTCCCGCCTGAGAGACGCTTACCTCAAGGCAGGAGAGCATCTCGAACAAGCTGCAGAAAGGCGCAAGAAGGCTAGTGACCAGACAGCATTCGATGACCCACTAGAGATTGGTCAACTCGTGTATCTCAGAAACAAAGTGAAAGGAAGAAACAAGATTCAAGATTCATGGAGCCCTACCCTATATAGAGTCATAGGAGTTCCAGACAAAGATGGCGCCGCATATACAGTTCAGTTATATAAGGGAGACGCGGAGCCACGAAAAGTAAGCCGTTCCTTTATGCGCAAATGTCCACTCATTAAACCACAGGACTTTGCAAGAAGACGAACACAGACACACACTAGTGCACTGACTGAAGAGAGTGACAGCGAAGATGAAGATGAAGTCGCTATTGTTATTAGAACAAGTAATGCGCCAGACGCGCATCCAGTACTACAGACAACAGACGTAGAAGATACACCAGATATTACGGATATTATTACGGACGGTCAGGCAGAAAAGACAACGGACAGAAAACTGCGAAGGACTACCAGGACTACTGCTGGAAAATCAGGATCAAGATACGGATTTACCCAGTCTGTCCTTGTTGCGTCCACAACAGCATATTTTGAAAAGGACTTGACCATTTATTTTATTTTGCTATGTTGGTTTTTGGCTCACACATTCTTTTAGTCTAAGTGAAAAATTTGGTTATATGTCGAGGACGACAATATCAAAAAAGTAGGGGAGGGTGTGACCATGTCAAGTTTTAGTAGTTATTTCGTTTATAGTTAGAAGCGCGTGCCAAACATAGATTACGTGAGTTCCTGTCAGTAGACGTAACACTAGGCGTGACACGAACGTGCTACACGCGATGTGGATAAGATAATCCTGTTATCACAAAGATGGCATAAATGCGTGTCAAGAACCTTCGTTCTTACGCATTTTTCCCTTACGTGATTCCGTACTACGTGAATTGCTAAGCCAGGGCGTATAATTGCGTGTTTCCGTTGTTTACCAAGTTATTTAGCATTCTTTAGCGTACATAGCTTTTCCAAAGCATATTTAAGAAGTGAGCTTTCATAGCTAAATCAGTCCAGTTTGAAGCGAGACAAGATCAAGTCAAGTGAAGGCAATAATCAACGAAATCTCTTTAGACTAGCACCTCAAGTGTTAATTGGTATGTAACAGATTACTTTTAGATTCAGTAATATTGACTTCGTATTGTCGCCGCTAGTATTCTATTCAGTTTAAACTATGTAAATCGCTTGTATGTGATCGCTATTGAAGACTGTGATACGTGTAGTATTAGTTATTGTTTAGTACAAAGATTGATTCTAATTATGCTTTTCAACATTGTATATTTCAGCGTATTACTTTCGCCCTTAGTTTACCCTTAGTTTATACCATTGGTTTACCCTGAGTTAACTTTTGTCAATAAAGCAGTTGTTAAATTACTTTGCTTCACTCGTCTTACAATCGTAAAAAGATCACTTGGTCACATTAAAACAGGCGTATTACGCTTAGTCACCGATGACACAACGAAAGGGTAGCGTTACTGATGGCCTAGGGGCCAAGACATACTCGATGATCCTGTAGTCTCAAGTTGCATAGATTGAATTAGCGTAGTTGCGATGATGATATTTACATCTTGTTTTATTTATATTTTCTTTCATCATTTCACCGCTATATTTTACCGTAAATAATTAAATTCAGTGTCAAATGATAACAAACTTCTACAGTCAGCTCGACACAACTTCTTTTAAAAGCCGACTATTTAGAGTACATTTTAAAGCAATAAAAGTTAGCTGTCGACAGTCAAAATTGTTCTCCTTGACTCTTGATCATGCAGTCAACTTTTCCCGCGAATCACACAAGAGTTCGCCATGATGTTGTACGAACTTTCGACTGTTGTCATCATTACATTCAAGCGGGGGTGCCTTGCATTGCATTCAGGAACATTTCCAAATTGTAAACAACATACAATAAGCTGAGTCTTGAAACGGTGTAGGAACTTTGAGTTTGTCAGCGAATGCAAATTAAATGTAAAAAGGTGAAAATAAAAAGGAAAATGAGAGAAAAACAAACGAGTTCAATACAGCAGATTTCCTATTAGTATTGATTCATCTAAAATTCAATTTTTAGCTTTCTATTTCTTCATGTTTCCAATTTCTGTTGCTCTATCAACAAGGCCTCGGTACGTAAATACCATTTTCACTTGTCTTCAGTTCTAGTACCACTGCTAGGTTTTTAATTATCTTCACTTTTCTACCTGATTCCCAAACAAACTATGCTATTTTACGGGTACAGTTGTAAAACTTTGAATTATAAACAAAGTAATTTCAATTAAGTCATCGTATTTATCAAATTGAATACGTAAAGCAACGGGAGACAGTGTTTGAAAGAGAGAAATAAAGCAAGGAAGAAGAAAAGCCTTCCAAAATAAAGACATTAGAACATCAGTAGCGCACATAACCGACAAAATCCAACTTACAGTGAGTTCATCGACTGTCTTCACCGTTCAGTGGTATAGTCATAATTCTCCTTCAAGGTTTGTTACTCAGTTGAAATTACTTGCGCCGAAAGATTGCATTTCTAAGTTTAAAGCTATAAAAAAACAATAACTAACTGCGATGAAAACATGACTGCTTGGTGTGCACATTGCCGGTGGCGATGTTGTAAAGCTGACTCAACGATAAAATGACTTTTTTAAAACCTCTATAACTCAGTATCACATGACACTGAACTACTCCAATATTCACTTCATATTGAAGTGATATCCATAAAATGGCAGCCGAAAACTGCCGACACATATCTGTTTACGTTCCACAGGCCTGTCCACAATGCAATGCAAAAAAATGTTGTGACTTTAAAATTTGAGTGTACTGGTATAAACTTCTGTATTTCAAAAGTAGTAGAAGTTAAACTCCAAAATGCTAATTTGTTCTTGATAGCTAGTTCAGTCCTTTCATTTTGACTTTTCCTCAGGTTCTAAGTCGATCAGATAACTGTACTATGGCGCTACCGTGGTACACACGGGGGTACACAGACTACGAAGATGAAACTACTACCGGGACTAATTACACAGTCAACAACCCGCATTACGACGAACTGCCGGTTTTTCCAGCAATTTCGCCCGCCTTTGCCGGATCTCTACGAAGTTCAGTATCGACAAGCAGGACTATCATGAGAATCAATTCTCAAGAACATGAAGAAGACACAGCTACTGGATGTTGCGAATCGTTGTTGAAGCCCTTTAAAAGGTTTAGAAAACGTTTTGCAAGCGAGAGGAAGAAAGACGACGATGAAGAAGATTCAAGCAATTTGTATGGTAGTATGTCGTCGTTAAAGTTCAGCGAAGCGTTGGATTATTTTGACATTCTGTATTAGCTTATTGAGATCGACATGTGTAGTTACCTAGCAACACTGCTTCAAGGGACCCCTCCCCCCTCAGATATCGACAACAGATCTGTGTGATATATGATCGCGCTTTCCCTCTCTTCTTTCCTCCCCCCTCCCCCTCCCCTTAGGGCCAAGTACACAAACAAGAGCCGTGTGTTGAATCAATTATATAACAACGTTTTTTGAGAATTAACGTCAAGAGGTCATCACCATAGGAGCATGCGCACCTTGCTCAGTTAGCGCAAAGTTCTGATTATAAGCCCTGGGCTTATACGACTTTGTTAGGGGTTGTAACGGATGGGGAAGGTCTTTCGAGGTCAAGGTATTCAAGCCTGGGTCGGCCGTAATGATTTACCGCTCACTGAACTGAGATTCACACGATCGATTTTCTCTTTTAATTAATGAATAAAAACTGAGATCAATATAGAGCCGTGATTACAGACTTAACTAGTATGATCAACTACTGCGTTAAACGATTACATGCACATGGCCGACTCTAAGCTGATCTAAATCACAATATAAGAAATGGATCTCTATAATTGACCCCAATAAATACTGACACATACCCTGAACAAAAGCTTTTTTTTTTAATAGGTGATATAAACGTTTATACGATTAAATACAAGATGATACTATTCTAAATCTAAACTGATATTATTATGATTTTTGAAAAACACACGAGTTCAAATTTTAATCCCAAATTACACGAGAAAACATATAATTACCATTAATAATATTCATGAACAAATTACCTGTAGTGTACACCCTAGTGTAGATTACCTTGTAATTGCACTATAGTGCAACACCGCATGCTCTTAGCCAATCAGAATCGATCATTTATTGCACTATAGTGCAACACCGCATGCTCTTAGCCAATCAGAATCGATCATTTATTGCACTATAGTGCAACACCGCATGCTCTTAGCCAATCAGAATCGATCATTTATTGCACAATAGTGCAACACCGCATGCTCTTAGCCAATCAGAATCGATCATTTATTGCACAATAGTGCAACACCGCATGCTCTTAGCCAATCAGAATCGATCATTTATTGCACTATAGTGCAACACCGCATGCTCTTAGCCAATCAGAATCGATCATTTATTGCACAATAGTGCAACACCGCATGCTCTTAGCCAATCAGAATCGATCATTTATTGCACAATAGTGCAACACCGCATGCTCTTAGCCAATCAGAATCGATCATTGGTTTTTTTCATGAATATTTAGAGTTAACGCCCTCTTTGCTCGTGAGTTTTCGGTATTTATACCTGCACGAGTTCACTAACAATGAATGATAAATTTAAATTCTGCACGAGGCGTAGCCGTGTGTAGCATGAGAAAATTTCGAGTTCATTGTTACGGTGAACGAGTGAAGGTAAAATCCCGATAACTCACGAGCAAAGAGGGCGTTAACATTTTCATTATTCAATTTGAATGCATTGCGGGGGCAAGCTAATACTAACTAATACTAACACCGTGGCAAGCTAATACTAACTAATACTAACACCGTGGCAAGCTAATACTAACTAATACTAACACCGTGGTTTAAAAGCCGTGGTGTAAAGAATTTACACCACAGCTTTTACACCACAATAATGACGTCGCCACGGTTGTCATGTCATAACTACACATCACGTGCTACAAATCAACCAACCAGAAGATCGGAATTTGTACAATGTATGAAAATTGAATAATAAAATGATATAACACAGCTATACTCCAACTGATTCTGCCAAACGATAAAGAGAAGATGGCGCAGTTTCATTAGCGTAGTTTCATTTCAGTTGATTTTAATGACAAATAACCGTGAAATCCAGTCCAGCAAGCTCCTTTAGGACTATTTATATTCCCTAAATATTGCCCATTGAGATTAGAGTGATGGCAGCCAGCGTACCACCAGGCACCGGTATACGAAACGCCACAATTTCCATTTGCAGGGTCGTTATCTCTATCCTTTGTACTAAAGGCTACGTTACTATGATATGTCAGCGAATCCCCAACAGTACCTGAAAACGAGCCTACACTCAGTCTGTAATTGTCTGATTCGTCGGCAATTCTAAAACTACCATATTTGGCATACCTCTTGGTTCCACTCCAGTCCTCAAGCTCGACGCGAAGACTCGACGCTTTTGTTGCTGTCAGTCGATGAATGTAGTCGTTCCCCAACCAAAACTCGCCATTCAGGTTTCCAAAACCTGTTTTGTATTGTTGCCAGTTGCGATAGAAGTCCACTGATCCATCTTGTCTTCTTTGGAACACTGTCCACCCCCCACCGTCAGTTGTCATGTCACAGTAGACTTGAAAGGCACCTTGGTCGTCAGGTATTACTGTGTACACACCGCTACGTCTCTCTCCTCTTTTATAGATCTCTAAGCAATCTCTTGGATAACTGACAGTCAGCATTGTTGTAGTATCCGTATCAGATACCCCAGCACTTGTAGCAGTGCACACGAACACACCAGAGTCTGTTTTTCTCAAGTCTCTTAGAATCAAAGAACCGTCTTTTACTTCATATCTGCCAGCAGGAAGAACGCCACTCTCTTTTCTCCAGCTGATGACTGGCTGAGGGTCGCCTTTGGCAGTGCAGTTCAGAACTACATTTGTTCCAAGAATAGCTTTGTATGATGCAGGTGGCTTAACAATGAAAACAGGCAACTGGACGACATTCACCATTGTCCCTGCGATAATAGAACCGAGGAGATTTTCAGCCTTACACAAGTATGTACCAGAATCATCTTTTTGAGTTCTCAAAATATTCAGCTGTCCTTATTATCAACACGATTGCTAGGCAATGAACCAATAGCCTTAGACCACGTGATCTTAGGTTTAGGATGTCCCGTCACGTGACACGTAGGGAGTGTAATGTCACTTCCAATCTTTTCGTAGATTGGTCCTCTATTTAAAGTCAGTCGTGGACGAAAGTTGACTTCCAAAGTCGCTCTGGTTTGTTCGTTGCCAAGAATGTTGGATGCCTTACACTGATAGATCCCGGAGTCATTAGTTGTGACGTGTTTGATCTCCAGTTTCCCATTGCTATCAAAAGTTGATCTGCCAAATATGGGTAATGAACCGTTCACCTTACTCCACACAACGCCAGGTCGTGGATAACCACTTGCAGAACAATGGAAGACGGCGGACTTGCTTTCATTGACGATCAAATGAGGAGGCGAAACCAATACTGATGGAGCTGCTAAGGAAGGACCGGGATCTCCCTTCAGTCCCGGCATACCTCGAGGACCAGGAGCTCCGTTTTGTCCCGGATTGCCTTTAAATCCGCGAGGTCCTCGTTTTCCTGTTTTGCCTGGTTTCCCCATACGACCGGGTAGTCCTCGTTTCCCTCTTCTGCCTGGTTTCCCCATACGACCGGGTAGTCCGCGTGTCCCTCTTCCAGCTGGACCCGGAGGGCCGGGCATGGGGACCCAATGTTTCGAAGCTTGTAGGGTTAATACAACATTAGCTAACTTTTCGTTCATTATCTTTGCAAGTTGATCTTTCAGCCTTTCATTTGTCTTATTCAACTCCATTGAAGTAACTGGTGTTGCTTTGCTAGATGATCGCTGAATGATGTCTCGTTTGTCCCTTGTATTTTGTTCTGCACGTTTTGAATAAAGACGATCTTCCGTGACGGCTGCATTCATGTTGTTGTTGTGTGTCGAGGTCATCATCTTGTTCTCCAACGTGTTCATTCTTGTGCTTTGGTCCTTGAGCATCAGTTCGATGCGAATAAACTCACCACAGCACAAAAACACAGCTACTATTGAAACAATGACAGTGATCTTAGAACATGAGCCCGACTGGACGATTTTATCAGTCATTTTGACGAAACGAAATCAAAAGTAGCAAACGAGTGTTTCAGGACTGAAGACATGCCAAGACAGAGTGAGGAAATGATGCTAGGTTTCTGAAACCTAATCGTTTTACAAGCTAGTCAAGAGTGATATGAGACACGTCCATCAGTTGGAAATTAACCCAGGGGCTATTCAGAGGGAAGAGGGGGACGGGAGATCCACTGAATTGGCCCTGGGTTTACGAGGATGAGACCTGTCAGGGATATATTGTATACTTGCAGTGGCAATGACCTTCCAACTTGTTTTATTCGCCGGGAAATGTCTTGATGATGATGATGATGTGGGTGGACTGGGAAAAAACGCCCCATTTTCAATCTTTGGAAGTTCCGTTGGAAAGTACAATTTCACAAAAACAAGCACAAAAACACAAGCACGAAAACACAGCTACTATTGAAACAATGACAATGATCTTAGAAGATGAGTCCGACTGGACGATTTTATCAGTCATTTTGACGAAACGAAATCAAAAGTAGCAAACGAGTGTTTCAGGAAGACATGCCAAGACAGAGTGAGGAAGAAAACGTAACGTCACTAATAAAATGACGGGGAGTGAAACTAAGATCATGTGATCGATTCTCAGCCAATCAGTGAAGAGAATCATGGAAATCCTTTGTAACATGCTCGTAACGTTACTTTTGGTCAGCATGCAGTTAATCGCTGACAGCTATCAAAACATTACTCTCCCTCCCCTCCCTTGAGAGTCTTTTCAGCAAAACATTGAACATTTCTGACATAAATTTTCCGTACACGACATCAGTTTCCCTTTAGATTTTGCGTTTGTTTTGAATCATGTTGTCTTTTGAACAGTTAAATGTACTTTCAGCAGTTACAGAAGGGTACAGCATTGTCATTTTGAGAAAGAAAGGAGTAGGAAAAACATTTTTATTAAGAGGAGATTTTTTACGAACGCGCGTATTGAGCGCCAAAAACCAATAGCATGGAGAATACGTTTTGTACAAGGCTAAAACTGCTTTAGCAAAGAGTTCAAGTTATTTGGGATGGTTTTTGACCGGTAAAAGTGAAATTAGAGTGTTAATCCAAAGTGAAAATTTGATTTGAAAACTGTCCACATGGGCTAGATCTGTATATTTGCTAGTATTGCTGATGTACTTTCCCTGAATTAGCTCAAATTTGAAACAAAAAGCAGGAAAATGGCTTTGTACAACGCTAAAACAGCTATAAACAGCCAATTTTTTAATAGTTTGTGCTTAGTTAAAATAAAATTAGAGTGTTAATCCAAAGCGAAAATCGAAAGTCAAACTGTTCAAAAGCGCTCGTTTTTGGCGCTTTTCGCGGATATTACGCGATGTTCAAATAAATATCCTCTTAAGGCAAATATAGCCTGCGTTGATCCGAACTGGCAAATCATAAACGAGGAAACTGGAGAGAAAGGTCGAAAGTGTTTCCTGACAGCATCAACTGGACTTGCATGCGGCGATCGCGGCGACCCACATCGACGGACGGTGTCACACTGTACAAAAAAATAAAATAAAGTGCAATTAAATACATGAAGGATACTTGAGCTTTCACTACGAGGCGTCCAAAGATAATCACTTTCGCTGGACTGAGGCCTAGTTTATTACAATGAAAAGCGTACACATACGTACGTTTCGTCTACAGACGTGATGTTTTCTCAGGAAAATGAAAACAAGGATCGTATTAAGTCTGTAAAACAGCTGCAAGACAAGTCCTTTAGTACTTTTCCCGGTACTTTTGTAGGCAAGCAGGCAAGCACCATCAACAACAACAATAAACTCAGTATTTTTACGCTTGATGAAACAATAAACTCATTTCGTAAGCCGGTAAGGCATTATTTCGCCTCTACGCTAAACTGAACATACAAACAAATGATAAAAGTCAAGAAAAAAATATGCAGAAAATTGTATTTTTCACTTACAGACACAAGGGTGGATCACCATCGGCGATCGAAACTGTTCGTAAAACCGTCGGCCTCCATGTTTTTCTACGTACGAAACCCGGGCTGTGATCGGCTGTTCCTAGCAACAGTGATGTTCCTAGCAATCTGACGCGGATTGTCGAAAGGGTCTTACAAGTTTCACTCCCCGTCACTTTATTTAGGCAACTATATTTATTCAGTATTGATGAGCCCACGCGATCTTATTGTGGAAAACCGCAAAAACGTCATCATCAGCCACAGGAATCCCAATATACTGATGAGCCCGCGCGCGCAATAACCCAAAACCGCAAAATGCGTCATCACCACAGGCAGCCCAGTTTCTGCCGTGCTCCCTTGGTCCATCCTCGGAAATTAACCCAGGGGTTATTCAGTGGGTCCGAGGGAGAGGGGGAAGGGAGAAAAAGGAAGCACTTACCCCTCCCCCTCGAGCTCTGATCCATGCATGGTTTGAGGGGAGACTCTTATCCAAAAGCTCTTATGGTGCTCGTCGTACCGCTTTAGGGTTTTACTTTAACATTGGAGTGTGCTACCGCTTAGGGTGTTTAAACCTAAAGTGAGGTAGAGTTATTATGATACTTCTTAGGGCCGGTATTTGTCCATAAACACGTGTCAGGAGAATCGCGAGCCCACCACTCTTTAGCTTTATATGGAAGATCTCCCGGGAATTATTGTTGCAGATATCGGCTAGTAGGCGACACTAGCTGGCCTTATGTGTACAAAAACAATATTCTAAGCGACGGTTCGATATCAATAGAGTTTGATATGCCTTACAAAGCAAATACGCGCAAATGTCGTAGTTTGCGTCACCGCTGTGCACAACTTAATTATATTTGTGATTAATCAGGGCATACGGCTTGCTGTCGACCGCTGACCACGTATGTCCGTCCCGTGGTCAGCGGTCGAAACCGAACCGTTTGATAATAAATCAGGCTACGCCGCACAACTCGGAGTTAGGAGAACCATTAATTTAATAATATATAATAAAACACTACAATCAAATTATCATATTGCACGTAACTTAAAAATGATTTCTTTGAAAATATCCTTAATTGAAGTAAAGTTTAACATGGGCATTAAGTTCTTACATTTTCACATGCACAATTTCCACTAAAGTCTTTGTTACACGGTGAAACTTTTTCGTGAAACAGTGCGAGACAGTTTCACCGCGTACTCGTTGTAAAATTCTGTTCACCAATCTCCGGCTCGGTATAATTATTTCTAGTGCTATGCCCAGGAGGGAGGGGGTGACTCTATTGTTCTCGAATTAGCATTTTTCACTTACTCACGCCTACCAGTGTGACGTCACGGTTCGCTGGAACGAATTTCAATATGGCGGCCAGTCTGGTCTTCTTTATGCCGACTATAAAACGCTCAATATTTTGTTAAGATCTTCGTGTACAGTGTATATGTAAAAAATAAAATAGTTTCTAGAGGTAATAATGTGTAAGAATATCTCTATCTTGCAAAGATACAAAGATCCAGAGCAAGTACATCCACCATATTCCACACATTCCATGATCATTACCTTCTAAGTAGAACCTCCTTTTTTGAAATAACCATTACTTAAATTAGCTTCTCCATAAAGCCGAGATCTTTACCCGGTCGAAATGTTTCGGTCTCCATTTTGATAACCGTCAAGACTAAAACTCCGAAAAAAAAACCATAATCCTTGCATTACTTTTATCTCGATAGAGATATTCTTACACATTAAGAGGAGATTTTTTACGAACGCGCGTATTGAGCGCCAAAAACCAATAGCATGGAGAATACGTTTTGTACAAGGCTAAAACAGCTTTAGCAAAGAGTTCAAGTTATTTGGGATGGTTTTTGACCGGTAAAAGTGAAATTAGAGTGTTAATCCAAAGTGAAAATTTGATTTGAAAACTGTCCACATGGGCTAGATCTGTATATTTACTATTATTGCTGATGTTTTCCCCTGAATTAGCTCAAATTTGAAACAAAAAGCAGGAAATGGCTTTGTACAACGCTAAAACAGCTTTAAACAGACAATTTACTTTGTTTTTAATAGCTTGTGCTTAGTTAAAATAAAATTAGAGTGTTAATCCAAAGCGAAAATCGAAAGTCAAACTGTTCAAAAGCGCTCATTTTTGGCGCTTTTCGCGGATATTACGCGATGTTCAAATAAATATCCTCTTAATACCTCTAGAAACTAAAAAAATTTACATATACACTGTACACGAAGATCTTAACAGAATATTGAGCGTTTTATAGTCGGCATGAAGAAGACCAGACTGGCCGCCATATTGAAATTCGTTCCAGCGAGTCGTGACGTCACACTGGTAGGTATGAGTGGGTCATTTTTGAACAATAGAGTCACCCCCTCCCTCCTGACTATGCCCTTTATCGAAGCCGGTCAGGCGCGCGAAAATTTACAACATGGCGCGAGACGATGGAAGAAGACGTGCTCTTGCCATTTTATTGATTGTAGAGGCTATGGAGGATAACGAAACTGAACCAGTTGAACAACAGATAAAGCGCATTAGAGATTTTTTCATAAATCTGTGAATCACACTTTTGTGTATTTAGCACTAATACACTCTAATTCCATTGTGTTCTTTTGTTGTCACGTGACTACAGTGAATCACACTTTAGCGTATTTAGCACTAATACACTCTAATTCCATTGTGTTCTTTTGTTGTCACGTGACTACAGTGAATCACACACTTAGCGTATTTAGCACTAATACACTCTAATTCCATTGTGTTCTTTTGTTGTCACTTGACTACAGTGAATCACACTTTAGCGTATTTAGCACTAATACACTCTAATTCCATTGTGTTCTTTTGTTGTCACGTGACTACAGTGAATCACACTTTAGCGTATTTAGCACTAATACACTCTAATTCCATTGTGTTCTTTTGTTGTCACGTGACTACAGTGAATCACACTTTAGCGTATTTAGCACTAATACACTCTAATTCCATTGTGTTCTTTTGTTGTCACGTGACTACAGTGAATCACACTTTAGCGTATTTAGCACTAATACACTCTAATTCCATTGTGTTCTTTTGTTGTCACTTGACTACAGTGAATCACACTTTAGCGTATTTAGCACTAATACACTCTAATTCCATTGTGTTCTTTTGTTGTCACTTGACTACAGTGAATCACACTTTAGTGTATTTAGCACTAATACACTCTAATTCCATTGTGTTCTTTTGTTGTCACGTGACTACAGTGAATCACACTTTAGCGTATTTAGCACTAATACACTCTAATTCCATTGTGTTCTTTTGTTGTCACGTGACTATTACACTCTAAAGATTACACTTTGTTTCACGGGTTTATGAGAATCACTCTGACTAACTGAATACGATCGTGCGTGGGTAGCTAATAAAATTATTTTGGGAATTTAAGACTCTAACATAATTGCGAGTGTATTTTGTAATATTTTTAACTCGCTCGTATCGCGTCAAAAACACTCGGATATTTCTGCATTTAACACATGTAATAACTCAAACATCTAGGCTTTTAAGGTGGTTCCCGCATAATGAATGACCGGTTTGCCGTATTTTTTAACTCGCTCGCTCCGCGTCAATATTGCTTGGATTTTATTGTGCTTAACACAAATACTAATTCAACTATTCTGCCTTTGGACGGTGTATTCAAAATTATCATTGTAAGCCGCGTTTGTGAATGCCAGCTGATATTCAAACGACACTATTTTCACTAAAACTGCTGCCAAGCGTTTTTCCCTCGTACGATTTTTTTTAAACTTCGTGAATGGCCTTTTGAGGTCCCTAGTAATGTTCTGACGAGGTAAGAAGAAAATTGATCGAGCCGAAGTCACGTAACAACCGAAAGGTCCAAATTTTGACAACAAAAATATGAACTGGTTGTTGTGTGCTTATAATAATATTCATAAAAACCCTGTAGTTTGCGCCCTATAGTGTAGATTACCCTGTAATTTATTACACTGCAGTGGAAATTAACGTTTAATTGCACTGCTCTTAGCCAATTAGAATCGAGAATTTTTTTACATGAATATAATGATACACTGATAATATAATACAGGTAGAACTGATTCTGCCAAACGATAAAGAGAAAATGGCGCAGTTTCAATGGTGTAGTTTCATTTCAGTTGATTTTAATGACAAATAACCGTGAAATCCAGTCCAGCAAGCTCCTTTAGGACTATTTACATTCCCTAAATATTGCCCATTGAGATTAGAGGCATGACAGTTATAATACCACCACGCACCAGTAAACGAAACGGCACAATTACCATTTGCAGGGTCGTTATCTCTATCCTTCGTACTAAAAGCCATGTTATTATGTCCTCTCAACGAGTCCTCAACAGTACCTGAAAACGAGCCTACACTCAGTCTGTAATTGTCTGATTCGTCGCCAATACTAAAACTACCATATTTGGCATACCTCTTGGTTCCACTCCAGTCCTCAAGCTCGACGCGAAGACTCGACGCTTTTGTTGCTGTCAGTCGATGAATGTAGTCGTTCCCCAACCAAAACTCGCCATTCAGGTTTCCAAAACCTGTTTTGTATTGTTGCCAGTTGCGATAGAAGTCCACTGATCCATCTTGTCTTCTTTGGAACACTGTCCATCCCCCACCGTCAGTTGTCATGTCACAGTAGACTTGAAAGGCACCTTGGTCGTCAGGTATTACTGTGTACACACCGCTACGTCTCTCCCCAGTCTTGTAAATCTCTGCGCAGTCTCTTTGGTGAATGGTCAGCATTGTTGTATTATCCGTATCAGATACCCCAGCACTTGTAGCAGTGCACACGAACACACCAGAGTCTGTTTTTCTCAAATCTCTTAGAATCAAAGAACCGCCAGCAGGAAGAACGCCGGTTTTTTCTTCATATGACTGCCAGCAGGCAGAACGCCGGTCTCTTTTCTCCAGCTGATGACTGGCTGAGGGTCGCCTTTGGCAGTGCAGTTTAGAACTACATTTGTTCCAGGAATAGCTTTGTATGATGCAGGTGGCTTAACAATGAAAACAGGCAACTGGACGACATTCACCATTGTCCCTGCGATAACAGAACCGAGGAGATTTTCAGCCTTACACATATACAAACCAGAATCATCTTTTTGAGTTCTCAAAAGATTCAGCTGTCCATCTTTAATAACAACACGATTGCTAGGCAATGAACCAATAGCCTTAGACCACGTGATCTTAGGTTTAGGATGTCCCGTCACGTGACACGTAGGGAGTGTAATGTCACTTCCAATCTTTTTGTAGATTGGTCCTTTATTTAAAGTCAGTCGTGGACGAAAGTTGACTTCCAAAGTCGCTCTGGTTTGTTCGTTGCCAAGAATGTTGGAAGCCTTACACTGATAGATCCCTGAGTCATTAGTTGTAACGTGTTTGATCTCCAGTTTTCCTTTGCTATCAAATGTTGATATGTCAATGGGTAATGAACCGTTCACCTTACTCCACACAACGCCAGGTCGTGGATAACCACTTGCAGAACAATGGAAGATGGCGGAATGGCTTTCATTGACGATCAAATGAGGAGGCGAAACCAATACTGATGGAGCTGCTAAGGAAGGACCGGGATCTCCCTTCAGTCCCGGCATACCTCGAGGACCAGGAGCTCCGTTATGTCCCGGATTGCCTCTAAAGCCGCGAGGTCCTCGTTTTCCTGTTTTGCCTGGTTTCCCCATACGACCGGGTAGTCCGCGTGTCCCTCTTCCAGCTGGACCCGGAGGGCCGGGCATGGGGACCCAATGTTTCGAAGCTTGTAGGGTTAATACAACATTAGCTAACTTTTCGTTCATCATCTTTGCAAGTTGATCTTTCAGCCTTTCATTTGTCTTGTTCAACTCCATTGAAGTAACTGGTGTTGCTTTGCTAGATGATCGCTGAATGATGTCTCGTTTGTCCCTTGTATTTTGTTCTGCACGTTTTGAATAAAGACGATCTTCCGTGACGGCTGCATTCATGTTGTTGTTGTGTGTCGAGGTCATCATCTTGTTCTCCAACGTGTTCATTCTTGTGCTTTGGTCCTTGAGCATCAGTTCGATGCGTACGAACTCACCACAGCACAAAAACACAGCTACTATTGAAACAATGACAGTGATCTTAGAAGATGAGCCCGACTGGACGATTTTATCAGTCATTTTGACGAAACGAAATCAAAAGTAGCAAACGAGACGAGTATTTCAGGAAGACATGCCAAGACAGAGTGAGGAAGTGATTCTGAGGTTTCTGAAACCTAATCGTTTCACAAGACTGTATACGAGGCACGCCCATCCTCGGAAATTAACCCAGAGGTTATTCAGTGGATCCGAGGGAGAGAGGGAAGGGAGAAAAAGGAAGCACTTACCCCTCCCCCTCGAGCTCTGATCCATGCACTGCACATTTCCAACGAATTATTTTCCAATATTTGACTGAGCATGCGCGTGAGTTATTTCCAGTGGTAGCCGGCCAAGTACGCATGAGTAGAATCCAGAACCCAGTGTACCCTCCTCGGGAGTTTGCCATACATTAATAGTCGGTTGGAAAGAAAAACACAGACATATTTGAATTCCAGTCATTTCATATCTATCTCTTTCACAGCATTGATATCAGGGTCGATCTCCTTAATGACTGTGCATGGGTAATTAATCAGCATGAGTCTCTTTGGCCTTCGTGAAGTGGGAAATGAGACTCTGCCAGGTCAGTGTGGTTATGTTGTGGTCATGCATGTACCCGCATCAACGTCAACAACTTATCGTACTTAATCTACTCGAATAATCGATCCCCGCGAATATTCGACCCTTTTTCGGTGCAAAAAATGCAAGAATAAAACGCAGTATTCAAGTAAATAAGGTGATATTGAGATACTGTGCGTCTTGCCAGTTTTTCCCGCGTATTACGCTTAGTCACTGATGACATAACGAAAGCCTAGTAGGGTAGCGCTACTGATGGCCTAGGGGCCAAGAAGTATATACTCGATGTTCTCAAGTCAGTAGCATAGATTTAATTAGCGTTGCGATGATGATATTTATATCTTTTTTATTTATAATTTCTTTTATCATTTCACCGCTATATTTTACCGTAAATAATTAAATTCAGCGTCAAATGATAACAAACTTCTACCTCAACTCGACAAAAATTCTTAAAGTCAAAGTTCGTGTACATTTTAAAGCAATAAAAAGTTAGCTGTCGATAGTTAAAATTGTTCTCCTTGTGACTATTGATCATGCCGTCAACTTTTCCCGCGAATCACACAAGAGTTCGCCATGATGTTGTAAGAACTTTCGACTGTTGTCATCATTAAGAATTCAAGCGGGGGTGCCTTGCATTGGATTGCATCCAAATTGTAAACACCATATAATAAGCTGAGTCTTGAAACGCCGGTTTCGATAAAGTATATATAGAAATTGAACTTAGAGTTTGTCGGCCTTCAAAGTATTGCGAATGCAAGTTAAATGTAAAAATGGTGAAAATACAAGAAAGGGAAAATGAGAGAAAAACAAACGAGTACAGTTCAATGCAGCAGACTTCCTATTAGAATTGTTTAATCTAAACTTCGAGTCAATTTTTGCCATGTTTCCAATTTCTGTTGCTCTATCAACAAGGCCTCGGTAAAAAACAATATACTATTCAGTAGGGGTACGTACAGTTTTAAAACTTTGAATAATAAACAAAGTAATTTTAATGAAGTCGTCGTATTTATCAAACTGAATATGAAAGAGTAAAGCAACGCGGGGGAGGCACTGTTTGAAAGAAAGAAAGCAAGGAAGAAGCCAAAAGCCTTCCAAAACAAAAAGTAGTACATAACCGACAAAATCCAACTTACAGTGAGTTCATCGACTGTCTTCACCGTTCAGTGGTGTAGTCATAATTCTCCTTCAAGGTTTGTTACTCAGTTGAAATTACTTGCGCCGAAAGATTGCATTTCTAAGTTTAAAGCTATAAAAAAACAATAACTAACTGCGATGAAAACATGACTGCTTGGTGTGCACATTGGTAGCGATGTTGTAAAGCTGACTCAACGATAAAATGACTTTTTCTAAACCTCTATTTAACAAATAGACTGACAGCTTTTTCCGTGCTCTGTTCAGTAATACAGCACGAAGGAAGTGACGAAAGCACGAAAGAAGTGTGGAGAGCACGAGCCGTACCCTACACTTCTTTCGTGCTTTCGTCACTTCCTTCGTGCTGTATTGCTGAACAGAGCACGGAAAAAGCTGTTATATTTGCTTTATTATATAGAATGATGAGAAAAAGGGCATGAAAGTTGAGGATTCTGTTGTGTTTTTGAATAACATTTTAGCGAGTGAAGTGCGCGCGCTACTGACGCCAGTTACGCCATCGAGCGCGCGCGCGCTTGGTTTGTTTTCTTTAGAATTTTGGATCAAACCAAACAGCCGAAAAATAGCGTCATCAAACCGTGCTCCGTTCTCTGATACAGCACAGTTTTCAGCCAATCAGAGCGCGCGGATTGACTTGACTATATAATAAAACTCAGTAATGCGAAGCTCAAATCACATGACACTAAACCACTCCGATATTCACTTCATATTAAAGTGATTTCCATAAAATGGACACATATCTGTTTACGTTCCACAGGCAATGGCCTGTCCATAATGCAATGCAAAAAAATGTTGTGACTTTAAAATGTTCTTCTGTATTTCAGAAGTAGTAGAAGTTAAACTCCAAAATGCTAAGATTAGTTCTTGATAGTTCAGTCCTTCAGGTTCTTCAGATAACTGTACTATGGCGCTACCGTGGTACACACGGGGCTACACAGACTACGAAGATGAAACTACTACCGAGACTAATTACACAGTCAACAACCCGCATTACGACGAACTGCCGGTTTTTCCAGCAATTTCGCCCGCCTTTGCGGGATCTCTACGAAGTTCAGTATCGACAAGCAGGACTATCATGAGAATCAATTCTCAAGAACATGAAGAAGACACAGCTACTGGATGTTGCGAATCGTTGTTGAAGCCCTTTAAAAGGTTTAGAAAACGTTTTGCAAGCGAGAGGAAGAAAGACGACGATGAAGAAGATTCAAGCAATTTGTATGGTAGTATGTCGTCGTTAAAGTTCAGCGAAGCGTTGGATTATTTTGACATTCTGTATTAGCTTATTGAGATCGACATGTGTAGTTACCTAGCAACACTGCTTCAAGGGACCCCTCCCCCCTCAGATATCGACAACAGATCTGTGTGATATATGATCGCGCTTTCCCTCTCTTCTTTCCTCCCCCCTCCCCCTCCTCTTAGGGCCAAGTGCGTATCCACAAACAAGAGCCGTGTGTTGAATCAATTCTATAGAATAACAACGTTTATAGAGGATCAACGTCAAGAGGTCATCACAATAGGAGCATGCGCACCTTACTCAGTTAGCGCAAAGTTCTGATTATAAACCCTGGGCTTATACGACTTTGTTAGGGGTTGTAACGACTGGGGAAGGTCTTTCGAGGTCAAGGTATTCAAGCCTGGGTCAGCCGTAATGGTTTACATCTCACTGAACTGAGATTCACACGATCTATTTTCTCTTTTAATTAACTGAATAAAAACTGACATCAATACAGAGAGATTACCAATACCATTATTATATTAATGCACTGCTCTTAGCAAATCAGAACAGTCGATATTGCTTTCGTGAATATAAAGAGAAGATGGCACAGTTTCATGGTCGTAGTTTCATTTCAGTTGATTTCAAGGACAAAGAACCACGAAATGCAGCCCAGCGAGCTCCTTTATCATTCTTTGTATTCCCTAAATATTGCCCATTGAGATTAGAGGAATGACAGTTATAATACCACCAGGCACCGGTATACGAAACGGCACAATTAATACTCCCGTGTATATCGTTATCTCTATCCTTCGTACTAAAAGCCATGTTATTATGAGGTCTCAACGAGTCCCCAGCAGTACCTGAATACGAGCCTACACTCAGTCTGTACTTGTCTGCTTCATCACCAACACTAAAACTACCATATTTGGCATACTTCTTGGTTCCTCCCCAGTCCTCCAAATCTATGCGAAGACTCGACACTTTTGTTGCTGTCAGTCGATGAATGTAGTCGTTCCCCAACCAAAACTCACCATTCAGGTTTCCAAAACCTGTTTTGTATTGTTGCCAGTTGCGATAGAAGTCTACTGATCCATCTTGTCTTCTTTGGAATGCAGTCCACCCCCCACCGTCAGTTGTCATGTCACAGTAGACTTGAAAGGCACCTTGGTCGTCAGGTATTACTGTGTACACACCGCTACGTCTCTCCCCAGTCTTGTAAATCTCTGCGCAGTCTCTTTGGTGAATGGTCAGCATTGTTGTAGTATCCGTATCAAATACCCCAGCACTTGTAGCAGTGCACACGAACACACCAGAGTCTGTTTTTCTCAAATCTCTTAGAATCAAAGAACCGTCTTTTACTTCATATCTGCCAGCAGGAAGAACGCCGGTCTCTTTTCTCCAGCTGATGACTGGCTGAGGGTCGCCTTTGGCAGTGCAGTTTAGAACTACATTTGTGCCAGGAATAGCTTTGTATGATGGAGGTGGCTTAACAATGAAAACAGGCAACTGGACGACAACAAGGAATGTCCCTGCGATTACAGAACCGAGGAGATTTTCAGCCTTACACAAGTACGTACCAGAATCATCTTTTTCAGTTCTCAAAAGATTCAGCTGTCCATCTTTAATAACAACACGATTGCTAGGCAATGAACCAATAGCCTTAGACCACGTGATCTTAGGTTTAGGATGTCCCGTCACGTGACACGTAGGGAGTGTAATGTCACTTCCAATCTTTTCGTAGATTGGTCCTCTATTTAAAGTCAGTCGTGGACGAAAGTTGACTTCCAAAGTCGCTCTGGTTTGTTCGTTGCCAAGAATGTTGGATGCCTTACACTGATAGATCCCTGAGTTATTAGGTGTGACGTGTTTGATCTCCAGTTTCCCATTGCTATTAAATGTTGATCTGTCAATGGGTAATGAACCGTTCACCTTACTCCACACAACGCCAGGTCGTGGATAACCACTTGCAGAACAATGGAAGATGGCGGACTTGCTTTCATTGACGATCAAATGAGGAGGCGAAACCAATACTGATGGAGCTGCTAAGGAAGGACCGGGATCTCCCTTCAGTCCCGGCATACCTCGAGGACCAGGATCTGCGTTTTGTCCCGGATTGCCTTTAAATCCGCGAGGTCCTCGTTTTCCTGTTTTGCCTGGTTTCCCCATACGACCGGGTAGTCCTCGTTTCCCTCTTCTGCCTGGTTTCCCCATACGACCGGGTAGTCCGCGTGTCCCTCTTCCAGCTGGACCCGGAGGGCCGGGCATGGGGACCCAATGTTTCGAAGCTTGTAGGGTTAATACAACATTAGCTAACTTTTCGTTCATCATCTTTGCAAGTTGATCTTTCAGCCTTTCATTTGTCTTATTCAACTCCAATGAAGTAACTGGTGTTGCTTTGCTAGATGATCGCTGAATGGTGTCTCGTTTGTCCCTTGTATTTTGTTCTTTCCTTCTTGAATAAAGACGATCTTCCGTGACGGCTGCATTCATGTTGTTGTTGTGTGTCGAGGTCATCATCTTATTCTCCAACGTGTTCATTCTTGTGTTTTGATCCTTGAGCATCAGTTCGATGCGTACGAACTCACCACAGCACAAAAACACAGCTACTATTGAAACAATGACAATGATCTTAGAAGATGAGCCCGACTGGACGATTTTATCAGTCATTTTGACGAAACGAAATCAAAAGTAGCAAGACGAGTATTTCAGGAAGACATGCGAAGACAGAGCGAGGAAGTGATTCTGAGGTTTCTGAAACCTAATCGTTTCACAAGAGTATACGAGGCACGTCCATCCTCGGAAATTAACCCAGGGGTTATTCAGTGGATCCGAGGGAGAGGGGGAAGGGAGAAAAAGGAAGCACTTACCCCTCCCCCTCGAGCTCTGATCCATGCACTGCACATTTCCAACGAATTATTTTCCAATATTTGACTGAGCATGTGTGAGTTATTGGTAGCCGGCCAAGTACGCATGAGTAGAATCCAGAACCCAGTGTACCCTCCTCGGGAGTTTGCCATACATTAATAGTCGGTTGGAAAGAAAAACACAGACAGAAATAACTTTCGAATTCCAGTCATTTCATATCCATCTCTTTCACAGCATTGATATTAGGGTCGATCTCCTTAACGACTGTGCATGGGTAATTAATCAGCATGAGTCTCTTTGGCCTTCGTGAAGTGGGAAGTGAGACTCTGCCAGGTCAGTGTGGTTATGTTGTGGTCATGCATGTACCCGCATCAACGTCAAGAACTTATCGTAATTAATCTACTCGAATAATCGATCCCCGAGAATATTCGACCCTTTTTCGGTGCAAAAAATGCAAGAATAAAACGCAGTATTCTAGTAAATAAGGTAATATTGAGATACTGTGCGTCTTGCCAGTTTTTCCCGCGTATTACGCTTAGTCACTGATGACACAACGAAAGCCTAGTAGGGCATAGCGTTACTGATGGCCTAGGGGCCAAGAAGTATATACTCGATGTTCTCAAGTCAGTAGCATAGATTTAATTAACGTTGCGATGATGATATTTATATCTTTTTTTATTTATACTTTCTTTTATCATTTCACCGCTATATTTTACCGTAAATAATTAAATTCAGTGTCAAATGATAACAAACTTCTACCTCAACTCGACACAAATTCTTAAAGTCAAAGTTCGTGTACATTTTAAAGCAATAAAAAGTTAGCTGTCGATAGTTAAAATTGTTCTCCTTGACTCTTGATCGTGCCGTCAACTTTTCCCGCGAATCACACAAGAGTTCGCCATGATGTTGTACGAACTTTCGACTGTTGTCATCATTAAGAATTCAAGCGGGGGTGCCTTGCATTGGATTGCATCCAAATTGTAAACAACATACAATAAGCTGAGTCTTGAAACGCCGGTTTCGATAAAGTATATATAGAAATTGAACTTAGAGTTTGTCGGCCTTCAAAGTATTGCGAATGCAAGTTAAATGTAAAAATGGTGAAAATACAAGAGAGGGAAAATGAGAGAAAAACAAACGAGTTCAGTTCAATGCAGCAGATTTCCTATTAGAATTGTTTAATCTAAACTTCGAGTCAATTTTTGCTTTCCAATTTCTGTTGCTCTATCAACAAGGCCTCGGTAAAAACCATTTTCACTTGTCTTCACTGAGTTCTAGTACCGTTTTTCTAGGTTTTTATCAACAAACAGTATACTATTCAGTAGGGGTACGTACAGTTTTAAAACTTTGAATAATAAACAAAGTAATTTCAATGAAGTCGTCGTATTTATCAAACTGAATAGGGACTTTAAGCATCGAGGACGGGGACGTGAGGGACGACGGCAGAGAAACAATAACGCTAATTACAACATTCAATAACTTCTTGTTGGAATGTATGAAACTGATGAGCTCGATTTGGTCTTACTTCAGGCGTTGAGTGCTACACTACAACGTGAAATGCCTATGTTTGACGACGCAAAGAGAACGAGAACGTCAGTTCGTTATTTGTGCAGATAGTTGTTTTCAGTCAACCGGACCACAAAAAGACGATGTCATTCATCAAAGAGGGCGCAAATTTAGTGAAAAACACAAAAAAAGAAACAATTATGAAAATAATAGACAACAAAACACTTTATTCGAACTTCGTCATCCTCACGTTCCCGTCCTCGATGCTTAAAGTCCCTAATATGAAAGAGTAAAGCAACGGGAGACACTGTTTGAAAGAAAGAAAGCAAGGAAGAAGAAAAGCCTTCCAAAACAAAAAGTAGTACATAACCGACAAAATCCAACTTACAGTGAGTTCATCGACTGTCTTCACCGTTCAGTGGTATAGTCATAATTCTCCTTCAAGGTTTGTTACTCAGTTGAAATTACTTTGCGCCGAAAGATTGCATTTCTAAGTTTAAAGCTATAAAAAAACAATAACTAACTGCGATGAAAACATGACTGCTTGGTGTGCACATTGGTGGCGATGTTGTAAAGCTGACTCAACGATAAAATGACTTTTTCTAAACCTCTATTTAACAAATAGAACAGCTTTTTCCGTGCTCCGTTCAGTGAATATATACAGCACGAAGGAAGTGACGAGAGCACGAAGGAAGTGACGAGAGCACGAAAGAAGTGTAGGGAGAGCACGAGCCGTGGCGAGCCGTGGCACACTTCTTGAGTGCTCTCGGCACTTCCTGAGTGCTGTATTACTGAACGGAGCACGGAAAAAGCTGTTCTATCTGCTTTATGATATAGAAACTATGGATTTTTGATAAAAAAATAACAAGAATGGTGAAAAAATGGCAAGAAAGTTGAGGATTCTTTTGTGTTTTTGAATAACATTTTAGCGAGTGAAGTGCGCGCGCTACTGACGCCAGTTACGCCATCGAGTGCGCACTTGGTTTGTTTTCTTCAGAATTTTGGATCAAACCAAACAGCCGAAAAATAGCGTCATCAAACCGTGCTCCGTTCTCTGATACAGCACAGTTTTCAGCCAATCAGAGCGCGCGGATTGACTTGACTATATAATAAAACTCAGTAATGCGAAGCTCAAATCACATGACACTAAACCACTCCGATATTCACTTCATATTAAGTGATTTCCATAAAATGGACACATATCTGTTTACGTTCCACAGGCAATGGCCTGTCCATAATGCAATGCAAACAAAAGTTGTGACTTTAAAATTTTCTTCTGTATTTCAGAAGTAGTAGAAGTTAAACTCCAAAATGCTAAGATTAGTTCTTGATAGTTCAGTCCTTCAGGTTCTTCAGATAACTGTACTATGGTGCTACCGTGGTACACACGGGGCTACACAGACCACGAAGATGAAACTACTACCGGGACTAATTACACAGTCAACAACCCGCATTACGACGAACTGCCGGTTTTTCCAGCAATTTCGCCCGCCTTTGTCGGATCTCTACGAAGTTCAACATCGACAAATAGGACTATCATGAGAATCAATTCTCAAGAACATGAAGAAGACACAGCTACTGGATGTTGCGAATCGTTGTTGAAGCCCTTTAAAAGGTTTAGAAAACGTTTTGCAAGTGAGAGGAAGAAAGACGACGATGAAGAAGATTCAAGCAATTTGTATGGTAGTATGTCGTCGTTAAAGTTCAGCGAAGCGTTGGATTATTTTGACATTCTGTATTAGCTTATTGAGATCGACATGTGTAGTTACCTAGCAACACTGCTTCAAGGGACCCCTCCCCCCTCAGATATCGACAACAGATCTGTGTGATATGATACTTTTTTACAATATACAAACTGTATATATGATACAACAACAACAACAATATATTTCATTTATATATACCTTGAGTTTTACAATTTGAAGATTACATATAGCAATGAATGACATAAAATGGTAATGGTTATCTATATCTATCTAGAATAACTGTAGCTAGATTACCCAGTACGCATCCACAAACAATAGCTGTGTATTGAATCAATTCTACGCAGAATAACAACTGTTTAATGAGAATAAACGTGCAGAGGTCATCACCATAGGAGTATGCGCAGTTCAGTTACCGTCAAATTCTGATTATAATTCCCAGGCGCGCGGATGAATGAATGTTTAATTTATTCATAAAAAAACTTGTTTAAAGGTCCCATTTTTTCCTGAATCCACGCCTGATCCCTGGACTTATACGACTTTGTTAGGGGTTCATAACAGCTGGGGAAGGTCTTTCGAGGTCAATGTATTCAAGCCTGGGTCGGCCGTAATGGTTTTCATTTCGTACCATTATTAAATGCACTGCTCTTAGCAAATCAGAACAGTCGATATTGTTTTCTTGAATATAATGAGAAGATGGCGCAGTTTCATGGTCGTAGTTTCATTTCAGTTGATTTCAAGGACAAAGAACCACGAAATGCAGACCAACGAGCTCCTTGATTATTGTTTGTATTCCCTAAATATTGCCCATTGAGATTAGAGGAATGACAGTCACTGTACCACCAGGCACCGGTATACGAAACGGCACAATTACTTCTCCATTTGTCGTTATCTCTATCCTTCGTACTAAAAGCCATGTTATTATGTCCTCTCAACGAGTCCCCAGCAGTACCTGAATACGAGCCTACCCTCAGTCTGTACTTGTCTGATTCATCACCAACACTAAAATTACCATATATGGCATACTTCTTGGTTCCTCTCCAGTCCTCCAAATCTACGCGAAGACTCGACGCTTTTGTTGCTGCCAATCGATGAATGTAGTCGTTCCCCAACCAAAACTCACCATTCAGGTTTCCAAAACCTGTTTTGTACTGCTGCCAGTTGCGATAGAAGTCCACTGAACCATCTTTCCTTCTTTGGAACACTGTCCACCCCCCACCGTCAGTTGTCATGTCACAGTAGACTTGAAAGGCACCTTGGTCGTCAGGTATTACTGTGTACACACCGTTACGTCTCTCTCCTCCTTGATAGATCTCTAAGCAGTCTCTTGGATAACTGACAGTCAGCATTGTTGTAGTATCCGTATCAAATACCCCAGCACTTGTAGCAGTGCACACGAACACACCAGAGTCTGTTTTTCTCAAATCTCTTAGAATCAAAGAACCATATTTTACTTCATGTCTGCCTGCAGGAAGAACGCCGGTCTCTTTTCTCCAGCTGATGACCGGCTGAGGGTCGCCTTTGGCAGTGCAGTTTAGAACTACATTTGTTCCAGGAATAGCGTTGTATGATACAGGTGGCTTAACAATGAAAACAGGCAACTGGACGACATTCACCATTGTCCCTGCGATAACAGAACCGAGGAGATTTTCAGCCTTACACATATATAAACCAGAATCATCTTTTTCAGTTCTCAAAAGATTCAGCTGTCCATCTTTAATAACAACACGATTGCTAGGCAATGAACCAATAGCCTTAGACCACGTGATCTTAGGTTTAGGATGACCCGTCACGTGACACGTAGGGAGTGTAATGTCACTTCCAATCTTTTCGTAGATTGGTCCTTTATTTAAAGTCAGTCGTGGACGAAAGTTGACTTCCAAAGTCGCTCTGGTTTGTTCGTTGCCAAGAATGTTGGAAGCCTTACACTGATAGATCCCTGAGTCATTAGTTGTAACGTGTTTGATCTCCAGTTTCCCTTTGCTATCAAATGTTGATCTGTCAATGGGTAATGAACCGTTCACCTTACTCCACACAACGCCAGGTCGTGGATAACCACTTGTAGAACAATGGAAGACGGCGGACTTGCTTTCATTGACGATCAAATGAGGAGGCGAAACCAATACTGATGGAGCTGCTAAGGAAGGACCGGGATCTCCCTTCGGTCCCGGCATACCTCGAGGACCAGGAGCTCCGTTTTGTCCCGGATTGCCTTTAAATCCGCGAGGTCCTCGTTTTCCTGTTTTGCCTGGTTTCCCCATACGACCGGGTAGTCCTCGTTTCCCTCTTCTGCCTGGTTTCCCCATACGACCGGGTAGTCCGCGTGTCCCTCTTCCAGCTGGACCCGGAGGGCCGGGCATGGGGACCCAATGTTTCGAAGCTTGTAGGGTTAATACAACATTAGCTAACTTTTCGTTCATCATCTTTGCAAGTTGATCTTTCAGCCTTTCATTTGTCTTATTCAACTCCATTGAAGTAACTGGTGTTGCTTTGCTAGATGATCGCTGAATGGTGTCTCGTTTGTCCCTTGTATTTTGTTCTTCACGTTTTGAATAAAGACGATCTTCCGTGACGGCTGCATTCATGTTGTTGTTGTGTGTCGAGGTCATCATCTTGTTCTCCAACGTGTTCATTCTTGTGCTTTGGTCCTTGAGCATCAGTTCGATGCGTACGAACTCACCACAGCACAAAAACACAGATACTATTGAAACAATGACAGTGATCTTAGAAGATGAGCCCGACTGGACGATTTTATCAGCCATTTTGACAAAACGAAATCAAAAGTAGCAAACGAGTGTTTAGGAAGACATGTAAAGACAGAGTGAGGAAGTGATGCTATAAGGTTTCTGAAACCTAATCGTTTCACAAGAGTATACGAGGCACGTCCATCCTCGGAAATTAACCCAGGGGTTATTCCGCAGTGGGTCCGAGGGAGAGAGGGAAGGGAGAAAAAGGAAACACTTACCCCTCCCCCTCGAGCTCTGATCCATGCACTGCACATTTCCAACGAATTCTTTTCCAATATTTGACTGCAGAGCATGCGCGTGAGTTATTTCCAGTGGTAGGCGGCCAAGTACGCATGAGTAGAATCCAGAACTGACCCCAATGTACCCTCCTCGGGAGTTTGCCATACATTAATAGTCGGTTGGAAAGAAAACTGACACAGACAGAAATAACTTTCGAATTCCAGTCATTTCATATCTATCTCTTTCACAGCATTGATATCAGGGTCGATCTCCTTAACGACTGTGCATGGGTAATTAATCAGCATCATCTGCTTGGCTTTCGTGAAGTAACTTATCGTACTTAATCTACTCGAACAATCGATCCCCGCGAATATTCGACTTGCTTTTCGCCCTGGAGGGATGGAGGGGGGAGGGAGGAGTGCGTGTGTGTGTGTGTGTGTGGCTCTTATGGTGCTCGTCGAACCGCTTTAGGGTTTTACTTTAACCGGCTGTAGTGTGCTACCGCTTAGGGTGAGGTAGAGTTATTGTGGTACATCTTATAGGGCCGGATAGAGTAATTGATAGGTCTTACATCTTACCACAACACATGCTCGGCAGTTTATGTGACAAAGCAAATACGTGCAAATGTCGTAGTTTGCGTCACCGCTGTGCACAACTTTGTGATCAGTTAATCAGAGCAGACGGCCCGCTGTCGACCGCTGACCACGTATGTCCGTCCCGTGGTCAGCGGTCGAAACCGAACGGTTTGATAACAAATCAGGCTACGCCGCACAACTCGGAGTTAGGAGAACCATTAATTTAATAATATATAATAAAACACTACAATCAAATTATCATATTGCATGTACTTAAAAAATGATTTCTTTGAAAATATCCTTATTTGAAGTAAAGTTTAATATGGGCGTTTTAACTTAAAAGTTCTTACCGCATTTTCACACAATTTCCACTGGTAAGGTCTAAACGGCAACGACATTGAACCAAACTTAGCCGGAGTCTTCTACTTGTTTGAGAGCAGTCTGGATTACCTGTCGTTTGTCTTTTATGGAATTAGACAAGAAACCATTAGCATCACGGTCAATCACGAGTTTTATTATATGGAAAACAAAATTAGTGAATTGTGATTGGTCAATTAGCGGTCCATAACTCCCCGTACGGACCGTAGTGAATGAAAACATCATTTCTGTGTGTATTTGTTGGTTCAGAAGCCATAGAATAAACACCTTATTAACTGAGTGTGAGGTCCGTACCGTAAGTTATGGACCGAGTTTTCAGTTTCACTGACATTATGGTCCAAGCACGTAGCCAATCCAAACCTAATTAGTACTAGTAAACTAGAACAAAGCGACATAACTATTCATTCGTCTTGCACCATATGTCACTGATAGGTGTTCAACAGGTTACTTGACGGTGAAAGACTGTCTGGTTGATTAGAATTAGGTCATAGAGGTGATAACAAGCGTAAAGTAAACCTGGGTTTAAATGAACACTTTGTTTTAATTACCTGGCGAACTTCAATATATGTTTCAACAATGAAACAACGATTTCATTTTCATATTAATGGCACTAAAATGTAATTAAAAATTTGGAAATTCATTTAAAAACTTATACGGTTAAGCAGAGCAGTCTCTTTGAATTTAAGCCATTTTATATATATTTTTGTGTCCAATACTTATTGACCATTCAATGCACGTACGTTTTATTGAAATCATATACTGAACAATTCCTATCAAATTGAAATACTGTTGAAGCCGTTCCTACTTTACAAATTAAGTGGCCTGTACATGTCTTGAACTGAATAGGAAGCTTTTTAATTAAACCGCTAACTCGAACTCATGAACTGATAAAATTTAATGTCGTATTGAAATTGTTGAAGCCGTTTCTACTTCACAAAGTGGCCTGCTCTGATCTGAATAGGAAGCTTTTTAATTAAACTGACTCAAAATGAAATAACAATTCATGTGCCGCATACTGCATTTTCTACTTTCAAAGTGGATTTGAATCAATGGAGTTAATTAAACCAGTGCAAGCATGTGTTTTCAAACTCCATCATTTCAGAAGACTGTCCACCCAGCATGTCCGACTTTCACGTGATCTTGTGACAGTTTCGCAACTAAGAGTCTCCTGGGGATTTAGAACAACAGCCATCCATTCTTGACCATTCTTAACTATGGTCCAACATAAGGCAGTACCTGTTAATACAAGAAAAGCCACCCTTAGGGGATCATTCTCTTTTGAAGAAAATAGCCATGGCCAGTTTGAATTATATATATATATTTTTTTCACATCAAAATTCAAATCGAAAATCTGTTCTCTTGCTTCATTGTGTTGCCCTTTTGATTGGATTCTTTCATCGGAACCACCAGTTTGGCGGTCAATATGTGTTCAAATTAATGAGCTCAGTTTGTTTTTATATTTAGGTTATGTTTCCGCCTTCAACGATCTATTTGAGTCGATGCCGTTGCTTGGTCCGCTGCGGATTTAAAACTCTGGTAATGTCATATCTAAAATTCGTTATCATACCAGACTTGTCCGTTTATTCACTTAATGCATTTCAACTGTGAATTATTCAAAAGCACAAAGAAGAAAAGAGAGAGCAAAGGATAATTGTATTAGAGGTACACACATCATTAATTATATATGACTCACGGCTGATTAAATTGAATGAAAAGTTCACCACTGGGAGGGAAAGGCTTATTCTGGTACTCCGTTGGATTTATATCCAGTAAGCTAAAACTTGAGTTCAGACGATCATGATGTATACCTGTCGTAAGATCAGCCCACTATTTTATTTGTCTTTTCTATTACAGTCTTTGTTCAACGGCACGTGCTTTGTGGGACTCAGACAGGGTTTCCCAATCGAAATGATCTACTCAGCAAAGAATTAACATTTCAACAAAGTTGGAAATTCAAATAAAAACACGGTTGAATTGGAACTTTCAAAACGTTACCTCTGGTGACGTCAGAGGGCTCACCTCAATAAAAAGAAAGTTAATGCAATTTTGGCCGCAATCAAAACGACGTTTTAAAAGCTTTTAGTTGTTGTACCTCGCACACTTTTATACTGTTTATAATTACACTAGGATTTCCAATGACAATTACACTCTTGTGAATGATGGTTTCAAAGAAATGTCTCAAGACATGAACTGGAATTCGTCGTCAAACTTCAACCCGGTCAAGATCTTTTCTATAATTCTGATGCCTTCACTAAAAGGCCATTCGAAAGATCTCTCACCGGAGAGCCAAGAAAACAAAGAAGTTCGCGATAAGACTCTATATGTGCAACAAAGACATGGAAATCCAGAACATGTGTTTATTCAGCGATCTATTATATATCCATTGAATGGTAGTTAGCGTAGTGAAGTATGGATTACGAAATACTAATATAACGAACTGGTATAAATGCCCACATGTATATCGCGCTTTTTTGGAACATTTTTAAACGGTTCAGATAATGCAGAACAAAAAGACCTGTTGTATTGGCTGGTAAAGTGTGTGGCGCGAAACTACTGGTAGGTCAGGTGCTCTGGTCGATCTTAACACAGTAACGGGAGCCATCCACTGAACCAAGAACAAAACGCAGCATAACTTGTGTAGCGATAGATCCACTCGACAGGAGAAAGAACAAAGGCTGACAATGAAAGAAGTTTCAGATTTCTTTCGTTCAAAGTAATTGTTATAAACATTCTAATCAGATTAAGTTTTCCTTTATGATTTCTACAATGAAAAATAAAGAACGGCAAATCGTATTATAACTACTTGGGTCTTTGGAAGGAGATAGGCTTTTTGGTTTGTGGCTTTTTTGCTTTACATTTTCTTTGTTTGCAAATGTATGTTCTTCTCAGTTTTCTTCTTTTTCTTCATCAATCATCTTCTTCCGGCTTCTTCACTAGTGATAATTCTCTTCTTTTTCTTCATCATCTTCGTCTTCTTCTTCTTCTTCTTCTTCTTCTTCTTCTTCTTCTTCTTCTTCTTCTTCTTCTTCTTCTTCTTCTTCTTCTTCTTCTTCTTCTTCTTCATCATCATCATGAAGAACCCTTGACCACTGCGCGGGTTAAATTATTTTCTTCTTATTCTTTTACTACTTTAACATCATATCAGCGTCAGCGTCTTTTTCCACTGAATCCCTTCAAACAGTCGCGTTTGTTTTAACTGTAAATAACTACTGTAATAACTGACAACCAAATGATCATCTGCTAAATCTCTGCCGGTTTTAGCAATCACGGATCAAAGTATACACCTCCCAGCATTTTATCTGATTTTCTAAGATTGAAATCAAAGTAATACTTTGTTTAGTTGCAATAACCAGCTTACGAATTAGAAAATACTCTTCGGCTGAAGGATGTAACCGTCGTTTGAATCGTACCTCGCCGCCTGAGAAGCAGTGAAGATGTTTTGAACCGCAAAAATGAGGTATGGGCAAATTGTTATTAAGTTCACGTTTCTGATTAAATATAGGTTGTTTATAGTTAGAGCTGTTGCTAAGGCTTGCTATAATCACTACTATCAATCTTGCTCAATTCTCTATTTGTTTGTGTTAGAAAGTGGGACTTTCCACTCAGACACTTATGGAGTACGGCTGCGTCGATCATTGTGGTGCAATCCGCCTGTGTCTCAGCATTCCCGTCGTCAAAAATAGAATGGATGCCTTGTACAACTTCTTGCTTTCAGTTGGTAAAGGTTAACGATAACAACTCGTACGCGTTGCTGAATCCTTTGCTAGTTTGGTAACTAAAATACACATCTACATTCAGAAAATTCATACGCTGACAGCCTCTTGGAGTGATTCTTACTGAAGAAACGAAATCCTGATTAAACAAATCCAGTATTTCCTGAAACGATTTTTTTGTGTATATTGCTTGATACTGTATTTTGTAATTCCAATAGCCAATAAACATGGTCCAATGAAGCTTTGAGACAAAAAAACTGGAGACAAAACTACATTTAAAAACTACTTTAAAGTTACTCTCACAGCCGTCGAAGTCTGAAAAGCGGCGGCCATTTTAGTGCGTTCATCTACACCGAAAAAAGTTTCTTTTGGCAACTGTTGATCATGACTGGTACACTGAACGGTGCAACAAGATAATACATAAAGCCGGCTCTCTGCTGGAGATTTGAGTTCAAATCGCAGTCTTCGGTTTTTACAAAGCACTTGAAACTATCACCCACGACATATGCCCTACCAGGTCTATCACTCAAACTCTCCACAATCCTACCAAACCGTCTAGAACTACCTGTATATTAATGTTCTGCGGTGTTTCGTCAAGGAACGTCTAATACAGCGTCCTGACTGAGATTATTTTCAAGCGAGGGCCGCGCTCAAACAAAATGTCGGGATGTTAATTGACGATCCGACAAAAACACTCTTCATTATTGAAGAAAATAGGCTTCTTAGTGGACAAAAGCTCGGGCCAGCTGGAGATACATGGTCGTTAATGTGAAGACGTTATACTTATAATTAGCTGGCGTATCTGAGATAATGAGGCATTCGCAAGTCACAAGAGGTCGACCGGCTACTAGCAGCCTGAGGCTACTAATTATATGAACGAAGAGAAGAACAGAGGAGACAATATTGCAATGGTTTAAATTCATGCTAAATTACGGGTTTGATGAAATACTTGATTCACAAACAAAGAAACTTAGAGTTACTGTATATTTTCATTTCCTTTGTATAACAGATTCACCAGGAAAGACTTTATCGTACCGCACAACAAAGTTATATTCTGTATTATTGCCGATCTTAGGGAGTTTTTTTTTGAAATAACGATAAAAAACAGGGATCATATTGGATATATTATGATTTATTTTCGATGTGATTTATTTGGGAGATGATCCTAAGTAAATAGAAATTTTGACAGAAACCCGGCGAGCAAAAGTAGTCCGTCACCTGAACTGTGCGCAAAAGCCAGTATCGGTTTATTGTATGCCACGATTTTGTTTGCATGAATGTCTTTATATCTCGTTTGATCGCTAATCCTATACCATTGTAAACCATGAAAAGCAAGACATATCTACTTCCAAATCAGTAAATAGCACAGTACTAAAACAATCAGACTCGTACAGGGGGCTGAACCGTTCAATCCTAGTAAACTGTATTATATTTGGACAGAGTAGATCATATAGATCAGTTTGTCGTCATCTGTGATGCAATGGGTTAAAAATACCGAGTTAATTTGGTTGTGTTGACGAAGTAGCGACGTCATACAATCAGCAAGATTGCACGCGATAGCGATGGTTCGAGTTCTGGAGCATTCTATTTTGAACACTTCAGACAAGAATTCAGTGTAAACCCAAACAGGAAGTTGACCGTATCGACTTTTCATAAACTTGTTTCGCTTAGAGAACTATGCGCAAATACTCGAAGAGTAGATTGACAAATGTTTTTCGAGCAAAGTTAAAAACTTGTTATCTTTAATCGACGAAGAGCCATTGATCGAATCTTAACTGACGCTTTTTGCTACAAAAACACTCGGAACCCCTCTATCGTGGGAAAATCCACCGGCGTATTGTCATTTTAATGGCTTTTCTTTCTCTCGTGACCCCGAACAAAAAGTATCGAAAAGTTTTGTACACAATGCGACACAAAAGCCATTTCTGTAAACCCACACGTGGTGAAAAAACTGTCTGACCAACATTGAATCATAACGAGGAAAAATACCATTCACCGGCCGCATTGAATTCAAATCAACTCGAACATGTTTGATGACTATTTGTCTTTTTGTCTCTCAAAGAAGTTTGTTTAATCTTGTTAGACGCCAAAGTGTTCCTGGAGTCTTCTTTTGAGAAGAAAAAAAGACGTTTTATTAACTCCAATTGGCGTATTTCTGAACTAATTAAGGAAGAAGGTCGGTGAGATTCCAACCAATCAGGATCAAACAGTCTCACGCTCGTCACGCGCTGATGGGCTTTTTGGTGCTTTGTTTCTTAAAGATGTCGTGTGACTATACAATTATAGCCAATCGGAAGTGGCCATTCCCACGGTCCAAGCTTTGTGGAGTCTATCGCTGATTGTATGACTCTGTTATGATGATTGTCTTTAACGAAGTGTTTACAAATATTTAAAATCGATGATTCAAAGCTGAAGCATTTTTCCCACGGGAGAATCTAATATACACATTGGAGCATACGGTTGGTGAAGCATTTGCCACTTGTCTCTGAAGGCGTGAACACCTCGCGAAGAAATGGCTACACTAGAAAGCAGTAATTCACAAACATTAATCGAGTCGCATGATTTTGTAGGCAAAATGGTCAGCGACCGTAGGAAGGTGAGTTTATAATTTTGTCATAGTTTTTGAGTTCAGACAATTTGTACGTACAACAATGCACCCGTTTAATGATCGAGAGAAAAAAAACACAGCACAATTGCACATTGCTACGATCAACAAGTAAACTTTGCTTTGATTTATAAAAAAAAAATATGACTGATAATCACTGACTGTTAATGACTGATAATCATGAAGGATAAAAGCGTGATTTATTAAACTATATACTTGTTCATTTCAGACCAAAAAACCACTGATGGAGAAACTACGACGAGACCGAATCAACACAAGTTTAAACGAGATGAAAGTCCTCGTCTTAGAATCTCTGAATAAAGATGTGAGTAGACGTTGCCACCGGTGCAGACGTAAACAAAAAACAGTTAACAGGGTTTTTCTTGAAGAGAAATACATCTCACTGATATATCAAGATAGCGAACTGATTTCTTATATTAGACCATCTTCTAGAATGACTTTGAAAAGAGCATATAACAAGCTAATTATCATCAAATGTGGTCGTAATTGACCGACTATGTCCCGTGATGCAATGATGACGTCATCTTAACCGTGCAAACTCATTACCACAACAGTTTATTTATTTACTTATTTACTTATTTATTTATTTATTTATTTATTTATTTATTTACTTACTTATTTACTTATTTATTTATTTATTTACTTATTTATTTATTTATTTATTTATTTATTTATTTACTTACTTACTTACTTACTTACTTATTTACTTACTTACTTATTTACTTACTTACTTACTTACTTATTTTTTTACTTATTTATTTACTTATTTATTTATTTATTTACTTACTTACTTATTTACTTACTTACTTACTTACTTATTTACTTACTTACTTACTTACTTATTTACTTACTTACTTACTTATTTACTTACTTACTTATTTATTTACTTATTTATTTACTTATTTATTTATTTATTTATTTATTTATTTATTTATTTATTTATTTATTTATTTATTTATTTTTTTATTTATTTATTTATTTGTTTGTTTGTTTGTTTGTGGAATGATGTAACTTTGAGAAAGTTTGGAAAATTCGCTTCATCGAATTGATTTTTACAACGATTACGTATACACTCATGATCGAACTGAAGAACATAAATATTTTAGCTGCAGCCGAGTTTACAAGTCCAATTAACCTTACGATACGTCTAACTATTATACTAATTATTATTATTAACTGGCTTCTCTCTCTTTCTCTTGTAGGTATCTCGGTATTCTAAAATGGAGAAAGCTGACATTCTCGAGATGACGGTGAAGTTTCTAAGAGATATGAATTCGCAGGGACGACGAACGAAAAGAGGTGAGGATATTCAACTCGATCTTTTTGATCGGATAATAAAGTCAGTAAAAACGAAATCATTAATCTTGAAGACGATATAAGGAAAGAAAGCCTTTGAGTTTTGAAATAATTATGTAAACAAATTAAAAGTTCACACCCAGTTTTTACGCGTTCGTGATTTTGAAAGTCAACAAAGGGCCCTCGTATAAACACTGACAAACTTGGAGTTTATCTAAGACGTGTTTGAATCCGTTTTTAAATTATTATTTTTTGGGACCTAATTCAACTTAATTAGGATAATTACTCACTAACTTAGCAAATTTAGGCTCAATTGATAATAGGCCCATTAATATACGAGAGAAAAACAAGGGGCGAATGACCATGATGACCGATATAAATGGGTCAAAATAGCAAATTTTCAACCAACTTCGAACTCGTCTCACAGGTGGTTTGGACCCATCGCGGCTTTCCTAATCCGTGGCTTCGCTAAGCCGCGCCTTATTTTCTCTAACTGTAATGTGTAATATCATTAAGATGATCTTCTAACGTGAATATTATCTTGATTTTTAGTTCCATTGTCATGGTCGGAGTACAGAGCAGGCTACAACCTGTGCTCTCTAGAGCTATTGAGAAACATGTCGAACACTGCAAACACCACACTCCTTCAACGCAACGATATGCAAATGCATGGAAAAGTCTTTGCACATGTTCCAGTAGGTTTCCATGGCAACACTCACGTCAATGCCCACCCCCCTGCCTTTATTCTTCCAAATTCAACCGCAGCTTTGCAGACGTCACCAGTGAACCTAACAACCGCAAACATACCGACCGTCGTATGGGTTCCCATTCCATCGCCTCCACCTTCGCCTTCGAACAAAACAACGCTGGGAACGCTGCCCCCTACTCCTATCAAAAACGAAAACATCGAAATGATAGTGCAGGATTCTCAGGAGAAGAACATCAAGAGCTTTGTAGGCATTGCTAAATCGACAACAAAAGCACCAGCACTAACTGAACCAACTATGTGGAGACCCTGGTGAACACTGGACTTTATTTAACAACAATTTTTGATGCCTCGTTTCGCATCGAAAAAACTGATAATTGTTTGAATTCTAGAAGGTTATTTTGATAGCCAATGTACAGTAGCAAATTTTTCCATAATTGCTTGATGGTACAAGACGTTATTGTTCGCATAATTGATGTATCAAGTTCACGTGACATGTTCACAGCTGTCGCATTTCGCAACCAGCAGGGCGCCAGTCAGTGCGACGTTCAGGCACTCGCTTTAAGTTTATTGTCAAATGATTGATCTTGAGTTCAGTCTCAAGATCAAAAGCTTCGATTTATTTTTTAATGTTTCCAAGACATCAATTCTCGTTAACTCGTGGATACAAAGCATCTGCGCGCTGTTTGGGAAGCCAACAAAATGCACTAACATTAATGACGTCAGTAGAAAGGTATTTTAATTATTATAATTAGAATACAAATATGTACATAATTAGTAATAAATACTACAGAGTTGATATCAGTTCAATTATGTTCAAATTAGAATTAAAATTGTTTTATACCAATTTGAGACAAAAAAAATCTAAACAAGTTATAGAAATTTTGATATTTCTTGTTTGCAATAAAAATGGTTTGAAATAAACTGATTAATTTCAAAACTTTTGTTTTGTAATTTCATTGTCTTGAATTGTTTTCCCAAGAGAGTCATTTCTGATTAGTTCAGCAATAATTCTGAAGTTCTTTGATCCCATTAGTTCAGGCTTACGCAATGTTTAGCTGACCAGTGTAAGTTTTCTAGGAAGTTCAATGAAGATACAGTTTGTAATAGCTTGCCTGTATGCTTCTTACAACAAAGCGAGAGAGAGATGTCCCTATTATTTTCAGCAATAATTTTGAAGTTTTTTGACCATTTCTTAGCCTTGCGCAATGTTTAGCTGTTTAGTTTACTGCTGATTTAGTGTAGGGAATTGGCTTAGAGGTTTAAGTTCAAAACAACGAACCCTACATTTTTCTGTTCAAGGGAGGTAGTTGGACTACGATTGAGTTATCGGAGGAAGTATTTTTTGCCGTACAAATTGTACATTGCACCACACTAATCTCCATCAGTCTGATTTCATTTATCAATCACGCTTTCAAGTCTTTCCGTCTTTTGGTTAAAACCAATATTTAATCATGACTTCAGGAGCGAACGAGACACGGGCTGATGTATAGTTTGCAATCAATTGTGGTGGGATATTACTGGGCATTATATGGCATTCTATAAAGTGTCGACGTTGTTACAGCCCACTTTCATGAAGCTATTAAATGCTCGTTACAGATATAATATCTTTGATATAATCATTCTACCCTCTGACTCAATTTGCACCAGTAAATAACAGAGGTATTTTTCTCTGAACATCTGGGCAGATTTGTTATTTTGATGAATTGTGAGGGCGTGTTTGTTCACTCGGTTACCTTGGATACAAACTCACCGTGACAAGATTACTTTCACTTTCTAGTCGAGGACGACGAACCTCAAACAAACTGTCTTTACGTCTATTGCAGTCACAATCGAGTCTTTTTCCTTGCTTTTTACTAAACTTGTGCCCCGGTTAATTGTCGAATGACATGGCGAATTTGTGGTCCGCTTGACTGGAAACAACTATCTGCGCAGATAACCCACTGACCGCGTTCTCGTTCTCTCTGCGTCGCCACACAAGAATATATATATATCACGTTGCCAATTTAGAATGCGACGCCAATGGAAGACCAGAGTTCATTTACGTACTACATTCCAACAAGACGTTATTAAATTTTGTGCGTCGTCATCTCATTCGTACAACAATGGCGCGCGCTCTTCAAACCTTGGAAATTCATTGACAATTAGTTGGACATTGAATTTCTAATGAATTTCCAACAAATTTTGTTTATGAATGGCGTGCGCGCGGGGTTTAATTTCCCCCCAGTGCAACATGACTAGCAAAACATTCACAAATATCAATACTACAAAGCTATGAAACTTGGGTAATACGGAGAGTTTTGAATTCTACCAAGACTAGTACAGACTTTGAGCATACGTTTTCTCGCTAAATAAATGAACTAAAAAACGTTTCCATTGTGTACAACGCATTTGCCGCATTTGCATAATTCACCGCATTTGCTTTTGAACATGTCTTCATCCACAAAGTAAATAGGTAAAACTCGACCCCTAAGACTACGTACCGCTATAACTTTTAAGTTTAAAAAAAAAAAAAAAAATTACTGATTTCTATTATTTGTTTATATTATCATATGATTAGTGTTTTATTTATTGGAAAAATATGCATGTTTTTTAGTTATGATATCTTCTAAATCACGATGTGAGACAGTTTTATAACAGTGGAGTTGATTGGGATTCATCAAATCCAGCATTATTTCTGATGCGGCCAATTATCAGTCCGCACAGCCTCGTTTTAGTGACACAAGCATAAGCACAAGCACAAGACTGAAAAAGTTTGTATCCTTGTGTCTTGTGCTTGCGAATTGCGCGCGCTTGTGCTTTTGCTTACGTCGGGTCCGTTTTCATAGTGACATAAATTTGTTCGACTTTAGTTTAACAAATGTTACATTTCTACCATGGTCTCCACAGTGCAAGATACTGAGGGTCGTCGAACGCCATCTGTAAACCTCTATAGTACTGATGGCTCAGCCGATCATCAAAACTAAACGCGTTTTCTTTGTCTGCTTCTCTACTAAGAACGTCAGTCCTGAGATTATTCCTTATGAAACACTCCATTCCAGGCAAACGCACTTTTGGGATATAGTTAGTTGTTTGATTGGATGGCATATTGTCTTTGTAGCATGCAGTGTTCATTGTGTTCTGCGTTCTCAATGCAAAAGGTTTGCCATCATTGATAATTTTACTAGCAAACTGTAACGAGCTTGCTTCTCTATCATCCTGCGAACAACTCGTCCCGGAAACCATATTGACGTCACTCTGCACGAAGCTGCCACACGGAGACGCGAAGACATCATCGCGAGTGTTCGTTGTACGATTTGAAGTTTCCATAGAAACACTGGTGAATGAAATTCCAGGAAGGGCTGGTAAAACAAGGTCAAGTGAGCCAGAAGTCGTGGCTCTGACCTGTGAGCTTGGTTGTTCTGCTGGGATGTCAAGTGCTTTTCGCTCATCAGAGCGCGTCGCTGTATTGGAAGTGATGAGAACTGTTAGCTCAGCCTCGGTGTCTTGTGGGCATTCGCCTTGAACATAAGAAAAGAGAAAAATGTAACAACGAAACTGAAAAGGAATCAGCAACGGGGAGAATAAATATCAATCAGATAAAGTGTTATCAGGTCTATTAACTCTCTTACTGCATGAGTTCCCATTCACTCTTGTGGTACGTATATCCTATATAAACCAATACAGATAAATTATCTGGACACAATACTTTTATCTGGATATGAACTAAAAATTCCGCAATATAATCTCCTTGTGACCCTAGTACAGCGATAAAAAATAATACTGTGTTAAATGCAGTTCCAAAATGAACAATCGGTTCTCATCGATGATATTGCACGGGCACGCAATGGCGTAACTGGAGGTGTTAACTAGTTGTGATTCTACAACAAAACGATATGGCTTTTTAGAACCTTGATCTTCGTAATTAATTTTGTTTTTCTTCATTTTTCTTTAATTTCTAACTAGCAGGCATAAGTTCGGTTGAAGTTAAGAAACTCGCCAAGTCCTTCTAACCGAGTATATAAATTATGCGTTCTTTGTTGTTTAAGAGCTCCCATGGTTAATTTTTGAGGACATCGCTTCACAAAGTACTCACATCACTAATAAACCCTTTAAAACTGGATCAAACTTTCAACAGCCTACTTCAAAGTTGGAGGCATAACATACTAACTCCTCATGATTGTAAGCTGCTCGGCTGCCGTAGGCGCCTTTCATATGCAGCCCGAAAAAGTCCTCCATCGGTTGTAAAACGCATTGAGACAATGTGAAATGCACTATATAAGAACAATCAGTATTATTATTAGTTAACTATAATTATGCCTTCAATCACCGATACCTATGTATTTACCCTACGAGCAGAGGTTCGGTAATACTGATGTATTTAGCATAGATTAGAAGATGAAGTAATGAAGTAATGAAGTCTCTAATGGCGGCTTACCAAACTCTAGCCTAACCTAATTAACTCTCGGAAAGATCTAAACTAGCGACACAAATCAAACGACAATGACTGATAAAATTTGAAAACTAATGTAGCCGCCTTGTTTTGCTTTTGTTCAATGTCCGTGACTTGTCATTTGCAGGCGGTAAGTAATTGGTCTACGTTCAGTGCTCCTTTGGATTGTACCTTGTGTCTTTGGCTTCGCCGTTTGCAGACGTTTAATGTACTTTACTGCCATTTCTAGTATGTCTGCTTTTTCCATCTTGGCGTAGTGTGACACCTTAAACAATTTTCAAACCAGTTTCAATATAAATTTAAAAGTTTACTAATTTGCATTTATAAACTTTCTTTGCTGAATTACAAAGAAGCTGCAGTGGATTAATGGATTTGGAATCGTGCAGATACAAACTGGTAAACATGATTCTTACATCTTCATTCATGGCGCTAAGTATGAGAACCTTGAGTTCGTCAAGGCTGTTGTTGATACGTTCTCGTCTGATCTTTTCTGTGATGGGCTTCATTTTCTACCACAAAAACAGAGATGTAAGATCAAAAACCCTCTCTGTAAAGGCATGCGAGTTCGTACTGTGCGCAACACATCACTGAAAACTGACTCAGTTAAACTCAAAGTTTCCGTGCAAGATCGAAATCAACAAAGTTTTTTTGGGTTAACTTAGTCAAAGTTGAAGCGAGAGCTAGCAGAAGTTATTTGCTCAGTTCACTGTTTTGGCAGCTCGATGCTATAGCGTGAAATAAAGCCTTAAATAGTCGAGCTAGTTTCATGTAAAATCATTATGAAGCACTTGAAACCGAGTTCATATATTTGTACACGAGACTTTTGGCAATGTTTACACATTGCTTTGACGACTGTTCACAACCGCGAGTACGAATAACGCACCTTTAGAATTAGGCAACCTTTGTAACTCAGTGCTCATTTTTCCAGTGGCATGTTCCAATAGTGATTCATGATAAAAGTCTGGATTGCTTAGGGAAAGTTCGTGACAACTTCCACCGCAGTAAATTCAATGAAACTTGTTGACTGTCATTATATACTGGTACTCGCATACCTTGCGCTCAGTTTCTTTAGACACATGGCCGCCGTTTCCTGTGAGTCTTTTCCTTCTTTCCATGTTTGCAACAAAGTTCAAGTAATGTGTCTTTTAGTTTGTCGTGTTTGGGACTACATGACGCATATTTCACTGAATCAGTGTAATCTTCTATGCCATAATAAGTCTCTAATAACTATTGATAGATTGTCCGTTATTCATCATAGTAACCTCAGTGGGTTATTAAAACATTTAAGTAACCATTAGTTGTGATTGGCTCACAGACTATGTACACACTTCCTAATAATTACTAAATCTGTCATTAGAAAAAATGGCGCGCGACAGAGTTAAAATCTCGCAATCTGATTGGTTCATTAAAGAAAAGACTTGTGCCGGCTACAAAGAGTCTAAGCTTAAACAATAACAGAGCCTGAGGTGAATATTGTTTAAAAGTTATGAAGAGTTTGCCCTGTTTATGCAAAAGTAAACTGGGTTAACAAAGGCATAACACAAGGCATACAAGAGATTGGACTTTAGTACCGAAGTTAGTCAAGCGATACTTGAATAATTGACTGATCCCCGAGGGTAGTTGAGTACTTGAGTTGATTTGTTGAAGAACGTGTGTTTAAAGGATGGGAGCGCTGCGGGTAGTTTAGGTACTTTTGTTAGGGTTCTATAGCCGTTACAGCATGATAATTCAACACGCTGTTCGACCGATACATAAACAATAGACCTTGGAATTTTCCCACGGTATAGGAGACACGAAGACCGATATACAACTGCTAACTCACAAGACGCGCTTCGGTGGCGTCGGGTCGTTTCGACTGAAATTGCGGTCCATGGGCAAGTGTAGAAGCGAATTAAAAAGGCATCAAGACAGAAGGAGTCTTTTATGCTTAGTTTAGACAAAGACGTCGATAAGCGCTGGATTATGCGTGAATTATCGTAAGGATTAGGTAGCAACACAGAGCTTGATTATGTGGCTTTACCGAAGTGTCATTAACAGAGCTGTGCAAATATCCTTTAATGCTTCCCTGAAAACTTTTAGGCTATCAAAACAACCTCGACTGAATTCCAGACTAGCTTAGAGATACAATTGGTGCATCACCGAAGACTCAGTCACGTACAGTAGTACAAGTACACCATGCTGCATGGCAAATAAGTAAATAAATGCAATGGTTTTCTTAAATTAGTTTATATAGTTCAGAGGAAGAGATTCACAGTACACCATGTTGCATGGCAAATAAGTAAATAAATGCAATGGTTTTCTTAAATTAGTTTATATAGTTCAGAGGAAGAGATTCACAGTACACCATGTTGCATGGCAAATAAGTAAATAAATGCAATGGTTTTCTTAAATTAGTTAAAATAGTTAGAAGAAGAGATTCACAGTACACCATGCTGCATGGCAAATAGTTAGAAGAAGAGATTCACAGTACACCATGTTGCATGGTAAATAAGTAAATAAATGCAATGGTTTTCTTAAATTAGTTAAAATAGTTAGAAGAAGAGATTCACAGTACACCATGCTGTATGGCAAATAAGTAAATAAATGCAATGGTTTTCTTAAATTAGTTTATATAGTTAGAAGAAGAGATTCACAGTACACCATGCTGCATGGCAAATAAGTAAATAAATGCAATGGTTTTCTTAAATTAGTTAAAATAGTTAGAAGAAGAGATTCACAGTACACCATGCTGCATCATGGCAAATAAGTAAATAAATGCAATGGTTTTCTTAAATTAGTTAAAATAGTTCAGAAGAAGAGATTCACAGTACACCATGTTGCATGGCAAATAAGTAAATAAATGCAATGGTTTTCTTAAATTAGTTAAAATAGTTAGAAGAAGAGATTCACAGTACACCATGCTGCATGGTAAATAAGTAAATAAATGCAATGGTTTTCTTAAATTAGTTAAAATAGTTAGAAGAAGAGATTCACAGTACACCATGTTGCATGGCAAATAAGTAAATAAATGCAATGGTTTTCTTAAATAGGTTAAAATAGTTCAGAAGAAGAGATTCACAGTACACCATGCTGTATGGCAAATAAGTAAATAAATGCAAAATGGTTTTTCTTAAATTAGTTAAAATAGTTAGAAGAAGAGATTCACAGTACACCATGTTGCATGGCAAATAAGTAAATAAATGCAATGGTTTTCTTAAATTAGTTAAAATAGTTCAGAAGAAGAGATTCACAGTACACCATGTTGCATGGCAAATAAGTAAATAAATGCAATGGTTTTCTTAAATTAGTTAAAATAGTTAGAAGAAGAGATTCACAGTACACCATGTTGCATGGCAAATAAGTAAATAAATGCAATGGTTTTTCTTAAATTAGTTAAAATAGTTAGAAGAAGAGATTCACAGTACACCATGTTGCATGGTAAATAAGTAAATAAATGCAATGGTTTTCTTAAATTAGTTAAAATAGTTAGAAGAAGAGATTCACAGTACACCATGCTGTATGGCAAATAAGTAAATAAATGCAATGGTTTTCTTAAATTAGTTAAAATAGTTAGAAGAAGAGATTCACAGTACACCATGTTGCATGGCAAATAAGTAAATAAATGCAATGGTTTTCTTAAATTAGTTAAAATAGTTAGAGAAGAAGAGATTCACAGTACACCATGTTGCATGGCAAATAAGTAAATAAATGCAATGGTTTTCTTAAATTAGTTAAAATAGTTAGAAGAAGAGATTCACAGTACACCATGTTGCATGGCAAATAAGTAAATAAATGCAATGGTTTTCTTAAATGAGTTAAAATAGTTAGAAGAAGAGATTCACAGTACACCATGTTGCATGGCAAATAAGTAAATAAATGCAATGGTTCTTAAATTAGTTAAAATAGTTCAGAAGAAGAGATTCACAGTACACCATGTTGCATGGTAAATAGTTAGTTAAAATAGAGAAGAAGAGATTCACAGTACACTATGCTGTATGGTAAATAAGTAAATAAATGCAATGGTTTTCTTAAATTAGTTAAAATAGTTAGAAGAAGAGATTCACAGTACACCATGTTGTATGGCAAATAAGTAAATAAATGCAATGGTTTTCTTAAATTAGTTAAAATAGTTAGAAGAAGAGATTCACAGTACACCATGTTGTATGGCAAATAAGTAAATAAATGCAATGGTTTTCTTAAATTAGTTAAAATAGTTAGAAGAAGAGATTCACAGTACACCATGCTGTATGGTAAATAAGTAAATAAATGCAATGGTTTTCTTAAATTAGTTAAAATAGTTCAGAAGAAGAGATTCACAGTACACCATGTTGTATGGTAAATAAGTAAATAAATGCAATGGTTTTCTTAAATTAGTTAAAATAGTTAGAAGAAGAGATTCACAGTTCACCATGCTGCATGGCAAATAAGTAAATAAATGCAATGGTTTTCTTAAATGAGTTAAAATAGTTAGAAGAAGAGATTCACAGTACACCATGTTGCATGGCAAATAAGTAAATAAATGCAATGGTTTTCTTAAATGAGTTAAAATAGTTAGAAGAAGAGATTCACAGTACACCATGCTGTATGGCAAATAAGTAAATAAATGCAATGGTTTTCTTAAATTAGTTAAAATAGTTCAGAAGAAGAGATTCACAGTACACCATGCTGCATGGCATGGTTAGTTAGAAAAAGAGAAGAGATTCACAGTACACTATGCTGTATGGTAAATAAGTAAATAAATGCAATGGTTTTCTTAAATTAGTTAAAATAGTTAGAAGAAGAGATTCACAGTACACCATGTTGTATGGCAAATAAGTAAATAAATGCAATGGTTTTCTTAAATTAGTCAGTTAAAATAGTTCAGAAGAAGAGATTCACAGTACACCATGCTGCATGGCAAATAAGTAAATAAATGCAATGGTTTTCTTAAATTAGTTAAAATAGTTAGAAGAAGAGATTCACAGTACACCATGCTGCATGGCAAATAAGTAAATAAATGCAATGGTTTTCTTAAATTAGTTAAAATAGTTAGAAGAAGAGATTCACAGTACACCATGCTGCATGGCAAATAAGTAAATAAATGCAATGGTTTTCTTAAATTAGTTAAAATAGTTAGAAGAAGAGATTCACAGTACACCATGCTGTATGGTAAATAAGTAAATAAATGCAATGGTTTTCTTAAATTAGTTAAAATAGTTAGAAGAAGAGATTCACAGTACACCATGTTGCATGGCAAATAAGTAAATAAATGCAATGGTTTTCTTAAATTAGTTAAAATAGTTAGAAGAAGAGATTCACAGTACACCATGTTGCATGGCAAATAAGTAAATAAATGCAATGGTTTTCTTAAATTAGTTAAAATAGTTAGAAGAAGAGATTCACAGTACACCATGTTGCATGGCAAATAAGTAAATAAATGCAATGGTTTTCTTAAATTAGTTAAAATAGTTAGAAGAAGAGATTCACAGTACACCATGTTGCATGGTAAATAAGTAAATAAATGCAATGGTTTTCTTAAATTAGTTAAAATAGTTAGAAGAAGAGATTCACAGTACACCATGTTGTATGGTAAATAAGTAAATAAATGCAATGGTTTTCTTAAATTAGTTAAAATAGTTAGAAGAAGAGATTCACAGTACACCATGTTGTATGGTAAATAAGTAAATAAATGCAATGGTTTTCTTAAATTAGTTAAAATAGTTAGAAGAAGAGATTCACAGTACACCATGTTGCATGGCAAATAAGTAAATAAATGCAATGGTTTTCTTAAATTAGTTAAAATAGTTAGAAGAAGAGATTCACAGTACACCATGTTGCATGGTAAATAAGTAAATAAATGCAATGGTTTTCTTAAATTAGTTAAAATAGTTAGAAGAAGAGATTCACAGTACACCATGTTTGTATGGTAAATAAGTAAATAAATGCAATGGTTTTCTTAAATTAGTTAAAATAGTTAGAAGAAGAGATTCACAGTACACCATGCTGTATGGTAAATAAGTAAATAAATGCAATGGTTTTCTTAAATTAGTTAAAATAGTTAGAAGAAGAGATTCACAGTACACCATGTTGCATGGCAAATAAGTAAATAAATGCAATGGTTTTCTTAAATTAGTTAAAATAGCTTAGAAGAAGAGATTCACAGTACACCATGTTGCATGGCAAATAAGTAAATAAATGCAATGGTTTTCTTAAATTAGTTAAAATAGTTAGAAGAAGAGATTCACAGTACACCATGTTGCATGGCAAATAAGTAAATAAATGCAATGGTTTTCTTAAATTAGTTAAAATAGTTAGAAGAAGAGATTCACAGTACACCATGTTGCATGGTAAATAAGTAAATAAATGCAATGGTTTTCTTAAATTAGTTAAAATAGTTAGAAGAAGAGATTCACAGTACACCATGTTGTATGGTAAATAAGTAAATAAATGCAATGGTTTTCTTAAATTAGTTAAAATAGTTAGAAGAAGAGATTCACAGTACACCATGTTGCATGGCAAATAAGTAAATAAATGCAATGGTTTTCTTAAATTAGTTAAAATAGTTAGAAGAAGAGATTCACAGTACACCATGTTGTATGGCAAATAAGTAAATAAATGCAATGGTTTTCTTAAATTAGTTAAAATAGTTAGAAGAAGAGATTCACAGTACACCATGCTGCATGGCAAATAAGTAAATAAATGCAATGGTTTTCTTAAATTAGTTAAAATAGTTAGAAGAAGAGATTCACAGTACACCATGTTGCATGGCAAATAAGTAAATAAATGCAATGGTTTTCTTAAATTAGTTAAAATAGTTAGAAGAAGAGATTCACAGTACACCATGCTGTATGGTAAATAAGTAAATAAATGCAATGGTTTTCTTAAATTAGTTAAAATAGTTAGAAGAAGAGATTCACAGTACACCATGCTGTATGGTAAATAAGTAAATAAATGCAATGGTTTTCTTAAATTAGTTAAAATAGTTAGAAGAAGAGATTCACAGTACACCATGTTGCATGGCAAATAAGTAAATAAATGCAATGGTTTTCTTAAATTAGTTAAAATAGTTAGAAGAAGAGATTCACAGTACACCATGCTGTATGGTAAATAAGTAAATAAATGCAATGGTTTTCTTAAATTAGTTAAAATAGTTAGAAGAAGAGATTCACAGTACACCATGTTGCATGGCAAATAAGTAAATAAATGCAATGGTTTTCTTAAATTAGTTAAAATAGTTAGAAGAAGAGATTCACAGTACACCATGTTGTATGGTAAATAAGTAAATAAATGCAATGGTTTTCTTAAATTAGTTAAAATAGTTAGAAGAAGAGATTCACAGTACACCATGTTGCATGGCAAATAAGTAAATAAATGCAATGGTTTTCTTAAATTAGTTAGAATAAGAGATTCACAGTACACCATGTTGCATGGCAAATAAGTAAATAAATGCAATGGTTTTCTTAAATTAGTTAAAATAGTTAGAAGAAGAGATTCACAGTACACCATGCTGTATGGTAAATAAGTAAATAAATGCAATGGTTTTCTTAAATTAGTTAAAATAGTTAGAAGAAGAGATTCACAGTACACCATGCTGTATGGTAAATAAGTAAATAAATGCAATGGTTTTCTTAAATTAGTTAAAATAGTTAGAAGAAGAGATTCACAGTACACTATGTTGCATGGCAAATAAGTAAATAAATGCAATGGTTTTCTTAAATTAGTTAAAATAGTTAGAAGAAGAGATTCACAGTACACCATGCTGTATGGTAAATAAGTAAATAAATGCAATGGTTTTCTTAAATTAGTTAAAATAGTTAGAAGAAGAGATTCACAGTACACTATGTTGCATGGCAAATAAGTAAATAAATGCAATGGTTTTCTTAAATTAGTTAAAATAGTTAGAAGAAGAGATTCACAGTACACCATGCTGTATGGTAAATAAGTAAATAAATGCAATGGTTTTCTTAAATTAGTTAAAATAGTTAGAAGAAGAGATTCACAGTACACCATGCTGTATGGTAAATAAGTAAATAAATGCAATGGTTTTATTAAAATGAAATTTAAGTTATAGTATATAGATCTAAGTGGTAGTGATCTTCGCTCATTAAAACAATAATAAGGTTATGAGAAGGTTATTTCAGGACCGAAAGGTTTCAGTTGGACAACAATCATCTCTGTTCTGAAGGAGATTTTGAATTTGTTCCGACGGCGCGCGCCGTAACGGAATTGTACGGGTATCACTGATGCAGTTGTCTCTGATGACTGAAAGTCTAATTCGGTTTGTGCCTCATTGATTTATATTATAATATAGGTAGCCTAGCTACCTAGTGCATGCCTGAGTTGTATGTAGGCTGTCCCTCATTCATTTATATATATATATAGGAAACCTACCTATAGGGCCTGACTTGTAGGGCCTGCATGAGCTTTACGTAGGTTGTCCCTCATTCATTTATATGTTTATATAGGAAACCTACCGTATAGGGTCTGACTTGTAGGGCCTGAGCTTTATGTAGGCTGTCCCTCATTCATTTATATATATATATAGGAAACCTACCTATAGGGCCTGACTTGTAGGGCCTGCATGAGCTTTACGTAGGTTGTCCCTCATTCATTTATATGTTTATATAGGAAACCTACCGTATAGGGTCTGACTTGTAGGGCCTGAGCTTTATGGTTGTCCCTCATTCATTTATATATGTATATAGGTAACCTACCTATAGGGCCTGACTTGTAGGGCCTGAGCTTTATGGTTGTCCCTCATTCATTTATATATGTATATAGGTAACCTACCTATAGGGCCTGACTTGTAGGGCCTGAGCTTTATGTAGGCTGTCCCTCATTCATTTATATATGTATATAGGTAACCTACCTATAGGGCCTGACTTGTAGGGCCTGCATGAGCTTTACGTAGGTTGTCCCTCATTCATTTATATGTTTATATAGGAAACCTACCGTCTAGGGTCTGACTTGTAGGGCCTGAGCTTTATGTAGGCTGTCCCTCATTCATTTATATATGTATATATAGGTAACCTTCCTATAGGGCCTGACTTGTAGGGCCTGAGCTTCATGGTTGTCCCTCATTCATTTATATATGTATATAGGTAACCTACCTATAGGGCCTGACTTGTAGGGCCTGAGCTTTATGTAGGCTGTCCCTCATTCATTTATATATGTATATAGGTAACCTACCTATAGGGCCTGACTTGTAGGGCCTGAGCTTCATGGTTGTCCCTCATTCATTTATATATGATATAGGTAACCTACCTATAGGGCCTGACTTGTAGGGCCTGAGCTTCATGGTTGTCCCTCATTCATTTATATATGTATATAGGTAACCTACCTATAGGGCCTGACTTGTAGGGCCTGAGCTTCATGGTTGTCCCTCATTCATTTATATATGTATATAGGTAACCTACCTATAGGGCCTGACTTGTAGGGCCTGAGCTTTATGTAGGCTGTCCCTCATTCATTTATATATGTATATAGGTAACCTACCTATAGGGCCTGACTTGTAGGGCCTGAGCTTCATGGTTGTCCCTCATTCATTTATATATGTATATAGGTAACCTACCTATAGTGACTTGTAGGGCCTGAGCTTCATGGTTGTCCCTCATTCATTTATATATGTATATAGGTAACCTACCTATAGGGCCTGACTTGTAGGGCCTGAGCTTCATGGTTGTCCCTCATTCATTTATATATGTATATAGGTAACCTACCTATAGGGCCTGACTTGTAGGGCCTGAGCTTTATGTAGGCTGTCCCTCATTCATTTATATATGTATATAGGTAACCTACCTATAGGGCCTGACTTGTAGGGCCTGAGCTTCATGGCTGTCCCTCATTCATTTATATATGTATATAGGTAACCTACCTATAGGGCCTGACTTGTAGGGCCTGAGCTTCATGGTTGTCCTCATTCATTTATATGTGTATATAGGTAACCTACCTATAGGGCCTGACTTGTAGGGCCTGAGCTTCATGGTTGTCCCTCATTCATTTATATATGTATATAGGTAACCTACCTATAGGGCCTGACTTGTAGGGCCTGAGCTTTATGTAGGCTGTCCCTCATTCATTTATATATGTATATAGGTAACCTACCTATAGGGCCTGACTTGTAGGGCCTGAGCTTCATGGTTGTCCCTCATTCATTCATTTATATATGTATATAGGTAACCTACCTATAGGGCCTGACTTGTAGGGCCTGAGCTTCATGGTTGTCCCTCATTCATTTATATATGTATATATAGGTAACCTACCTATAGGGCCTGACTTGTAGGGCCTGAGCTTTATGTAGGCTGTCCCTCATTCATTTATATATATATAGGTAACCTACCTATAGGGCCTGACTTGTAGGGCCTGAGCTTCATGGTTGTCCCTCATTCATTTATATATGTATATAGGTAACCTACCTATAGGGCCTGACTTGTAGGGCCTGAGCTTCATGGTTGTCCCTCATTCATTTATATATGTATATAGGTAACCTACCTATAGGGCCTGACTTGTAGGGCCTGAGCTTTATGTAGGCTGTCCCTCATTCATTTATATATGTATATAGGTAACCTATATAGGGTCTGACTTGTAGGGCCTGAGCTTTATGTAGGCTGTCCCTCATTCATTTATATATGTATATAGGTAACCTACCTATAGGGCCTGACTTGTAGGGCCTGAGCTTCATGGTTGTCCCTCATTCATTTATATATGTATAGGGGGCCTGACTTGTAGGGCCTGAGCTTTATGGTTGTCCCTCATTCATTTATATATGTATATAGGTAACCTACCGTATAGGGTCTGACTTGTAGGGCCTGAGCTTTATGTAGGCTGTCCCTCATTCATTTATATATGTATATAGGTAACCTACCTATAGGGCCTGACTTGTAGGGCCTGAGCTTCATGGTTGTCCCTCATTCATTTATATATGTATATAGGTAACCTACCTATAGGGCCTGACTTGTAGGGCCTGAGCTTCATGGTTGTCCCCCTCATTCATTTATATATATATATATAGGTAACCTACCGTATAGGGCCTGACTTGTAGGGCCTGAGCTTCATGGTTGTCCCTCATTCATTTATATATGTTATAGTCCCCTCATGAGCTCATTTATTCATTTATATATATATAGGTAACCTACCTATAGGGCCTGACTTGTAGGGCCTGAGCTTTATGGTTGTCCCTCATTCATTTATATATGTATATAGGTAACCTGAGCTTTGTAGGGCCTATGTAGGCTGTCCCTCATTCATTTATATATATATATAGGTAACCTACCTATAGGGCCTGACTTGTAGGGCCTGAGCTTTATGTAGGCTGTCCCTCATTCATTTATATATGTATATAGGTAACCTACCTATAGGGCCTGACTTGTAGGGCCTGAGCTTCATGGTTGTCCCTCATTCATTTATATATGTATATAGGTAACCTACCTATAGGGCCTGACTTGTAGGGCCTGAGCTTTATGGTTGTCCTCATTCATTTATATATGTGTATATAGGTAACCTACCTATAGGGCCTGACTTGTAGGGCCTGAGCTTTATGTAGGCTGTCCCTCATTCATTTATATATGTATATAGGTAACCTACCTATAGGGTCTGACTTGTAGGGCCTGAGCTTTATGTAGGCTGTCCCTCATTCATTTATATATGTATATAGGTAACCTACCTATAGGGTCTGACTTGTAGGGCCTGAGCTTTACGTAGGTTGTCCCTCATTCATTTATATATGTATATAGGTAACCTACCTATAGGGCCTGACTTGTAGGGCCTGAGCTTTATGTAGGCTGTCCCTCATTCATTTATATATGTATATAGGTAACCTACCTATATAGGGCCTGACTTGTAGGGCCTGAGCTTCATGGTTGTCCTCATTCATTTATATATATGTATATAGGTAACCTACCTATAGGGCCTGACTTGTAGGGCCTGAGCTTGATGTAGGCTGTCCCTCATTCATTTATATATGTATATAGGTAACCTACCTATAGGGCCTGACTTGTAGGGCCTGAGCTTTATGTAGGCTGTCCCTCATTCATTTATATATGTATATAGGTAACCTACCTATAGGGCCTGACTTGTAGGGCCTGAGCTTTATGGTTGTCCCTCATTCATTTATATATGTATATAGGTAACCTACCTATAGGGCCTGACTTGGAGGGCCTGAGCTTTATGGTTGTCCCTCATTCATTTATATATGTATATAGGTAACCTACCTATAGGGCCTGACTTGTAGGGCCTGAGCTTCATGGTTGTCCCTCATTCATTTATATATGTATATAGGTAACCTACCTATAGGGCCTGACTTGTAGGGCCTGAGCTTTATGGTTGTCCCTCATTCATTTATATATGTATATAGGTAACCTACCTATAGGCTGACTTGTAGGGCCTGAGCTTCATGGTTGTCCCTCATTCATTTATATATGTATATAGGTAACCTACCTATAGGGCCTGACTTGTAGGGCCTGAGCTTTATGTAGGCTGTCCCTCATTCATTTATATATGTATATAGGTAACCTACCTATAGGGCCTGACTTGTAGGGCCTGAGCTTCATGGTTGTCCCTCATTCATTTATATATGTATATAGGTAACCTACCTATAGGGCCTGACTTGTAGGGCCTGAGCTTTATGGTTGTCCCTCATTCATTTATATATGTATATAGGTAACCTACCTATAGGGCCTGACTTGTAGGGCCTGAGCTTCATGGTTGTCCCTCATTCATTTATATATGTATATAGGTAACCTACCTATAGGGCCTGACTTGTAGGGCCTGAGCTTTATGTAGGCTGTCCCTCATTCATTTATATATGTATATAGGTAACCTACCTATAGGGCCTGACTTGTAGGGCCTGAGCTTCATGGTTGTCCCTCATTTCATTTATATATGTATATAGGTAACCTACCTATAGGGCCTGACTTGTAGGGCCTGAGCTTTATGTAGGCTGTCCCTCATTCATTTATATATGTATATAGGTAACCTACCTATAGGGTCTGACTTGTAGGGCCTGAGCTTCATGGTTGTCCCAAATGCACCGCTTGCCAGTTGCATGAGAGTCTTGCTATGAATGCAGTGTCATCAACGGGAGAATAAAGAAACCATTTCCGCCATCAAAACTTTAAAAACTATCAATATTCGAATGTGGAAGTGAACTAGGCAAGCTTGTCATCCATGTATGCCTTAGTCAAACAACTTCAAATCAAATTATTCGAACGACTTTTGTACCAAAAGGCTAATGCACAATTATGCTTTTATAATGATGCTATTTGAACCGCCCATGTGGTCTAGTGTTGCACAACTCCATACACAAATATTTCGCCATTTATAACAGTATACTTTAAGTCAATTCTGTCTCCATTGAGTTGGCAAAAGTATAAAGAATAAGACCACTTTCGTTGTATATAAATTTTACTAAGAGACTGACTCGTATCATGCAGTCAACACGCATAGACATGTTGATATTGCGCCTCGATGCATAAATGCCAATGTTTTGACTACAAAATACAATCCCATTGAAAATGCTTCCTTGCATTCGAATCCTGCTGGACTCAAAGCCTGTAACACTTACGACCAATTCACCTCGAAAACTAACTTAGATTTGTAGCTTTATGGTGAATAAATGCCGTTGAAGGATCAGTGTCGATCATGTGACTCAACCTGGATGCGGTATGTTGCTTGATACACGCCCACCACCGCAGTTTCGAGTCGTTTTACTACACTTAGGTGCGAACCGGAAAACTGCGCCCATTTAGACCATGTGCTTGGGTTTGATGTAATCTTTCCGTCTTTGATGTCTTATCATTTATCTCGACATGTAAGGTGGTGACCGTTATCCTATTACGGACCTGCTGTGTACTTAGAACTCCACTCTTGCATGCGGAAGAAAACATACGATTTCACGGAAGCATGCATGTCTTAGGCTATTACAACGAATATACCGACAGTTTGGTTTCAGTGCTGCAGTGAGAATGATTCAATGAAAGTTTAAAATAACATAGAAATTTTGTCGTAATTTATTATTTATTATTATTATTATTATTATTATGATGATGATGATGATGATGATGATTATTATTGCAATACGATTATCATTATTATTATTGTTACTCAAAGTAATTATACCTCGGATATTAGAGAAGTTATCACTAGGTATTTCAGCAGTAGTATAGACGGATGCCGTCTTTCCCTGAATGCGTGCATAAGCACAAGAAGCGTTATCAGTTGTACTCTGAAAACGGGCCCGACGCAAGCCACATAAGCACAAGGATCATATTTTTCCCTTTTCATGTGCATGCGCTTATGCTTGCGTCGATCGGGGCCGTTTTCACGTGACACAATTAGTCAGTTATGCAGCTAGTGTTTGTGCTTTACTGGTAACCATGTAGCTAGCTACATGTCTCAACAGTAACTACAGAAACCACTCAGTATCGCAGATTTCAGCCTCATTTGTTATCTGTCAGTTTGTAGGACAGACGATTCAGTGATCTACTCTTCCGCGGTCCCTACAGTTTATACTACAACTATAAAGACTCATCATCTCAGTTCTCCCTACCCTGGTACCCAGTCTTTCTTGTCTCTTAATAAACGTAAGCCGGACAACTTCCCGGGATCGGACAGCGCTCTCTATTTTTAAATTAAAATTTCTCCCTAATTTCCAGTGAGAAGGGAACCTCTGGAGGGTGCCTTCATGCAAAGTTCATCATGAACTTCCGTCTCCACTGTTTCGCCCGAAAATATTTGTGTTTTAACAAGTGGTTCACTTGCACAAACTTTGCTGATGCATGAGGTTTTGCATTCACGACGTCTAGCCAACCACGTTTTCAGTTGCCAAACTGACTGTGCACTACACAGAGTACTAAAATAATCTTGTATAGAAAATGAGTGCTCGTATGTAGAAGAAGAAGAAGAAGAAGAAGAAGAAGAAGAAGAAGAAGAAGAAGAAGAAGAAGAAGAAGAAGAAGAAGAAGCGGAAGAAGAAATAAAACGGTCCGTTGTATTTACACATGCACTTAGTAATACAAAGCACTCACTTGTAATAATGCAATTTCCTGTTTGTGGTGGTAGATATTTCAGACTATTTATCCAGTTGCTTGATTGGCATTATGCCACTAGGGGCGCAGCGTACCCTGGATGCAAAACATGTAAACAGCTGGCACACGATGCTGAACGGCCTCTTAAAGCTAAAAATACTCCCGAAAAAACATACGCACGTTTTTAATATGTATTATGGAGTAGTGCTGTAGATCTGTCAGTGAACATCCAACATTTGAATAGATGTGTAGTCTGACAGTCTATTTTGATTAAAAAAACACAGCTCTTCCATTTCATCTAAATAACTGTGCAATAACTAAGCCCAATCGGTCGTTGAAAGTCATTCTTCAATCTCCCGCGCTTATATTGCCACGTTTTGTTCTTTTGATTATAAATAATGCCTAATGTAACATAGTGTCTCACGCTAAACCAATGCAAGGTGTCGCCATCCAAGAAGTTAATTGAAGAGAGAAACAGAACTAATAACAAGTTTTGAGGACAGCCGCCAAAATGAACCACGTTGAACACGGAATGCAAAAGGCCAACAGTCTTGTGCAGTGAGAAGCCCAACCGTGATAACACAATGCGATGGATTGCACGTGTTTGTGCTTCAATGCCGTTGCACCTTTTGCTATCGACCTCATTGCGACCTATTTTGATAAGTTTTCCAGCCGAGCGAATAACACTTAGAGCAGATGTAACTCGATAATATAAGCAGTAAACACAGAATGTAAAAGAAGCACGCTTTCTATGGTATATATATTTGGCTGAACAAACAGTCTTTAATTGGGAGAGGAAACAGCCGCATTTCATAATGACAACTCGTGCTATAGTCGACTGGATTTCAGACTGAATGAAAGGTGCTCGAGATTTCAATGAGCCCGAGTGTTCAAATACAACATCGTTATATTGTTCAAAGGTGAAGATCCACTATCAATTCCGATTCCTTGTCCATCCGGCTGCAAACGCAACAACTTCCGTATCGACTTCCAATAATCTATTTCTCAGCTCCGTTCTGTTTCGTATCAGCAAAACGTGCACCCAAAACCCAAACATTTTTAACAAAAGCCAACGCCTCAAAAGGACAAAAAAGTCCATCAAAGGGTTATTTCAGATTACCTCGTGGACGCTGATAACCGCCACTTTAAACTGTGGATTCTAAAGAAAAAACTTCAACAAAAAAACGGTTGACGTTGGAAATGATGAATTGGCACTCAAAGATATTTGAACTATGAGAAATATACAAGTTAATTGAACCAAAGTATTATAAAAAGACGGTATTGTAAATAAACTAAGTATAGAGACTGCGATTTATCGTGTTGAATGAGATGGGCTTTTTTTACCGTTAAAGGATTTAAGTCAATAAGTGACTTTGTTGAAGTTAAAATGTGGCGTTGTTCGAGTCATCAATCAGGGGAAATGATTGTTTTCTAATTTTAAACGGAACAGATTATAAGCTTCATTAAGAAACTTGGAAGAAACCAGTTGACAAAGTGACTTCGGACAAAAAAAAACTTTTGTGGAAAAATTATAAAGAAAGCGAAGGTTGATAAGTATTTCCTTCAGTCGTGAAAAGACACAAAAAATGTTTTTAGCGCGCGCCAAAGTTTGCTTCTTTTCTTGGCAAATCCCGTGAACTACAAACGGCTTTAACTACAACACGAACTCGTAAAAATAAGTGTTACGGTAACTGGATATGAAACAACATTTAAACTTTAGTTTTGCTCATGAACCGCGCGGATCCGTCCGTCATAGTGTTCACACATACATTTGAAATTAAAACAGTATTTTTCCCTCCGTTTTTTCTACTGTCCGAAAAACTCCGCATTCGGATCGCTTTACGAAAACGTCTTCCAAAGTGAATGGGTAAAAATGAATCGAAAACTCTGGACAAAAGAAATCATAAAAAAATGGTGAAAAAAATGGTGCCTGAGTGTATATTAACTTCCATTTAAAACTTTACTACATAGGAAGTCTCCTTTTCGCAAAGCCTCATCAGTCCTTATTTCCAATTCTCCACTTTGGGTTTTATTTCAGAAGTTCAAACTAACAATGTGTACTGCGCATGTCCTATTCAAGTAATTCAATGAATTTACGTGGCACGCTTTCGTGTGTATTGTTGAATGGCTTCTTCACATAGGTGATAGCTAACAGTGGCCGTGTAATCACCATTATCTCCTAACATCCAGAACACAAAGAACGCTACTAATACTGTTTGAAACAATGGCGGCTTCTCAGATCGACGAAAACCATTAAATCAAAGCTGCGAAATCCACATTTACTGAAAGCTTTGAAATTCGTTTGAGAAATCTATCATCGGAGATTCGGTTAACAAAATTAAATTACAACCTTGCGAAAACAATAACATTGCGCCATTTGGGAGCTAAAATGGATCATTATGTTGAATAATTCAAGACTTGTATTGAAAAGGTGCGGACTAAAGTCCATCTGGATCTCTAAAAACAGACCGAACAAAACGGCTTAACCGTTATATTTGAACGGTGCGATCAATGCAAATGCAGCTACGAGTGATAAATACCACTGATCAGCGAAGATTAATGCTTTTTGAAATGGTCAGGATCCACGTGGGATTGTCATGATACGCCCATCCGTTACCATACGCAAATAAAACGCCCTGTTTGAGTACTTGAGACGTTCAGCTTGTACCTGCTCGTAGTCATTAATGCGCGATTACTGTGCAATCGATTTGCTGAGCTTTCTTTGTCAACCGTGTTCCTTTCTCTGACACTTGTATGAATCGATACCTGGTTTATAAACGAACCAGTTGTCGAAACAGTAGAAGGGGAATTCTGTAAAGACAGATTAAAATCTATAGCGAACTTATATTAGTCGAGGGACTAAATCTAAATGCCGCAAAACTAAATCCTCCGGTTTCCGAGGCGCTTTCCGGAAAAGTCATTCAGGTCTGGACCACCGCGCGCGCAAAATTAATGTTGCTTCAGTTCTCAGTACAGTTATACAGCTACGAAATAGTCATAAAATAAACGTGCTTTCGGGAAACATTCTACAATAAATTATAGCTTGTAAGGCTACAAATATATCCTTTTACGAGGAATATATACTAAGAAATTGCTTGTACGGTTTCACAAATAGGTCATCTGTAGAACATGAACTTATTCATTACCCGACTACAAAAAGAGGGTGAAACATTTTGGCTCAGTGTTTAGCTACAGAACCAGCATATTTTTCAGATTTCAAATGGATACGAAATGAGTCCTGTCAGTTTTGTTCGAACTAAGAATTATATAAGCTTAAAAGCTCGAATCGTTAGGTTTTCTTTTGAACTCAAGGCCTATAATTACATGTAGAAATCAAATCCAAGTGAGCTAACACTTGCCTTCAACTTTCGCCAACAAAAGAGCATTAGGAAAAAGAGAATTATATTAATCTTACAAGGCTTTCTTTATTTCAAACACACGTAAGAGAGATTTGAATCGATCCAGACAGCTGTGCAGGTGCAATATTTTCATAGGCGTAAACACGAGGAGCTCATTAGGTGATCGGTCGTGAAGTAAGCATAATCACGAGTTCATCGTTAAACTAATTTTCAATTGTGTTGACCTCAAGAAATTCAATGAAATACCTGTATAAGTCGTCTAGGATTCTCAAAACGACGGGTATGTAACATAAGGCTTTTGAATTGCCTTTTTTGTGTAAATATATATTAAACAGAATACTTCAAGTATTTGAGTCAGTTTCGTTACGGGATTGTTGGACAAGTGAAATCGTGAATGTCATGACACTAAATTATGAAAATTATATCCGTATTAATTAAATACTAACTTAATAACGTGTTGAAACAAGTCATATTTTTGGATTAGAAAAGCTGTTGACTTTCAAACTAAGGCAATATAGAAGTGCCTTATGTTTTCATGCGAAAACATTTGACCAGTTTTACGTCCTGCGACGTAATTGTGAAAAAATCTGATCTTGTTTAAAAAAAAAAAGAACTTTCACTTGAAAAAGTCCTTTCAGGCAAATTTAAAAACATTTTGTGATCTTGTTCTGGAAAAATGCTTGTAGAATCAGATAGAGCAACGTTTCTGGCAAATTTAAAAACATTTTGGAAAAATTGTGAGCTTTTTCTGGAAAAAAGGTTGTAAAATCAGATAGAGCAAAGTTTATTGGAATAGTCACTAAGAACATTGAGTTACACGAGTTTTTCTGCGAACCACCGGTCCTTTTCGGGACGGTTTGTAAATTTTTCAAGAGGTCAGCGAAAAACGTTATTAATTATTATTATTGTAATGCATCCATGTGCTTACCACGAGAAGGTCGCAGGTGCAATGTTACAATGATGCGACGGCGATCTAACACTAAACAGACACATTGCACGTGTATTGCCAGAGATTGCACAAGCACATATTGCTTGCGTATCACAGAGGACGCCAGCCGTCGAGTTGCCGCCAGCTTTTTGAACAATAGACGTTCGTCTTATCAAACACTTTAGGCTTTCTGCACGAGCGATCGTCCATTCTATTAACATCAGAACGCGTGGCTAAGTTGATCTTTTCAAAACAACTTATCAAAAAATGAAAATGAGTTCTCTTGTTGATTACCATTGTGGATTTGTTTTTCCGAAAGTTTTCGTCTTTTCCTGCCGACTGAGAAACAGAGCTACAGAAATCAATGCCGTCATGATCTCACTCTATTAACTTTTGATTTAATCTATTATGGAGCAATTTCCTTTCGGTAAAGTAATTTAATTCAAGGTCTGGTGATGTTATTTGCAGAGTTAAGCATGGCCTGATTGTGCTTTAGATAAACTCGTGCATCTTCAGAAACACACAGGTCAATGCCGGCTGCAGTCTAAACTGACCAACATACACAATTTCTCCAAATTCATTTCAACGTTCTATTTCAAGCAATAACGAGGATGAGTTTCATTAGGTCGATATTACATCAAAGCAAAGAGAATAGTGATAATTCGGACCAAATAATGCTCAAAAAGTACAATTACAAGTGAAAGTTTCTCGCCTAAATTCCTCCTCCTCGACCTCGAGCAGCAAACTTATCCTAATAACTACCGCTATAGTACTGGTACTAAGTCAAATCGTGCAGCTAAAAGCTACTTGAGATCTACAGTGTTAGTTCTGTAGGTTATCGGGGTATTTTTTAGTTAGAGATATCTAAATGACGGTACTCCAGAGTTTAATCAAAATTTTATGAGGAAATGCCAAAGGCACTTTAGTGGAAGGAAATTGTTATCAAAGTAAGAATGTTCCAGAATAAACAAGCGGCTTGGTTTCTAATGAAGCTAGATGTAGAATCAATATTGAAATGCTTTTGCTGATCAAATCGATTAGTCAATTCATTATCAGAGAAATGCTTATGGTAAATCAGTGTAGGCTTACTCAAAACTCAGGTCTTTTGTGACTTGGAAGTGATGCTGAAAGTGACTGAAGATCAGTTGAGGCATATAAGAAAGTTTGGAAAGTAAAACTACTCTGAGTTGTGCTGATGTCACCGACAGCACATGGATCCCCGTGGCAATCGTGCATATGCATAAGCGTCGTCAGTCAGTGATCCATGAACTGATTATTGTCATAATAGTAAATGCCGCTGCAAACCAGCAAAAGACGCTATCATGATGAATAGGGGTCAACAATAGACGCTATGCACAATCCTTCTCCGCGTCCTTTGGCAATTTGCTGAACAGATAAGAATGCAGGACGCTTGCAATCTTGAAGGAAAGTTCGATGCCATTTTGTGATAAGGCAGAAACTCGCACGAAATAAAATACTTATTTATTATTTTCATTGTAGTTTCTTTTATACATATGATATATTCTTGGTGTGTAGCAACATAGCTTTACCGAGTAAATAAACTGAAAGACTGAAAGACTGAAAGGCCGGAAAAGCATATTGATGTCAACTGAGAGCTGCTTCTTCGACTGATGCTCCTGCAAAAGTTCCCGATAGAGTGATGATTTGACAACTAAAGCAACTACAGCGTTATAAATACTGATTAAGTCACTTACAAAGACGATTGTGTTTGAAAAGAATAAACTCCGTTAGACAACAACAGAAACATTCTTCTCAAGCCGAGAACATTTTTTGCTGAGTTTGTTTTTAACATTAGCTTCAAAATACTTCGAAAAATAATCCGTTTATATTCTTCAGACACAACGAAATCCGTCCTCCACAGGTTTATTAGAAAGACTTATATGCATCTAAACATCAGCTAAACCTTCCTTTTCCATTCAGTGTGTTATTTGAACAAACCTAGAGAATTGTTGGTCTTCATTGTAAAAAAATCAAGTTGACATGCGAATATAGCGAGTGCCACGTAGAAAGGGAAAAATTACTTTCTCAAAAATGCGGTTGGCCCGTCGAGGAGAATCGTTACATGACTTAAAGCGGAATCAATTTGAGTACATCAAAATTGCCATGGATCGTGGCCAATTCCTTGACGTTGTTCAAGTGAAGATACGGAAATCTAGCTGGCACTAATTCCTCGCTTCCTTCTTAAGCAAACAACTTTGTGAGGAAGTGGTGTTAATTATGACTTTACATGCAATCCCGTTTTACATCTCACATTGATTTTCGTGGGAACTTTTCAAACTCTTTTGTCATTCAAATGTTGTACTTTCAAAACGTTACGTCGCTGTGAGGCCGGCTAAGATCGCAAACAAAAGAGGACTAAACGGCCTTTGAAAGCATCGCACGTGTATGTAATAGGCTATTGATTTCTTCAATGCAAAAATACTTAGCGACTTTCAGGGTATTTAAAAAATGAAACCCGTCATATTAGAGATGAAAGTTTATTCTCCAAATAACGTGTTCTGTATCCAAAACGCCAGAAGTCGACTTGCAACTTGTCACTGGGCTTTTGTTCAAATGTTTGGATGGACAAGATGGTTAGCAATAAATAGGGGAAGTCAGGCGAAAAGACTCTAGCCAATCAGAGCTGACTGGTCTCACGCTTTTCACGCGCCATTGAAGGCGACAAGACAATACATACTACGTCTATCGTGCGACTAGAAGCCACGGACCAATCAGAATCAACGGTTCCCACGGTAGAACTTTTGTATTCGCTAGTATTATTGTTTTGAAGAGCAAGCTGATTGTTTCAGTACAGGTGTTTGTAAATAAGATGAACTCAGAGAGACACACGACTAGTTCTTTCCCACGATCCCTTACCACATATAAAGGTACGGGCTGCGTATGTCGCCCATTCAACACATCTCAGCACTGCGTTCACAGTCTCCGCACTCGACTAAACTTTCTAACTTCAAAATGGCTTTGGATTGCATCGACAGTTCAAACTATGTCAGCAAGGTTCTTTCCGAGAGAAGAAAGGTGAGATTTTATATTGAAATAAAAAGAGCACTGGGCTATTTTTTTTCTGGGATAAAAACTTGGTAAGCACTTAAAAAAATCACAGTCGAACGCGACTAACTGAGAGTATTTTCTATTTCTTTCTCAGGCAAGAAACCTCTCATGGAGAAGATGCGAAGAGCACGAATAAACGACAGCCTGAACGAGCTTAAAACTCTTGTTTTGGAGCTTCTTAATAAAGATGTAAGTAATATGCCCATTTATCACTTGTTCATCTAGAAAGTCGCCGATGACCTACTTTGGCGGGTCACATCGAGGTGCATGGAATAAATCGTTTAACAGATTTTTAATTTCTCATCAGGCGAGTCGATACTCGAAAATGGAAAAGGCAGATATCCTCGAGATGACAGTTAGCTATCTGAGGGCTACACACCATCAAGACTCACGAAGCCAAGGTGTGTAATCAATTATTAATTCATATAAAATAATTAATTGATTGATTTGAGATAATGATATTAAAGGTAGCGATTTTTTCCCTGAGTAAAATAAGTTAAATATTTTGATTATTTTAGTTAATTTTAATTCAGCAAATTCTTGAAAATTTATCTTTCTGTTTTTCTCTATCTTCAGAAATGAAATCACTTGCTGAATTCAGAGCCGGTTTCAACCAGTGTGCCGCAGAAGTATCGAAAAATCTCAGAGCTTCGCCAAATTCCGATCAGCTGAGAGAGAAGCTGATGTCACACTTGGCCTCGAGTTGTCATGGAAACCATTCAACTTTCGCGCCCGCTAGCTTTCCCGCCACTCCTGTAGGAACGGCTGTCTGGGTTCCTTATCCTTCGCCACCGCCTTCACCTACTTCGCAAAACGTTCCCATGTACCTTCCTGGCGCTGTAGCAGTTCACAGAGACACCGTCACACCGATCTCGCCTGTCAGTCCTGTGCAACTAATACCTCAAACAAACATAAACACTATGAAAGAATGTACTAAACGTACAACTAAACCAGCCCTGTGGCGTCCTTGGTGATTAATTTGTATTTATGACGAAAAAGCTAATTTTACTCTTGAATGAAGAAATATTTTTTCAAAATCTAGTTTTTAAAATCGAATTAATTCTGTACATTGGAATTGTAATTGATTGAGTTGAATGAGACTCGTATTGTACAAATGTAAATATATTTTTTTACTGCAAAGAGAAATGTTTTATGAAGAGCTTATATGAATGACGCTGCTCAGCAGTGTTTAGAGATTAACAGAGCAATTAAAAGATTGTTAAAAGATGACAAAAAAAACATATTCTTGATTGACTGTCGATTGAGTAATGGAGGTGATAGTCTTCTGTTCTTGTTTCTACTTCTTCTCCGTTGTCTCTTCTGTTTCTACTGCTGCGTCTTTTTTTCTGCTGCTGCCTCTTCTTGACTTCTCAGTCCTCCGCTTCTTCGATTCCTTTTAGTTAGTTTTTTTGTTTTCCATATTTGAAATTACGATAATTATGCGCAAATCAGTTGACGAGAACAAAGAACAATATCTTGTGATCTCACAATAGTTTTCAACACGAGAGGAAATCTGCTGACTTCGCTGTTCTACTGACAGCACGTTGTAGGTCTGACCACGCGGTCGGATCTCAAGATCGGAATGAACCGTTTATCAATATTAGCTATCATGACCTAAGCCGTACAGTATGCTGTCATAACCAGTGAACCAGTTGTACAGACCACTTACTGATTATTATACATGTAGGAAACCGTAGCACAGGGTACAGTGCTCACACAGATTCAGTGCTCGGCATTTGCGTAGAAGATATACGATGATGGCATCATTCCTTCGAATGTGAGCTTTAAGTTTTCATTTTCTAATAGTTCTATATTATGTCTCCATTCTGGAATGAGCGCTAGGATGAAACTTTTTTTCCGGCGCGGCAAACACTAATTGAACATCATCATCAACTTTATTAACGTGTCAGACTTCTAGCAGGACCTGTCGCAATGACAACGTGGTCAAGATCAGTGACCTCATAGAGGGAATACGCCCATCAGTCGCGAACCAAAAAGTACGCACTTCTCGCCTTTACACACTAGTTTATAGTCTGACAAACAAACGCAGTATTATTTGTATCCAAATGTTGGCTATCACTTAGTTTCACTTCACATCCTGCAAGGAAGAAACCACCTGACTTGTTCAAAAGACCAAATTTTGCTACCAGTACTTGCTTTATTTCTATATAAATATTACTAATTGAAACAAACTTATGATTGTGGTGAAATTATATCATATTTTACTTGTAATTGTATCGAAGGAAGGTTTATTATATATTGTTCCCTCCGTGACGAAATTGTTATAAATCTTGGGTAATTAATTCAACGGTTAATGTCAATAAACTTACAAATAGACTGAATGAAATAGTGTGCTCAGTCCAGGACACACGACAATTCGTTGTCAGTGCTGTTCGTTGTGAACTGAAAGTTTAGGGTTTTTGAGTGTCATTCGTTCTTGGCCAAAATTAGCAAATCGAGTAATCGATAATCCCCCAACAATTGTATTTTTTATCTCATTGTGACAATTTCCATTTACCATGGGCGCCAAAATGTACATGGTTTCTCGTTGTTAATGTTGCGTAAGTTTTCCAACGGTCGTCTTGTCGAGGACATACTATTAATCACGCCGCCTGACTGTGTAGTCGTTGGTACAAAAGACTTCTGAGAAAACTCCAGTTTCTTGCCTTTCAGCTTTCGACGTATTTTCCTCGACTTTGGCAAGAGATCGGCTGCACATTCCAAAGGGTTTTCGATATTCTTTCTCTTTCTCCCGTGAAGGCTTTCTTCGCTTGGAGTATGGCATCGTAATGGCTGACATGAAGCCGACTTCGTAAACTCTGGAATCAAAAGAAAGCAATAACCGATTAAAAAAGATTGCGGGCAGAAACAAAAACCTCTACACGGGATATCAAGTGGAATCGGTAACTATCGAGACAACAAATTACTTGAAACTGAAATCAGGGCAGAATTACATTAAATTAAAACATAAAATTCCATCATTGCCATTTCTTTTTTGTACTATACCTTCGTTCGACGACAAGCATTGACTCTTTACAAGTTTAATGTATTCAACAGTTAGCTCCAGGACTTTTGCTTGCTCCATTTTAATCTAACGATAAACATATTGAATAACAAAAGTTTGTTATGATAAGACATGGAAAATATTCAGTAGCAGATGAGAAATTCCGCAACGACAAAAAACTTCATTCCCTGAAATCTATCGTTACAGATGTTGATTGAATTGGTTGGAGCAATTTTTGGGCACGCGTCTTCAGTACTCGGTCCAACGTGCTGCCAAATTTTGATTACCAAATTGATTTGATAAACAAATATAGGTGAAAGTAAACAGAAAGATAAGCCGCCATCTCTCAGCACTAATAGATCAAGCACGAAAATAACAGGTGTAATTAAAATATCGCTTTAGTTTTACTAAACTTTTCCATCCCAAACTAGTGCGACACGGTACTTACATTCTGGAATGCAGTGCCAAGTATTGTAAGTTTAAGTTCTTTAAGGCATCCATTGATTCTGTTTCTTCTCATCCGTTCAGCATACGACTTGTACTCCTGGCACGAAGAACGAGTGATTTCAATATGACTTTTTTAAGAGTAAAATACGACGGTAAAATTCGGCCATCGAACTTCCAGCTGTAGCCCAGCGTGACTTTTTGTGCTTAAAGTTATTACACTCTAAAATATAACTTATTTGACTTCGATTTCGTCAATGAAGTTTCCAGTGAAACTCACAGAAACTCGTGTCAGCTCAAGTCAGAAGAGCATGAGCTCTGGAATGAACTTTCAAAGAACTCGTAAAAATAAACAGGATATTCGTGCACTGACCTTTTGTCGGTCTTTTTTCATGCTCGACAGTGGTTCTCGTTGGTTCGCTTGCATCGTGCAGTTCCCGTGGGGATGTGATTCACTTTCTCGTGTATCAGTGACACATGACATGAAGTCTTTCTTTCTTCCTCGTAAACCTTATGACAGCGTTGGGTAAAGGTCTTACGTATATATACGAAGGAACATATTTCCTTTTGAATGGTAAACGTCCGGCTATTTCAACACCTCATCCAGAGACACCTGCTGTAGAACAATGCAAATAAGACCGTGAAACTAGCTCGGTTGCACAAGATTCGTAAAAAAATTAAAATCTGAGAAAAAATCTGTAACTATACACTGAATGGTCCCATAGATAATATATCGTTAGGTAATAGCTATATAACTAGATGTTCTTAAAGATACTTTTGAAGTTTACTACACATTACAGTGAATGAGCTACTTCACAATTAATTAGTAGCGCTCTTTCGAAAACCGCATGGAATATCAAATTTCGCGCCAAATTTGATCTTCTTAAGAAAGTCGTTCCGTTGAGGTTTAATTAATCCAGGCCGTTATTAATGTCTCCACAGGATTGGTTTTGGAGAGACTTGGATGAGATTAGTCGAATGCTCATTGATCTACGCCCACATCGATGAGTTTCGCACGAGTTTCAAACAGCGCGCCAAGTAGTTCCGAGTGTCACGTGACAATATCATTTCTTCCGACGTCAAGACACGTGTAGTTCGTTTCATGGCTTTGTTCAGGGTAAAAGGCTAATTAGTCAGCCACCCAAAAACCTTTGCTACCGTATGTTAATTAACTTAATGCGCACCCTAAGGTCTAAAGCCATCACAGTCACACACACAGAGTCAGGCCGGCATAATGATGTTGAACCAAGTCCTAGCGACGTTTAAATGCTAGCTTAACGAGCGGCGTTCTCGTGATTTTGAACTCTGTTGAAGCGCTAAGTTTTTTAAAAGTGCCGCGGCGGTATTTTCGTGAAAGGATGTTCACACCTAGGTCATTGCGCAAGAATACGCTTTGTTGTCGCGAAGAATTAGAACATAAAACATATCATACATGAGTACTGATGGCGGTGTTATTGTTTTTAAACAATAAGTCTAATTAAAATTAGACTCTGAAAAGGTCAATTTACTGTAATTAGAAGGGTTTTAGGCGCAGTTCAATTATAATATACGAATGGTATTCGCGTCACATAAATGACGCATATATCTAATGTTCATTTTTATACCGGATCCAAAACTTATACTATTGAGTCGAGAATTCGCCAGTGTTACACTGTACTTTTTTCTTACGCCGTGACCTTACTGAACCCAGATAAAATCTGAGAAACACGAAACAAAGGAACAGGTTGCAACAGTAAGCGCGCGACTTTTGAATCTGATTCTGATGACCGAGTTACACGGTCTTCCAAGTCCGACAGAGTGATTGTTTCCACACTCAAGTATATGATATCAAACTTGGTTTTAGTCTGTATTTCAGAATCTACTGATTAAAGATTAACAAATCTAAAACTCAAACAGCCCATAGTTACTAAGTATACACAGCAGAAGCGGTCAAATGATGTTCAAAATGGCAGTAAAATACGTTTTTTTCGAAATTCCAATCATGCAGTCATTCTTTAATATTTTAAAGCGAAGATACATAAACTAGCTACTGTAGGCCTTACGATAAGTGTACAGACATCGACAGCTCTTGTAAATGCTTTTACGAGGAACAAAGTCTACATGTGGTCGTTCTAGTGATTTGATTCCGTGTTTAAATAAAGTTCATTCATTCATTCATTCTTTCTTTCTGACAGCGAATGTTCAGGTCAACTAAAGTTCAATGTCGAAAATCTCTGAATAGAAACGATGGATAACAACTAAACACGCAAAAACAATTAGCTATAAAGAACAAACTGCGGAGAAAAATGAACCTTATATATGTATTAACATAGTCATAAAATGCCAAAAAGAACTCGGGGAATTTCGTTCGACTGACGTGTTGTTCTGGCATTGCATGGGATTGAACAGTAAGAGTGGTGCACAAGAACCACGACGAGGACGCACTTAGGCGAGAACTGCACATGGCGTTCTCTCTTGCAAGTGAGCTTTTCAGTTAATTATTACAGTGATACAGAAAATATGTCACAATTTTCTATGCGTATTCAGTATAATCAAATGCGTGTACAGGTTTCATCACATACGACGCTACAAATAAATATACAAACGGTTCGGTGCCTTTGAGATGCTGTCCAATTCAATACAAATCAACGACAGCAATCATTACTTAGTGTTCATCTTCAGAAAGAGTCTAAGTTGTTTTATTTGATGTGATTGTTTTTCTGGCAACGCGGTCACTATCAGCTCACAAAAACGCGCGCTCGTCAAACCTTGGAAATTCTATTTCCAAACCTTGGCTTGATAAAAAAAAACGCGCTTTTTTTTCCAGTGTCACGCTGACGTCAGCGTAGTTGAATCTACCAGTCATAGGAAACTCCTAATGTAACTTTGAACTGCGATTTTCATTTAATATGTTTAGTTTAGATTGAAAATCAACCAGGTACTTTCGACAAAGACAGTTCGTGATCAGATCTAATCTACATTTGAAACAACAAGTTTTAAAATGAATCAAGAGCGGGCTGTCCAATAATGTAACCTGTGTCACACAAATCAACGCATTGGCGCATCACGGGCTCGGACCCAGGGGTCTTTAAAAAAGCTATTGGTGCAATTAGAAGCACGCGAAACTAACTCAATGGGGGATATTTACTGGCAAGGTCAGCTTTGCTAAGAATAATGGAGGTTTCTTGGTGTTGCAGAACACCAGATGACGTTAGACAATGAACACAAAGAACGAGAAGAATGAACTTGAACCAAAACAAAAAGATACCCTGCATACAAAGAAACCTAACGAAGAATACAATGCAGACTGTAGCACTAAGAAACACCCAGAATAATGAACCCGAAACTGGAAACTTTCACTTGATTTGTAATTTTTTAATTTGCGTCATTTGTTTTTTCTGCATTATATATATATTTGGGGAAATGTTTGGGTAAATGTTGCCAAAAAATGTTGTAAGGGGAAAAAAAATGTAATCTCTTGTACTGAAAAAAGCTTGGCAATAAAAATATTTAAAAATCATGATAACATAAAAGAAACGAATTATTCAAATCATTTTTACCATCTACTGTATCCTGACTGTATTTATTCATTCATTCGTTCATTCATTTATACGCAATAAGGTATGCGATTGTCCAGTTCAGCCTTACTGATGACTGGTCTAACAAATACACAAAGGCTTACAATGTATAAAAGAAGGTCCTCATTTCTTACTTTGACATGTTTGGTCTTAGTGGTGGTTTGTTTGTTCCCACGAGTGTTCATGCTGTAGGCCAAGCAGGGGGTACACTAACCAATGTCTTGCACAACCAAACTTGTCATCTAGGGTCAATAAACAACTGGCTATTAGGAGCAAGGTAAATACACAAACTCCAGTTTAGTCAGTCTAGGTTTTCTGAGCTAAAAAAGGTGCCGTGAAGACATTCTAAGAAATACCATTTTAACTATAGTTCACAAAGTCGTCATTTCTTAATTGAGTATGTTACTACAATGAAAATAAAGCACTAGTGTTCTTTTTAATACATTCTGTATATTTTAAGAGTTGTCGGATATCTTCTGTTTTGAAATAAGTAACTAGTATTACAACATCAGTAAAGTTAAGTACTCTTTTTCACGGTGTTATAGATTTACTTTAAGTTTTGAATTTATTTATACACCGACGCAGCCCAGTGTACTCGCTAGTTGCCATGATTACAATACTGTAATTTTAATCTAATTAAGTCTAATTAAAGCTACTTTCTTTATACTTTTGCAGTCGACGCAGCAAATTCTCATTCAGTGATTCCGTTCCAAACTGTTATCATACGTCTGGCAGTGACCACCCTCAGTGCCTGCATGTACTACATTATATACTCAGTTTCAGTAACGAGGGTCACAGGCGTTTGTCAGTAAGTGTTACGGCAGCTTCACATACTCGGGCCACCCCACTCGAACGTCCATGTTCAATTTTTCTAAAGTAAAAATGATTTTTCCCGCACGTTTCGTAGTCATTTTTGGGGTCAAATAAAAAACAGCGCGAACCGGCTCATGACTAAGTTTATTTTTAACGCGTATTTTTAAAGCCAAGCGAAGTCACCCGTGTCAGTTGGTAATCCATGTGTTTATCCAAGAATAAATAAACAAACAAATTCAAGACTCAAGCCAAAACACGAATTAAAATGTATATCACAATTGTACATACAGCTTGCTAGGTAGTCAATATTAGTTCATATATCACACTAATTGATGGTGAGAGAATTCAAATTATTAGATCATTGCATAGTTTACGCTCAGGATCATCCCATTTGCTAGTAGAGTGGCTAGTTCGTAAACCTACAATCATAACATGAATTACACCCATTAATTCTTAGACTGGCAAATTGCACTAACAGCTATTAGCTCTGAATGACTCTAAAGTACGATCCCTAAGCAAACACCCACAAATAAGTTAATTATTTTGTAACGTTAAGCCAAGGCGTGGCTCGATTGCTTGATGTATTTGGAGCTTTATCTTCCCTACCAGATGTACGCCTGACATATTAAAAATAGCATCTATGAAGAATCACTCCGATTGTCAACTAGTTTTGATGAAACAAAACCTGAGCTTTTTGTCGTGGTTCGGTAATGTTGGTTCCGTGCATGCAAGGGTGCATTGGTTCCGTGCATGCAAGGGTGCATTCCACTGCTTTGTTTTTTCAATATTTGTGAAACGTTTCTTTGTTGTTTCTTTGTTCTTTACTTTGCGTTATACTTACAAGCCCGCGCACCGACTTCCACCTGCAGCCCCCACCGATGTAAAATCATTAATAAACACGTATAAACGAAAGTAAATAGTACACTATCCACTTTGAATATCCTGTGCCTGATTTCTAACCAGTACGAGAGACGCGGCAAACACGAGCGTGATTTGCACGAATAGACGGAAGCATAAGCACATGTATGCAACGAACACTGAGAAATGCCTTCACGTGCAGCAGACTGAGCGGGATATAGACGGAAGCATAAGCACATGTATGCAACGAACACTGAGAAATGCCTTCACGTGCAGCAGACTGAGCGGGATATAGACGGAAGCATAAGCACATGTATGCAACGAACACTGAGAAATGCCTTCACGTGCAGCAGACTGAGCGGGATATAGACGGAAGCATAAGCACATGTATGCAACGAACACTGAGAAATGCCTTCACGTGCAGCAGACTGAGCGGGATATTTGATAGAGCGTTTGTCTTGTTATTAAGTGGCACCTTTGAGACTGCGGTTATGCTTGCACACAGTGAAAACTAGGTCACTAATGGTCAATGAATGAATGAACTTGTTGTACATTAGATAGATAGATAGATATAGACAGATAGATAGATAGATAGATAGATAGATAGATAGATAGATAGATAGATAGATAGATAGATAGATAGATAGATAGATAGATAGATAGATAGACAGACAGACAGACAGAGAGAGAGAGAGAGAGAGAGAGAGAGAGAGAGAGAGAGAGAGAGAGAGAGAGAGAGATAGATAGATAGATAGATAGATAGATAGATAGATAGATAGTATGTATGCCGGATTACTTGGTAGCACTGCAGGAGCTCATATATTCGGACCTCAAAATTCTTGGAGCATAATTTTACCTTTCATTGGCTTATAATATAAGACTGTGTTTATAAAAGAAATACTCTTATGAGATGTGCGTCTGGACCTGCCATTCTATATAAGGGGGAGGGGGAGTAGGGGTCTTCAGGGTGAAAAGGATAGGGATGACTGTCGGATATGGCCTAGAAAAATACCCTAAAAATACCAAGCAGTCAAAATTTGCACACCCTAAAGATACCTCATGGTTTAAAATTACCGCTTGAACAATCCTTAATAAATCGCCGATTTTAACCCCTAAAAAATGATAACACGACGATCATCCCTACCAGCCGATTATAGGGAAGCCCCCCACGCCCTCCCCCTGGAAACACTTCATAATACATGTGTATTGAGTAGTTCAGGTAAAAATGCTGAACCTTGCGGTGTCTCGCTTGAGGAGTACGATACGTTCGATTATTGACCCTTGGCACACTTTAATTGCTTACATATATATACAGCACATGGTCATTTATTTTTGACACTTTCTGCCCGCACGCACGTCCATCCGCGTAAAGGCAGAGCCATAGGCCAACGTTAGATATTGCCTGAATTGTTAGGAATGCTGAATACAATTACACAAATCATCTCTTCGTAGAGAGTGTAACTGGTTACATTTCTTTCTTCACATTGACTGAGAAGTGCAATCTTTTAATGTTTGCTAAAATAGCTGGGATGGTAGTAATTTAGAGATTTCAACGAAATGGCTCCAGTGGGGCGGGCCATACGCCCTTGAAAGGAAGCCAGTGGGTAGGTAATTGGGTTGGCATTTGACTTTCTAATGAAGCAATAACGAGGTGCTTATACAAGACATTTGCTTTGAATAAGTGGACATGAAAGGGTTAGTTGTAGGATCGGGCGTGGTCCCTACGCATGGCATAAATTATCATGAAATATAATTCCGCGATCTTGGTGATCCATGGAAGAACAAAAAAACTATCTTAAAATTCTGAGAATCTAATCCAAAAATATAGTTATAAATTGTACCATTTACGATCAGTCCTGTCACTAACAAGTTCTTACATTAGAAACCACTTGAAGTCATAAACACGATAATTATCTAAATCAGTATTAATAAAGTATGAAATTAATCGTCCTGACATGATGATGTAATATACTCTCTCTAAGAATGATGCACAGATCTTTTGGAAATTGTAGCGGAGATAACTGTGCGCTTGTTCTTGTAATCAGTTGAAGAGCTCTTCCAAAAAAGTAACGCAGATAACATGTTTCAGTTGTCTATTGTACAAACTACACAGGTATGTTCTTTTCTTGAAGAGTATAATTATTTGTTTAACTTGAGGAGAGTTTGAATAAACATGCTTCATCTGCACATGGTTCTATCCAGCTATATGATCCATGCAAAAAACACTCACAATGTCGCCAAGCTATTGCACCTGATCTACCTCCAGTTTATATCCTTTCTGGTACTTTGAGATCATGAGCGTTCAATTTCCTATCTATCAGTGCCACCACAAGCACACGTGCGTCCTATCTGTGGGCTGGTTTACCAGCGATGGAAGCAGCATCAGCAGAGACTGTGTCGGTGTAATAACAAACAAACAAGTGTGCAGAATGAAACTTTATCACCATGTAAAAAAGCGCTGAATTTATTGACGTATCGAACGTTAGTCCGCTTCGTCGGAGTACTGAAAAGAGGACTAATGTCCAAAACGTCAGTAAATTGAGCGCTTTTTTACACGAGCACATGCTAAAAAATAAAACAACAATTAAGAATTCCTGCGTTTGTATTGTGTTGTAGTGAAAACCATGATGGCGAGCGCATGTTCATATACACCTATTTCAAAAACCGTTGTCGCGTTCAAAGCAACAAGCGTCAAGCCAAGACCGAAGTGAATGCTGGTTTTGTGTTGGCAAATTATTCAAATCAGACCTATTTTCTATGGAAGGAAGTGAAGTGTGATATGCAAACAAGTACGTGAAAATGTTCACATTTTGTAATTAGTCCTTATAGAAACAATTGTGATTTAAATACTGATTGTCAGCACATAACCAGCATTCACTTCTAAGCCATATGATTCTGATACAACATCTCAGAATTACAGCACTGCACTCATTGCAATTTTTACCAACCAGTGATAAAAGGCTTGGACTAAATATCTCAGTATTAAACTAAATCCCTCATTATTAATGTACAAAACCCCGAGCAGAAGTTATTTACACTTCCGGTTGGCGTCACCGTCATAGATTTTGCAATTCTTAAATTCCCTAATGAGAATTCAGAACATAATGTTTTAATGTTTTATTTCCCATATTTCAATATTTACAATTTTCAAAACTGTAGATTAATTGGCTATATATATGTAATATGGGTGGAGAGCTAAGAAACCCTTATGGGCTTTTACAAGGAAGCTCCCCGTTAACAATAACTAAAATATAATTAACAATCTATGGTATCAGATATATGCATTTTGATAGAATTTTCATTTTGCTAGTACTCAATACTACATGGATTAATATAGATATATAGATATGTATTATAAGTAATCAGTTTTTTTTTTTTTTTTTAAATCAGAAGTCTTTAGGTATATATAATTTATTTTTAATCATTCTTATATCATTGTTCATGGGTTAAAAGAAAGTGTTTCATCTTCTTTTTGAAGACTGAGAGGGAGACAGATTTTCTTATTTCGAGTGGAATAGTGTTCCATATATTTGTTATTTTATTTCTCGTAGAGTATTTTCCGTAATTAGTTCTATTGCATCTCTTGTGTATATCACTATTTTTTCGGGTATTATGTTCATGTATTTTATTATTTTCTCTAAAAACGTCATCAAAATAAGGTGGAAGGATTTTATGAGATAATTCAAAACTGAAGGCTGATATTAGAAAATCATTTATTTGGTGAATGTTCAACAGTTTCATATTTTTGAGAGAGGGAGAGATGGGGCAGTGTAGGCAGAAAATGACATAATCCTTAAAGCCTTTTTTTGTAATTTTAAAAGTTTCTCAAGCCTAGTTGGATAATTATTTGCCCAGACAATATTTCCATAATATAAGTAGGGGTAAATTAATGTGTTATATATTAATTTCAGTTGGGGCTGTTTTATAAAAAGCGAATTCTGCATAGGATTCCAATAGTTTTTGTGATCTTTTTGGAAATATAGTTAATATGATCTTTCCATGTTAAATGTTCATCTATTATCAGTCCGAGAAATTTGGTTTGCTGTTTTCTCATAATATTTTCGTCATTTATTTTTAGTTTTAGTTCTATTGAATTTTTCTTCCGATTTGACTTAAAGATGATAAAATTTGATTTTTTTATATTTAGTGTCAATTGATTTAGTTTTAGCCATTCTTGGACGTTTTTAAGTTCTTCATTTATTTGATTTTGAATTTGTACGATTTCTTTTCCAGAGTAAAACAAATTAGTATCATCTGCAAATATAATTGATGATAATTTATTACTGGAATTTGGTAAATCATTTATGTAAATCAAAAATAAAAGTGGTCCAAGTATCGATCCTTGTGGGACACCACAGGTTATTGTCATTTCATCCGATTTAATATTATTATATTTCACTATTTGTTTCCTATTTGTCAAGTAATTTCTAATCCAATCATGGCATTTGCCACGTAATCCATAGAAGTTTAATTTTTTTAAGAGAATTGAATGATTAACAGTATCAAATGCTTTAGATAAATCTAAAAAAATTCCAACTGTTAATTCATTTTTTTCAATTGAATTTGTTATCTTATCGACAAGTTCTATTATGGCATGATTAGTTGAACGTTTAGCTCGAAAACCATATTGATGATCAGACAATATCTTATATTTTTCAATGAAATCAATCATTCTATTATACATTATTCTTTCTAGAATTTTTGAGAAACATGGTAGCACAGATATTGGTCTATAATTTGAGAAATCATTCTTATCAGAAGCCTTGTATACAGGGGAAACCAAGGCTATTTTTAATTCATCGGGAACCTGACCTGATATAAATGAATTGTTAAATATATGAGATAGGGGGAGTGCAATTAATGGTGCAACAAACTTAATGACTTTGATATTTATTTCATCTATTCCACAGCTGTTTTTGTTTTTTTTATGTTGAATTATTTTTATAATTTCATCAGTAGTTGTTTCTTTTAGGAACATTGAATCTCTGTAGTTTCCTTTTAAATATTTCACAAATTCATTGGAATTGCTAAATGATTTTGCTAAATTTGGTCCAACATTCACAAAAAAATTATTGAATTGATTTGCTATTTCTTTAGAATCATCAATATCTTTATTTTCGTACTTAAATGAAGTAGGTAGTGTCTTATTTTTATTTTTTTTACCAATCAGCTCGTTTATGGTTTGCCATGTTGATTTAGGATCATTTTGTGCATCATGAATTTTATTATTGAAGTAATTTTTCTTAGCAATTCTTATCAGATGATTTAGTTTGTTACGATAAACTTTATATTTAACCCTGTTATTTTCAGTTGGCTTTTTTAAGAATCTTCTATATAACTTTTCCTTTGTTCTAGATGACTTTTTAAAACCTTTTGTTATTCAACATAGCGTGATTTCAACCTAACGGAAGGAGCTAAAGTATGTCTCAACCACTTACTTAAGATTACCAATTCAAATCTCACGATTGAGATAAATCGTCATAATGCTAATTTCCGGCACGGAAGAGGACGATAACAAGCAGAAAAACGTTAAAACCGATTGATTTACTGATAACTGGTGGTGGCCTTCTTGGGGGAGCGTCATGTGGTCACCCTGCGATCAGACCACTGATCAGACCATCATGAACTGGTGTTGATAAGAATGGAGAGAGTCATGGCCCTTACCAACATGGATTAGGGGATACAAGATACAAGGTACAAGATACAAGATACAAGATACAAGGTCTTAGCGCGTGCGGTCTGTGTGATTAGACTGTGTGGTTCATTGGATCCGGATGGTTCAGGAAAGTGATACTACCACTCTCATTTGCACTCAAGATTTGCATCTGCTTTATGCTTGGATTTGTGTCAGCTGAAAAAAAAAAGAATGGCCTCAGTAAATTGTGCTTTTCGATTTCACTGGCTGTCTTTCCTCGTATTTCCACTGACAGATGAGCTTATACGATTTCGTTAATTTTAAGTGCAGTTAATAACTGACCTTCTATAAAGCACGACCGGACCCAACCTCGGTAATTAGTGACGGGCGGTGGTGTGAAGAAGCTGGTACCTTTTTCACACTCGTGTTCAACACTGAAAAACATCCGGTGATTTATCACTGATTGTGTGTCAAATGATTCGGCAAATTAATCTTATGCTTTCAGTTTGGAGACTCGGGGTCTGCACCGACTTTCCAAATCACAAACACAAGTGAACTCAATAGGAAATTAGATGAACTGTTGAAAACAAAGTGACATAAACTTTTGGTAACTTTGAATCTGGGCACATTGTAATATAATAGCATGACAGCATACCGGCACAACACATTTTTACACTATTTTTATATTATATCAAATCCCAGCGCATTTGTACATTGCATGGATATTTGCTCTGTATAAATTATTTTTATTTTTATTATTAACTGCACTTCATTGTGGTATATGGTACGCTAGAATATAAGGGCAGTTGCACGGGCCGCAACGCCTATCCTTGCCATATTGAACTGTCTTAGTCTCAATATAAAACTAATATTGTCATATAACTTCATGAATAGAGATATTTCCAAATATGTACATGCATTGCTATCCTACTCGAGCCAGTATCAGGGATTAATCTAAGCCCAAATGTTACGTCTTGACGCAACATAGGTCAAAATAGTTTATCACCTGATTTTATCAGTTCCTTCAGGACCAATTACGGTAAGGGCAGGTTAAAGATATTGCCGGAAAAACCCCAAGCTTTTTGACCGAAGTGTTGCCAGTATTTAAATAATTACCTCTGGGGCATTGCTATACATATTTCTGAAGCTTCGTTACTGAAAAGCAATTTTGAGTGATTTGTCGTGCAGGGAGAGCATCTTCAGAAAACCAGAGTCTCTCAGAAAACCAGGGGCTCCTCAGAAATCCAGGGGCATCTCAGAAAACCAGGGGGTTCCTTAGAAAACCAGGGGCATCTCAGAAAACCAGGGGGTTCCTTAGAAAACCAGGGGCATCTCAGAAAACCAGGGGGTTCCTTAGAAACCCAGGGGCTCCTCTGAAATCCAGGGGGTTCCTCAGAAACCCAGGGGCTCCTCTGAAAACCAGGGGCTCCTCTGAAATCCAGGGGGTTCCTCAGAAACCCAGGGGCATCTCTGAAATCCAGGGGGTTCCTCAGACACCCAGGGGCCACTCACTGGGGCTGAGGGAAAGGGAGGCGGGAGAAAAGGGGCGCTGTCCCTGGGTTACCAAGGAAGCAGGGAGAGTGGGGTTCGTTTTTGAGCATGCAATATACATAAGGGAGAGGGGACATTTTCAGTGATTCCAACTACAGAAGAAACATCGGGTTACCGACTTGTACGTGATGAGGTATTGTTTTAGTCTGAGATGCGCCGTTACAAAGGGTGACCCGTCACGCTTGTCATTGCAAGATTCCATCACGACACTATTAAAGAGGCATTCAAGTAATTAACATAGCACCAAGATAATTATTTCAAAACTGCAGCGTTAAAAGAATATATCCTCACAACATATGGCCAAACATTTCTTCTCTCATAGCTAGTGTTATTCATTGGCATACATGTCACAATTGGAGACTTACTGGGGGTAGTGACGGGGTTATTTGCGCATAGCTTGCGGTTTCTGAACCATGACAACCAAGACAACTAATTATTTGGTGCAAATTTAGAATTACGAGTCAAATTCCTGCACTCAGTGCTTATCACAGTGTATCACATTTGGCTAGTTTTCAATGAATCGATAACTATCATGATTTCTGAGATTTTAGTGTATTGGAATGTGTTGAGGCAAGTCTCGCATGATCTCATGACCCGGTTTGTTATGCAACGTTATGGCCACCCGGGAGTCATGTACAAGTACAAGTCTGTGGAACTTTAAAATCCATCACTCGTGAATAATGCCACCTTGGTGTACAAATAGAAAGAGAGAGATTTGGAAAATAAGGGTCGCCTGACTTTAATAACTGTTGAAATAAATGTAAAATGTCGAAGATAACAGCGTAGCATTCGTTGCATCAGTTAAACGTCGATTCATACTTTATCCTCCTCAGGTTCATTAGATGTTTGTGTGAAAGAGATGCGAAGAAGGTGTTGATTGCTGTCCATCAGCGACGATATCTGTTACTTTTCATGTCGCCATCATCACCTCGCCACAGTTCTTCACGGGTAATCACACACCAGACTATATACCGTGGGAAATCCACTAGAAGTCTAATCCAAGCCAACTTTTGCTTAGAGTTCCTTTCTTTATGCAAACGTCTCCACTCGATGTCTGAACAATGCATTGGTAAGCTAATGACAACAGCGACACAATACGTAGTTACTCTGTAGAACTAAAGGATAGAACATGCTGTTTCAAAGTCAACGTTGGCTGACGGGGGTTATGCCTATGTCAACATAATTTGGGACATTTTATGGTATATTAGGCGTCTATTTTAGAATGTGTTACCAATAAACTTCTAAACAAAATGGAGGTTTGCTCATTTGGATGCGCGGTTGGTCGCGAGGCATTTTACTCGCTCATTATAGGCGTTTGTGGACTCACGACTAATTAAGTACAGCTCTCCGCATAGCGCCATCAACCAATCACCGTTAACTGTTCTCACGACCCTTCCTGCCCACTGACGATAAAAACTCTGTCATAATCACTCGACCCACCGACCTCTGGAGCTTTTAGCCAATCAGCGTAGACCATTCCCACGGTCCTGGTTGAGAGTATTTTCTGTGGACGGTTGAAGTACTTGCAAGATAATAGGTGTTTGTAAATAACTCCAAGCGATGACACACGACCAAGGGGTTTTCCCACGGTGTGTACTATAAAAAGATTCCTTTGGCACACGACTCGGGTTAGTCATCCCCGCGTACAAGCGTGTCGTAACCGGTTGGTTGTTGTACTTCCATAGCGATCACACGCGCTGATTTCCTCCTGGATCTCCTTTCAAAATTGTACATTTTTACCTCAAAATGAACTCCGAACTTGTGAAAAATATCAGCCCTTCGAAAGACAGCCTTAAAATGGATTCCAAAAAGGTAATACTTGAGTATTAATTTACATCTTCGTCGGAATAATTATCGAAATAATAGATTCAAACTGAGAAATGTACTTTTATTTAACATTGTTAAAAGTTGTACAATTTTTTTTAAAGTCGCATATAAACATATTTATGATTTCTTCTAGGCTAAGAAACCCCAAATGGAAAAGTTAAGAAGAGCAAGAATTAACGAAAGTCTTAACGAACTCAAATCACTCGTGTTAGACGCCATGAAAAAAGATGTAAGTTTGTGAGCACTAAATAAGTTCTAGACCATTGTATTCTTATTATTTTGGTATTTGTTGAAGGTATCCAGATATTCCAAGATGGAGAAAGCCGATATTCTAGAAATGACAGTCAAGTACCTCAGAGAAAGTCGAGACAAACAATCCAAGACAACTTCAGGTGAGTTTCATTGTTTTGGCTTTTTGAAGTCTTTTCCAACAACAATACGACAGTGTCCTACCCATGTATAAATATGCTCAAGTGCATGCTCAGACGTGGTTATCCCATCCCACGTCATCACATGGATTCAATGTGGAACCACAAAACAGTAGTCTATGTTGAAGCTTCCTATTTGTTCAATATGGAGCATAACTAAGTCCTCACTATTGATTGGTAATCCTTTTTTTTCTGAGCAGCAAAAATGTCTGATAATGGCCTCATAATTGGCTATCAGAAAACCTATACCTGTTTAATATTGTATTAAAAACCAACAAAGCTCAGTTCTCAAGCATCTTTCAGGCATTTGGAATTCAGAAGTTTCAATCAGTTAATTAACTTCAAAGTTCTCGAAAGTTTTCTGAGAAACGTGACAATTTCTATTGGTGGAACATGGTTTGTGTTGGGGTTTAAAGAAAGTTCAAATCAATCGGAAATGTTAGGTAGACAGAATATTTCGTGTTTGTGAATTCCTGAAGGAACGTTAGGGTCATCTTACCAGTGATGTAATGCTGCCATAAATCATTGATAATGATAAATTATCGACTCACGATATGCACCAACAACAATTGACTAAATGATGATTTAAGAATATTTTACTTGTTCTTGGGAATTTCAGTTCAGTTCATTTATTTGTAATAATATTTGGCATTATTTCACATGCTCTTCTGTTAAAGTCATCAAACTGCAATGTCTAGGTCTAAATTGTTTGCTTGGTTTCTCATTTCAGACTCGTTAACAATGGCTAATTACCGTGCGGGTTTCAACGAATGTGCTGCCGAAGTGGCCCGTTATCTCATGTCTCTAGATAACGTATCAGACGAACTGAGGGCTCATCTACTATCTCATCTGTCATCTTACTACTGTTCGCAGACACAAACCATGAAATGGACTGGACCACGCGCCAACGGTGTGGTATGCTCGTCCCAAATGCTTCGATTGCCCACAAAAATAAATCCGTCACTTCCCGCCTTTCCGATACCACCCGCAAAAGCTAACGAGATGAGTTTTCCGTCAACTCTTCCTTCGCCACCATCGTCTCCGCAACAAGACGGTGGTTTAATAAGACTTGCAGGACCGTCACAAGTGATTCTTAGTAACGGCATGCCAGCCTTGCTGATACCGAACGATGGAGTACAGCTTCTTCCGTTATCGTGGCAAAATCCGCACTCTGTATACAGCGAATCTTTCAACTGGAGACGTCCATGTATTTGGTGAGAGTGGTTTCAAGATCTTTGGCGCAGGACAGTGGAACGAAAACGTGGTTTCAAGCATTGCAATGACCTTGATCATGCATCGCAGCATCGGCATGCAGACACAGCGCAACACAGCACTTGTTTTGACTGAAGGCAACCGTTAACAATGATGACTCCACGTGTAGTCGACATTGCTGGACGATTCCACAGTGAATTTCCAACCAACCAAGAAGAATTGTGTTTTCCAAATTAGCATACTTTTGTCCGAGTGAACATCAAACAGCTTTTGAAAGTTTTCGTAAATAATATGGCGTGTACGATACCAAAGGATATCGTGTTCTCATTGTTGTAAAAAGGGTGGACATTTCGTGGAATAATACACGAGATCAGAGAATTAGATTTTGTACAAAATGTGTAAATACGTGATAAAGTATTTTAAGGAATCGTATGCATTCCCAAATGTAGATAAATAAAACCTTATTTTTAAACAAAGGCGGAGAATGAATTATAATGCCATTATCATTTTCATGCTACGTTAATTATTTACCGAGTTCTACATGGCGTTAGTCACAACAGTCCTAGTGGTCGATGAACTAAACTGAGACTGGGATCTTTTAGCATCATTTAAAGTTCTTTCTCGGTATCAAAACAGAAGCCATGCAACTATTGCTGGATAATTGTCCACTTAGTACATTTACAGCCCTCTTTCTCTTTGTTTATGGCTGCAGGAAAAGATGTCAGAAAAGATGATGTTAAGAATACTTTGTTGATTAAATGAACCCTAGCTGATACCGGAAAACATATCAGAAATGCAGGTGTATGGCAAAACCTAGATAGAAGGTGTGACGATATGGCAGTATCTTGGGTACGGATATTTCATAGTTACTTAGAATAATAGTGGCAATAAAATACTCTACAAGAAGCGCATTTTGGAAATACGCGCTTCGGACATGCATGCATGAAGCTGTAATTGCACGTGGGGCAATGCAATGGTGCTTGTCACTCACCCACTCAAATTCACTGTTTATGCATTGGATTGACAACAAGATGCAATTAACTGCATATGCATTCAAGGAATCACAAGATGTTTGCAATGAAGCAATCCCTGGGAAATCGAACCAAAATGACCCACGGTTAAATGAAGTCAAGTATGCTCTATTTTGTTGAGTTTGGAATAAGATCAAACTAGAAAAACCTGACATTTGCTCGTATTGATCGTCGCTGTTATCAGAACACGAGGCCCGGCATCTGCAGCTGTTGCTGCTAATTCAGTAAGCAACAGCTCAGTATGTTCTGATAGTTCAATATCACCAAGCTTCCTGAATGGTGTTGGCACTGGCAGGAAAGCCACTGAATTGAACGCCAACTCTTGCAACCATAAGTTTCTCAGTTGTACCACTATTTTAGTGAGCCTGGAAGATCCAACTCTATCAGTCACTGCACGAGTGTACTATATTCTTTGAAAACAACAACAACAATAGTTTGTTAAAAAAGAAAGGAAAAAAGAGAAAGTGTGCAGTTACAAATTTTAAGCTTCTTGAACTTTTATTGTTGATAACCGCTTTCTAAAAATTCAGGAAGCGATCATGACGTAAATGACGACCTGAACTCCAAGACTTGATTGAAATCCACCGACATGAAGTAGGCGGAAAACGTGGCTTGTGTGGTCGAGTGCACAGTGCTTTTCCTACTCTTGCCGTTACGTCCCTATTGGATTAATGATAAAAAAGAAAGGAAGCTACACCAACGTTATATCCGTCCGAGACTCGGTTCTTCGAAGTGTCAACGAGATTTTAATTGCCTGCTTGTGAAAATTCTAGGCAAGTCAGTGACATCATCAAAATCCGATCTTTTGTTTTAAGATCAGTTTATTGTGTCATGGGACATTGTTATTCGTTTTATTTCTCCAAATCTGAAATGTGCAAAAAGGCCACGCCTAGTTGGTGGACGTTTGTCAACAAAGTAGCATTAGCAAGTTCAGCCATTGCCACTCTAGAAGCTTACAAAGTCTTTAGCGTTTCAACAAATCCATTGTCCATGGAATTGGACAGTCTATATAGCACTTAGTGATTGAAGGCATAGTTTGTTATGTCTTGAAAGCATTATTTGAAATACAAACAACTTCTTCGCTGTCCGGCTACATTGAATTGGCATTCCATATTTTATGGAAAATGGTTGCACCCACAATACGAAGCCAGGATATACAAGCAAGTTAGGCGGAGTTCCGTTTTGGCAAGTAGCTTGAAATCTAAGATCTGTAAAATTTGGCCCATTTTAGAGACGCCCTTATGCACTTGTAGTTCGCTCACCAAATCTGAGACACTCGTTTTGGCGTTTTGTTGGATTGAACGCTATAAATAGACATTGGAATGCAATAATGATGTTGTATTTTGAGAGCAGAGAAGTGCTATCGGTGATGCGAATTCAATGGTATATAGATAGAATTCTATAATGTCTGTTTGCTTAGTAAGTTTAGACGCATTTCGAAAGACTGAAAGAATGACTGAAAAACTGTAAGTTACTGCGCAAAATGGGTTTTACAAAGACGCCACACACGGTGCAGCAAATCCTTTAAAAAGGTTTTTCATAAAGCATGTGGAAGTCGAGTAGTAAATGTTCCTTCTTTGAATTTCGAGGAGGGCGAAGCCGATGGAGACAAATCACGAGTCATCTCAATACAATTCAGTTTACATGTTTATTAAACCGTGTTAAACTGTATTAAACATTTAGTAAACTATATTAAACGGGGAGACTAAACTGATCGAATCCCAACTTTGTTGGAAACCATTCCGTTTAGTATTTGAATAAAGTATTATTATTAGTTGTTTCTAATCTTGATCGGGTTTACTTTTGGATACCATCGAAACGCGGAACGGCACCTAACCACCATATGTTTAGCCAAGTTTTCATCAGAACTAAGTCAGTCAGTTTTGACCAAACGTTTACATCCGAAATATGAGTTGTGCAAAGTTCAGTGCTTTATAATTATTTGTGGAACACTAGAATGCGCAAATGCGGAATTCATAACTGAGCACAAAAGTCAACGGATGGATCATGCGGTTCTGAATCGGTGAGATGTCCAACAGAGTGCCACTTTCCAACAACGTTTTCGTGAACTGATCAATGAAAAGCAATTGAAGAATATGTCGACTACTTTTGTACGGCTGGTGTATGTTTGTAGGGTGAAGAACAATGGCTCTTTCTTCTTGGAAAGTTACTGATTGAAAACGAAACAGTCAATCGAAGGGGTTGGCACTGATAGCTACATCAGTCTAGGAGTTTGGAAAACAAATTATACGTCAGGATTTAGGCAAGGATGTTTACACAATTTCGGCTTGAATTCGTACACTGCGGTTACCGCTCAGTCCAGTTGTAAGTTGGCGTTAACTTTTGAATTCCAGTGACTTCAGTAGTTTATAAACTGCTTAAAAATAGGATATTTCAGAGTTATTTTCGGGTGCTCAGTGTAGGAATTCAATCTAACACTGATTTGAGACCGGAAGACTGATTCCGTCTGAATTGTCAAAAAAGTTATTAAAAGCAAATTATAAACGCTGTCTGAATAGTTTTAGCCATGCATTTTAATTGTAGTAGAATAAAACTTGAAACTCTCTCAAAATACTCTCCATTTTGCCATGCAATTTGGCTTACGTTTCGCAAATAACCAGATTCCAAAGAAAATGTGTACATTTTGTGTTCAAAATGATTATAATACCGTAATAACACTACGTCTACTCATCCGAGGTGCTAAAACAGTGCTAAAGCGTTTGATCAGATTTTCGCAGTAAAAAGTGAAAAAGGTGTTGCAGACTTAACAAGTTATAATTTCGCACCATCACCAGCGGGCTCTCGGGCACTGAGGTGGTAAAGTATTGTTAATTGTTATATTAAAAGGTGACTAAAAGATATTTCTGGTGGTCCTTGATCAGTCTGTGTAACCTGATGAGTTGGTTTGAAAGTGGCGGAAATGTGGTTCCTGCACACACGTGTCACTAGAGACCCAGTGACGAGCCCTATCCCGAGTACAGAAATACTGCAAGGTATCAGTTCCTTTAGAGACACATTACGACGTGTAACGGCAATTAATTTCTCTTTTTTTGAGCATAAATGTTAATGGGATGAAAACTCAAGCCGAAATTCCTTCAGGATCGAAACCGGCCCGCGGGGTTAATAAAACCTATGTACGGCCTCCCGTGATTTTAAGTGAATGGTTTCTCAAGTGTATGACGAGTTTTGAGGCTTGAAACAAATAAACCTATTAATTTATACTGTATATAGGTTTATACGAAAGACAAGAGCCCATTAAATCACTACCCTGGGAATGAAGACGTTACAAATCCATCAAAGACCACACACATCTCTCCGAAGAAAAAGCCGAATTTGACTTGTTTATAAAGTAGATTCAACAGCAAGCTGCAATATATCTTTTATTAGAAAACCGTGGGAAAGTTTTGTGATCTATTGTTATGGAAATGATAAGGAGTGTACTGGTGTATAAGTGTTATAAAGACACAATGGACTGGAGCTCAGGAGAGGACAATGTGAATACAACCGCAACTGGAACACAAAAGCTCTTGGGGCTAACTACACGTGCATATCATTTGATCACAGCTCGATGGTTAATGATTTCAAATAGATCGGTGTAAATTACACTCTAAATACTCGACTGGAAACATTATGAAGCTGTCAACAACACACTGACACGACGATCCATCGAACTTCAATCTTCCACCGAACAGGCTTCGACCCATCATCTCAGGCAGCACATTCAAGACAATAAACACTTGAGCGCGAGCATGTCTGCACCACGTAATTCGCTTAACTTTTCATCAAGACACTCAATTTGTAGAAGTCTTTGTTTTGATGTTGTGTATACTGTCTTTTTCTAAGTAATTAAGAACAGACGTTGACTTAGATTTCGACCAATCAGGAGAGACCGGTCTCACGCTCTTCACGCGCTACTGCAGAGCTAATCGAATTGTGTCTTGAGCCTGTCGTGCGACCAAGGGCAATTGACCAATCAGAAAAGAGCGTTCCCACGGCCTAGGCTCTCGTAAGGTCACCCCCATTGTCTTTGTCTGTTCCCGTGATTGTTTTAGAAAATGTCAAGACAAATATTTGCGATCCATGACACAAGGCTGAAGGAATTTTCCCACGAGTCAACGGCATATAAAATGAGGTTTTTGGCACACGACTGACACACGCAGAACTCATACCAACAACTCACTAAATTATCTTGACTGAAAACACATCAGTCGAATAAACATGGCCGTCCACGGCGATCAAACATCGGAATATTGTAACAAGATTTTAACAGATAGGAGGAAGGTAAATATGGATTTATTTTGAAGCATTTCAATTCGTTTAATGGACTATTTAGAAGAAAAATCGGTTTCTACTTTAGAAATTGTGCTCACTAATTTTGTCTCACTTTTCAGACCAAGAAACCTCTAATGGAAAAAATGAGACGCGCTCGTATCAATGATAGTTTGAACGAACTAAAGTCTTTGGTTCTTGAATCTTTGAATAAAGATGTAAGTACAGATGCAAACTCGATAGATAAAACCCTTCAAACTCTTCGCACAGTCGCCAGGAGTATTGATGAGTAGGTCCAAATTGAGGTCTCACTAAATCCCGGGACTAAATATTTTCGTTCGGTATCTTTCACAGGCTGCAAGATACTCCAAAATGGAAAAAGCTGATATTCTTGAAATGTCTGTTCAATATTTGAGAGAAATAAGGAAGCAAGAAAAATCTCAAAAAGGTAAAGTTATCAAATGTTATTGCTTTTCCTAAACTGCTGCGGTGGCTTGGTTAACTCAATGAAAAGATGATTCTGCAAAGATTGTTACTGCAACTTTATTATTGAATTGTGCCGGTAATTTTTTGTTTTGTTTTCATGACTATTCCATCTACTCATCTATCTAAAACTGACTTCCGCTGTTGTTGTCAGTTTTATTTGTATCAGTGTTGGTTAATAAAGTTGTTTTTAATATCATTACCGCTAAAGTAGCGTGTTTTTCTTCTTGATGTCTATCTGTCTCGTGAAAAAAGGTTTAATGAACTAATTTTTTTCTCTGTTTTCAATGAACAGATGCAACAATGGCGGAATATCGTGCAGGATTCAATCACTGTGCACAAGAAGTCACAAAGAACCTTACAGTCATCGAGAGTCCTGGATCAGACAAGCTTCGAACAGGTCTCATGAATCACCTCGCCTTGTGTTACCAAGGAAACCCAGCAAAGACATCTTCATCCGTACCGTCGACGACCCAACGATTTCCTGCCGATAACAGACCACCGATGACACCAGTCGGCCCCATGTGGGTTTACCCGTCTCCCCCACCGTCACCATTGTACATGTCACCACCAGTTTCTCCAACTCTTTCGCCTGGACTTTCACATACTATGGGCGCATTGCACTATCCTTCACTCGAACACAAATCACTGGACGACCACCAAGATACAAGACAAAAACTTTCCTCCAATAATCGATTTTGGAGGCCATGGATTGTATGAACAATTGAGTTTAATACTTGTAGATAATGAATAATTGGATTTGATAGTGTAATCGAAAGATGCTGTAAATAGATATGTTTTTTACGCGATATATTTATAAGAGATTTCAGAAGAGTTTAATATTTACAAATTTTAAGAGTGAACAAATGTCTGTACGAATTGAATGTCGTGTGAGATGAATTTGATATCAAATTTATATATTTTAAATAAAGTGAGAAGTGTGGATATGAAACACCCAGCTGTCAGAGTGATTTCCGGTGATAGATTGGGACCCAAGTGCGTTAATATTATGACAGTGACTAGCAGTAAAACTGGTAGAGATTATATTGGGACCCAAGTGCGTTAATATTATGACAGTGACTAGCAGTAAAAACTAGTAGAGACTGCGCGGTGTATAGCAAGTGTAAAAAGCACTAAAGCTACTGACGTTTCGAACATTCGTCGGAGTACCAGAGAAAATACTAAGAAAATTAAGAGTTTATGTCTGTAAATTGAGTGCTGTTTTACACGGTCAGTAAAAGTTTCATTCTACATACTTGTTTGCGTTCCTATTCGTCTAAACAAACATCCAACAACGTAATCTTTACTTTTTGACTGAAGCCAACTACTGCGCATCGCCGTGCGTGCTACCCAATGCCTGATCGGCAATTTACAGATATAAACATAGATTAGTGAGGCTAAGGCTCGGTGTTTATTTCCGCAAAGCGTCTCTCGTCATTGGTCGTGTTTGATGACTGAATGGGGCCACAATTCTTCCTCGTTTTTCGTTTTTATTTTCAACGAGCAGTCGAGACCAGAACCGCTCACTACTTTAGTTGTGTGCCGCTCAAGCATGTGCGCGGACTTTTCAAATTCCGCAAGAGCAAAGTTTGTTATCCTCAGTTCCAAACTCAAAACACAACAACACAGTAAGTCAACAAAGTCTGGTGTTGAACTCGACTGAACTATTTTCAAACCGGATGAGCATTACACTTGCCCGAGGACTTTTATCGCGGTTTGCTGGGTTAGTTAGCAGGCCGTAACACAAACCGTCAACAAAAACAGAATCTTTGGTTTCACAGGTTTCAGCCCTTGGGTGAAGTTGTTTATCTGCGATAATAACATTCGGGGCTCAATAAAGAACAAAAAGGCACTAGAATAATCAGTGTGTGAATGTTTTGTTTGAAGAAACACTGAAAACAATATATTTTTATTTGCATTATGAGTTACAACATAAGCTAATAAATCGCTATGATTGCCTTACAGATTAAATCTCAAGAAACCTTGAGCTAGCCTACGAACGTTTTTCAACAAATAAAAACAGGTCTCCCAGTCGATGCGCCAAAAGCTTTAGAGAACTACTTCTCGAGTCAGTCTCAAGCACTTTGGCTTCGAAAATAAGCAAATGAGAAAGTATTTCTCTGAAGTAACTCAACATGACCTGAGGCAATGTGTGACTGGTTGTATTGAGGCTATTGTTGACTCAAATATCGCAATGATAAGAGCTTAGTTGACAAATTAAAAAGAGCCGATAGAACGTGTCAGGCTAAATTAATTGACTTCACATAATAGTGTACAACTAAGTTTGTTCTTTTGTACTTTTGGAGCCATGAGGCTAGCTAGGAACTGTTGTTTAGAGTTCACGAATCTGAATGAGAAACTAGAAAACAGGACTACGATCGGGCAGAGCTTTGCTGATATATTATTTCAAGTTTTTGTCACCTTTTTATACGTCAGAAAGTTGCTTGTCTCTTGGTATCGACTGTCACTTTGAAGTACTTAATGACAAATGCGAGATTGGAGAGCTTATACGTGATGCTAAATTAAATATTGAGTTTGTGCACTTTCTGTAAAAGATGAATCAATCACTTGCGGTCAAAGACACATCGGCTCACTGCGAGAATTATAGGAGATTTGTAAGACAGAGAAAGTGAATTGTCAAAGAGAAAGTGACTTAAAAAAAAACACAAAGGTGACAAAAGGACAGAACATATTCATATCAACACTAGATTACCCAGCTAATGATTCTGACCGGCATAGCACTGAGTATAATAGTCGAGTTTGTCGAGAAGAAGACTTTAAGGTTGAAGCTGCATATAGTTTTGCTTAGTAAAATAAAACTGAGGAAAAATCAAATCTCATTTCAGTTTGTAGTTCAAATCATTTTCCGCGTTCGAGCAAGCAATACTCGGAGAAAGAGTTGTGCAGTGATACCCTGCTAGCCGGCAGACATTTCCTTGACCCGTAGTTGTGGGGTAACGAGGAAAAAGCTACGAAGCTTTCTGAGTTCTGTGCTAGCAACGCACTATCTTCCGTGCGTTCGTGCAAGCCAGTTGTCTTTGAAGATTTCCGATTACAATTTCTTTTGAAGATTTCCAAAACAAAATTCAAATCAATGTACGTGCGAAAGAATAGTTTATTTGACGTACGTGTGCTTGGTGAATGTAGTTCTTCAATTAACTGGTGCTTTGACTCTACCCCCTAGTACGACACTTGTTAAACTTACTACCGGGTGAAACACACAAAACAGTACGACAACCGTGAAAACATTCAAGACATCACGCGCTCATGCATGCAAGGCAGAAGTAGCTGTTAAGTGCCACGATCGCAGGATCAGGGCACAGAGTTGTGCAATGCCACTTCCGTAGAGGTACAAGTGCCTGACGACAATGGCTTGAGAATTCAAAGAAGTTATTCGATCGACAACTGACGCGATGAGATCGACAGGTGCTAGGAATATGGGTCAATAAAGTATAAAAGAAGCACCGCAAATGAAAAGGGCGTTTTATTTATTCTGCTTGTTTACATCTCATTTAAAAGCGTTCAGTGGGAAACTACTTATTTATGCCATTAGTAACAGAGACACTGGCAGAATTTTGCCACAAAATTACACTGCTCTATTTAAGAAATTTTAATCTGTCATCTATTACACATTCTGAACTTGCTAGTTTCCTTGCTCGCGCATATTGTCTTTTTTTTGTTTGTTTGTTTTGTTTTTGTTTTTGTTTGCGCGCGCTATTTGTTTACAACGTAATAGCCGTTAGTTTTGACGAATTACTACCATTTTACACCCCTTGCTTAAAATAAAAATGTTTTGGTTGAAGAAACGAACAAACTCATTATGTCTACACCAACCAGCAAAGAATTACTTGATCTACTTATTTATAGTCTAGGCATAAATGGTAGAATCATCAAATCTTATTTACGCTGCAGTAGAGAATATGTTATAACAATATCTGAGCATTTCTCTTTAAAGAGAGTGTTTTCAAAAATGAACACACCAAAATTTTAGTACTGTACTACGAAATCTTGAAAAGTTATAGTGATTTTAAATGACAAAGATTTGTGCCAAAAAAAATCGAACTTTGGCTCTAAATGCCTCATTTCCATGTATTTTGCACCTTTCAAACGCTTACTACTTTATGATGGTTTCATTTTTATTAATGAACTTTTAGGGTAATTACTAAGCTGTGGATGATCTTTCGATATTCAGTTTATGCAAATGTAGTCAGCAAATTACAGAAATCGATTTATGGATAGGGTGTATGGAATGGTCACCTTGCAGCTGTATCTCCATCTCTCATGTATAAACCAAACATCAATTCCAGTAAAATCAGTCTTTAAAGGCCGGTGTACGTAATGAATGATCTGTTCACATGACTTTCACCTGTTTTACGCTGTGGGTGGTCCCTTGCCAGTCGTCCGTTTTTTTGCCATTTGCACTTACACTTTTACATTTACACTTATCTTACTACTCACATAGCTATTAGTCGCTACTAGTCGTATCGTTATAACCATACTACTCTTACTGCTGTTAGATAACGACGCAAGACGCAAGCTGAAGCACAAGCACAAAGAAAAAAGAATGCATGCTTGCGTCAGGCCCGTTTTCACAGTAACTGAACATAAGGCCGCCTCTTGTGCTTGCATCGCTAGTGAAAAACAGGCTAGGCCGTTACAGGTAGGGCCGGATTGACGTCAGCAAACGAAATGACGTTACACTACTATAATAGCGAACCTGTGGTTGTTAATACGAAGCCTTGAAAGCGACTCAGATTTTAAAGGAACAACCAGTTGATGAATAAACCACAAGACACGTGAAACACATGTTCGATGTTCAACTTTCAATTTTCAATAAAGTTCCTCATTCTGTTCTTGGTAGCCCTAGCGTAGTAACAAGTGCATCGCTTTCTACTGAAATTTCTTAAAATGCCTAACAATAAGACGCATGTATTTTGTTAAACTGACTGTTATTTCCGCGTCCTATATTTCTACGGCCTTATGCGGCGTGGCGCAGTGAGAAATGATATGATGATGATTATGCGGCGTGGCGCAGTGAGAAATGATGATGATGATTTTTCTACGGCCATATGCGGCGTGGCGCAGTGAGAAATGATGATGATGATTTTTCTACGGCAGTTATGCGGCGTCACGCAGCGAGAAATGATGATGATGATGTTTCTACGGTGAATTCAAGTGCGTTAAAAGTTGAATAAAGACTATGACAGTCTTCTGGCAACGTACTCTGCCGATGACCCATTCTCGCACAAACAAGTGCGTGATTTTATTGCATGTGTCTGAGAATGTGCGTAATATACATGTTTGGTTAATATCCTCTTGATGCTATTTTTTTTAATTAATACTCATTCTATTGTTACGCCGCTGTTGTTGATATCATTCTGATAGCAGAGTTTCTTTTCGTCTTTCTTTTAGTTTGCTTGCTGTATCTTAAATAATAAAAATAAATTTAATTTATAAAGCGCAAATATCCAAATGCTCTGGTTTACAGGCGACTTTAACATCCAGGTCGATGTGACGGATCATATCAACTCAGAGAGATTTCTTGAGCTTCGTGAATCCATGGTACTCATATATACAGCACACGCTTTAGAATTTATTTGTTTCATGAAATAAATAAATTCTAAAAGTGGTCTGTTTTCATGGTGGTTCGTATTAGCAATACTAAACCCTCTTTTATTAGCCTTATTGTATATCATGATTGTTGTTCATTCCATATGTCGCTAACAGTTTCTCTTCGTCGTTTCGTATCGTTTGATGCGGTGTATATGCTTCTGTCATGGCTTTCTCATGCCGCTTTGTTGCAGAGGGGGAGGATTCACGGTTCTAAAAGATTAGTTTCAATAAACTTATAGGATAATTAGTTTTGCATAAGTCCAATCAGACAGACTTAACTTGTATAAAATCCCAAAGCCAGACACTATTCACAGTTAACATTTTAAATCAACAAAGAAATAAAAAATATAATTGTCGGGTATATTTTGATTCGGTCAAATTTGACTAAAATTGCTATTCTTACTTATATGCATCAGTATCGCTGTCATTTGTCATTGTGTTTTACAGTATGTGGATATTAGGGACCGACAACGAGGCTCAAATAAAGTGTTTTGTTGTCTATTTTCACATTCCATGTTTTCACTAAAATTGCGCCGTCTCAGTCATGAATGACATCGTCTTTTTGTGGTCCGATTGACTATAAAACAACTATCTGCACAACTAACTGAACTGACGTTCTCGTTCTCTTTGCGTCGTCAAACATAGGCATTTCACGTTGTAGTTTAGCACAGAACGACTCATTTCATACATTCCGACAAGAAGTTATTGAATGTTGTAATTAGCGCTATTGTTTCTCTGACGTCGTCCATTCCGTGTCTCGATGTTTAAGGGACTTCTACTGAAGTACAACGGCCATTGTTGTCGTAAATTGTATATTCTTTTGCAAAGATAGCTTTAGTTTGACGAAGTTACAAACTTATCGTCAGTCGAGACGCGATTATACCCAAAGTCTGGTTTTCACTAGACATCGTGTCATCGGAAAACGACGCAGCACAAGAAACTGATCGAAAATATATCTTTATTTCTGTTTGCGCTTGTGATTATGCTCGCGTCGGGTCCGTTATGCCTTTTGTGCTGACGTCAAGTAGTTCATTAAGAGCTTTAGAACTCCTTGTTAGTTAAGAGCTCGCTAAAGATTATGCACCGAGTACATCAATATCAATTCCGCTCCAAATCTTGTTTACTTCAAGAATTATACTTGAAAATAGATTGGATTAACCAGATACTTTCATCTAAAGGCTTTTGCTTCAATGTTGATGCGAATTGCAACATCTCTGGCCCAGACAAACGGAATTCGTATTCTTTTTCTAACAGACTTCATAAATAAAAGTCGATATGGTGAGCCATGCAAGGCTTTATGAAACTACGAGAATTACAGAGAATGTAAAAAGACTAATCTTCTATTATAATTTAGCTAGTCGGGCATTTGAAAAAGGCTTTTATGAAATAGTGCTTAATTGTCGGACAAACTTACGCCGTCCTATTTTTTAATTGAAAATTTCATGCAAGTCATGCAATGGAACAACCACGGTCTCTATGTTTTTCAGTAATATTGTATATATGGCGGCTAGATATCCTTTCTTAGATATACTGACTCAATTGCCTGTAAGTGTACATTAACCTGAGTTTCAGGCTCAAAGGGGAGGGAGAGGAGGAGGGGAAAGGAAAGGGCCTGAAACTCAGGTTAGGTGTACATCAACACGATGCCCTTACTATAATTATATGAACCAGTTCGAATTAAATGCAGCTGTTTTTTTTACATGGATTATGAACTGACTGGCCATGGGTCATTGAAATGCTCTTACATGCTAATCCTTAGACAAGTTACAAGTTGCAATTAGATGATTCTGTCGTTGTTCAAACACCATGTCAAAACAAAAGAACTGTGCGTAAACCCTTTTAAGATATTTGAGCAGCTTATCTCACAAAGAAAGAACAAAAAATACAACGCATTTGAAGATGATCTGGAGTAACGTATAGCATGTACTAAACCACCTGTTTCTAGATGGACAACATCACAGCAGGCCGTAGTTAGTCTTTTGAACTAAGTTACGGTAGCGTGACGGCACCACGCGCACACTTTCCACTGCACACATATATAATAGCACTGCAGCAGGTACGACGGCGGATATTCAAAACGTGTGTCGTTGCTTTCTAGTTTTGATCCACATCTGACCACACAAACTAGACTATCATGTAGGAAACGTATCATCATATTTATACGTCATGATTTTAAACTTATCTCCTCAAGTATTAAAACAAAATTATTCAACTAAATAAACTAAATCAGGACGTAAACGTGCCGGAAACTCTGGCATACAGCATCAGCTCCATAACAGGTCAATTAGTTCTCGCCTCATGCTGGCTGCGACCATACCAGCAAGGCATGTCACACGGCGCTCGATCAACCAAATCTGTAACTATCCCATTTCTCTTTAAAGACACTAAATAAAAAATGAACATTCTATTCGATTATATCTAAGAATATACACCTACAAACCTATATAAAAAAATAAGATTGATTCCGCACTTCAGTCCTTTTTCTTCGTTGAATTCTAAGGCGTTGCTATGTAGTACTTGTACAACCTTATTTCACAACTCACTGCCAGTGATAATTGCTGTCGATATCCGTAAATATAGTTTTACATTGTTGAGTTTATTATGATCTCAGTATGGGGTAGTGCTAGATAACGTGTTCCACTCTTGTTCCACTTGTTGCTTTGTTTGGCTGTGATTGCTTCAGGGTATCAACACGAGTTGGTCGACAAATCTGAGTACCTTGGTACAGCACGATGTGCAATGCGAATAAATATTAACAAAGCAGTCGTGAATTCCTTTACACAGCACCGTTGCCTAGGTGAATGTTGTCTTTTTATCGCAACCACATGACGGCACCTAATGTGAAGGAATTCTCTCTCTAACGTTATTAATTTATTATGAAACAGATTGTGTGGAATATAAAACCGCGCACCAATTTCAGCAAGACGCACATCAGATAGAAGATAAATTACCAACCGTATCACAGGGTAGCAAAGGGGTTACGCGTGGACGCGTGATTTGGCCCAAAAATGGCGAGTGAATCGTGAAAAACACTTCATATACAAAAGATAAAACCGTGATCCGTGAATTTGCAAGAAAGACGTGCGTGAAATGGCTTAAATCAGTGATTCGTTTGAGTCGTGAATTTACGGGGAAAAAAAGAAGGTACGTGAAGCGTGATCACAACACCCCCCCCCCCCCCTTTGCTACCCTGGTATCACCCCCCCCCCCCTTTGCTACCCTGGTATCTCCCCCCTCCCCCCTTTGCTACCCTGGTAGCAATCAACTCCACTTTTCTTTGGCTCATTCACCGAGACTGCAGAACTACACATACTTTACACACACTATGTTAAAATAAACTTCATCAGCGCTTACACTACAGAAACATGTTCGTTAAGCAAACTGCCGAAACCAAACCTCTACTGATCACATGTGAGAGTTCTACCACATACCGTGGGAGCTCTATACCACTGATAATGGTCGTTTGAGTGGTATTTTATCAGATAGTTTGCTGACTTAATCTCTAAAAACTGAAGCAAACTACAGTCACATTCCCTTTTCAGTAACATCATTGCCGTGGAAATGTGAATTTAGAAAATAAATTATGCTTAGTTTTGTTTAGTTTTATATATCTGCAGTATCTGAGACTTACGCACACATTTTAGCAAGACGCACATAGACATTACCAACCTATAAATCAACTCGTTCTTTTCTTTGGCCCATTCGGAATCAATCATTTTCCATATTTGGTATGCCTGTATGTTACTTTCTTACTTGTTTCCAGTCAGCTACTGCTAAAAATACAAAAGAATGATACTAACTGCATGCATGGGCATTATATTCGACAGACTCTCGACACACACAATATAAGAAGAAGAAGAAGATGAAGAAGAAGAAGAAGAAGAAGAAGAAGAAGAAGAAGAAGAAGAAGAAGAAGAAGAAGAAGAAGAAGAAGAAGAAGAAGAAGAAGAAGAAGAAGAAGGAGAAGAAGAAGAAGAAGGAGGAGGCAAAGAAGAAGGAGAAGAAGGAGAAGAAGATTAATAAGAAATGAATAGCATAAGAAGAACAAAGGAAAAAGTAAACGGAAATCCCAGAAAGCTGTTTCATGTAATGCAACGTTAGATAGATAGATGCTTTTATTTACAGAGGGTAGCTCTATCAGTTAGATAGATAGATGCCTTTATTTACAGAGGGTAGCTCTATCAGTTAGATAGATAGATGCCTTTATTTACAGAGGGTAGCTCTATCAGTTAGATAGATAGATGCCTTTATTTACAGAGGGTAGCTCTATCAGTTAGATAGATAGATGCCTTTATTTACAGAGGGTAGCTCTATCAGTTAGACAATTCATATTCAGTGTTATCTTCCCAGAGAGAATAAATCCGATAACTGTGAAGTTTGAAGTATTGCAAATCCGCCTCGCTTCCAATGGATTTCAAGTTCGATAAATAAAATCGCGTATTACACCTCAATTGAAACAAAGTGCTTCTTAAAATATATTTTTCAATGATTCTATAGGAGATTTCCAATGCTTTTTAGGGGAATTTCAGAACATTTCCTCAAGCGTATACCGCCTCAAGTGAAACAAAGTGCTTCTTAAAATATATGTTTCAATGATTCCTATGATATTCTACGAAAATTCCAATGCCTTTTAGTGGATCTTCACAACATTTCCTAATGCCAAATTATTCTTAACGGAAATTTTTTAATGCATTTTCCCAAAAACTTTCCCTTTCCGGCTCTCAGAGAATCCTAATTTAATTAAAAGAAATTTGACATAAAATCTCCTAAGAGTTTTCATCTATTTACTGAAATATTTAATTATTTTTCCAGCCAGCATTTTATGATTTTATTAACAATTGGGAGTGCGCGTGCGCAGGTTTCCGTTTTGTGATTGGTTAAAATTAAGAAGCCACTAAAGTGTCCGGTGATCACGTGATAGTCCGTCAAAGTCGTACCAACACGACCCAAAGTCGTTTGAGTGGCATTTTATCAGGTTTGCTGACTTAATCTCTAAAAAGCAAACTAGAGTCACATTCCCTTTTCAGTGATATCATCAGGTGGTGGAAATGTGAATTTAGAAAATACATAGTTTTATTTATCTTTTTAAGGAAACATATTCACTTCCGGAAGTACAATAATCCATGGTAATGACAAGTAAATCTATAAAATCAGCCTGAGTGGTCATTGTTGATATCATTGATGGTGTCGGTCAGCTTGTGTTAAAAGAAAAAGTAAAAATGAAATATGTACTTTTCTAATGCGCGGATGAAATTTAGCGTAGAAACGTGTTGGTGAGAAAAGAAAGAAAGGAAGGAAGAAAGAAACGAACGAACGAACGAACGAAAGGAAAGAAAGAAAGAAAGAAAGGAAGAAAGAAACGAACGAACGAAGAAGGAAAGAAAGAAAGGAAGAGAGAAATAAAGAGTGAAAGGGAGAAAGAAAGGAAGAAATTATAATGAATGTATGCATTTTATTTAAGAAACAAAACCGTTCACTAGGAAAATAACATTGAATCATATCATTGATAAATGACTGAAATCGAAATAGAGAACGAATAAATGAACTGAACCGAATGAATGAATGACCAAAAATATAAATGAAAAATCCCTGAGAAATGACCCAATGAACTGACAAAGAAACGGAAATGCGTGAACGAACAAACGAGTACGAAGTGAGTCTCAGTGGCAGAACGAACGAATTAACGAACAAGCAAATGCACGTTGCAATTTACAATTTTAGAACATAGACAAAACAAATAAGAAAAACATATATACAAGAAAAGAACACAACTGAAGCTTTACAGCAAATACTGAGTCAATATTACATTTAAAAGCTCGTAAATGGAAACGTTTGTTTTAACTATCTTAAAATCTGTACGTTAATTACACACAAGGAACGTTTCCCGCCATTAACGTCCTCTGCGATCAATCATGGCTAAGTCTTATCTGAAATATTTAAACATTTCAGCTCCCTCCTTTTCTTCCTTTATTATTTATTATTATTATTTATCAAGCATGACTAAGCTTGCGCTTCTGTGCAAATTCAACTTGATTTCATGTCACATGTGCCAATTTATAAATTGCATCCATAAGGGGTAACTTGCCGGTAGGGTTTTCTAAGAATACTTTTATTTATATAAGGTAGTTGAGTGACTTGGCACTGGAAGAACGGAGGGAGGTCTTGCCTACTGCACGCAGATGTATGCGTATGTGCAGGTATAGTCGATCAAGATCAGTAGATGGCGAAATGATGTCTTTTTACTACTACACTATATACATCTATCAGTTTTCTGCATTTAGATATCGTGTCTTGTTTCAAGACATTTGTGTGGTTAAGGGTGCCTTGTATATGACATGGTACGACGGCCATCTTGTGTCTGTAACATGACAGTGTACTACTAATATGTACGACATCTATTGCTGCACTTTATAGGTTTTAGTCTAGTTTACATACATGCAATAGAAAGAACAAGCTAGCAAAAGGAAGAAAAGGAAGAAATGAAAGTAAAAGAAAACGAAAGAAAGAAATATTGTGTCCAGATTTAACCAACATAATTCTTTGAAGAAAAAACATCACTCATGGAGACTTAACAAGTCTACCAGAAGCCCCAGTTAAAAACGTATGGCAAACCCAGTAAAACTGTGGGCGTTCTCTAGTGATTAGATCGGTACGTGCGCATCACTATAGTCTCATCTAATTCACATTAATCTATAGCTAATATTATCTTTGAATGAAAAGAAAGTGGATTCATTTCCAGCCGGTCTAAAGCAAAATCAACTCAAAAAATGAGGTGTGTTCTACTTGATTTGTTATTCAATTCAAAACACCTACAGTTTGCACGCAATGAGTCAGTACATGCATGCACGATACAGTCAAGATACAGTTAGCCTACAACGATTAATACCCTGCCAGCTTAAAATAGCTGCCAGCCATTTCCAAAGTGCAATTCCATGCCCAACACTTGACAACTTTTCCTTTGTTTTTCAAATAAACTGAAAATATCATTTTATAATAAAGTATTATTATAAATTTATCGTGTGATCCAGTCATCAATATTTCAGAGTTCATTTTGATTATAGGTATTGACAAGAACTTGTTATATTAATAACGTTATTGAGTTTATAACGTTTCTTTTAGTTTTTTCCCCTTTTTTTCCTTTTAGTTTTATTGATATTCTTGGTGCAACATAGCTTTACCGAGTTAATCAACTGAAAGACTGTTTGTCCAAAATCCTTCCTCATGCATTTCTCTTGAGTGGTTTTCAGTACGGTTCGTGTCGTGCGGTGACCGTGTAACGTGATTGGTTGAGCAATGATTTTGCGCGCTGTGATTGGTTGGATTCGATTCCGTACCGTGACGTAATGCAGTGGGTTTCCCACTCTTGCTCACTGAACTCCAACGTTTCGTGCATGCAATTTTAGTAATTAGAGTTATTTATACATTATTAATATAATTATTATTAGATAACAAGGGTTTATTAAATCTTGTAATTAGTAGATCTGTAGATTGCTTCTGGATTATTTCACTCAATTGTAAATTAGTTTTGGGAAATACTAATAAACTTATTGTATTGTATTGCTTAAATTTAGAGTTGTTTTCGTATGAGTGAAAAACTCGGCTATGGTACCGTGACATTCAAATGGCTTCCTTTCTCAACCAATCAACGCGTACAGCCGCATTCATCCAATCAAAGTCTTTCAATACCGCACGGTACGCAACTTTCCCACTCATATGAAAACGACTCTATCCAACCGTACTCAACCTTTTGGCTGTTATGTAATTTCTAAATAAACTGTTCCCGCTGCCAGATCAACTGATAGTGGAACTATATACTATACTATATATTATTATTATTATTATATCATTATTATATTATTATTATTATTATTATTATTATTATTATTATTATTATTATTATTATTATTATTATTATTATTATTATTATTATTATTATTATTATTACTAAAATAAAATAAAAAATTATTTATTATTATTATTATTATTATTATTATTATTATTATAATTATAATTATATATCTATCAGTATCTATCTATCTATCTCGTAGTTCAGTTCCGTGCATGCGAATGCTTAGTCGCATATATTTCCTGTAGGCCCGATTCATTATCTTCAACAAGGTTTCTCATCCATAATGAATTAATTGACACAAACTCGTTTGTTCTCTTATAATTATGGCTACATGACACAAACATGCAAGTTGATTGAATGCATGCAGAGTCATTCTAGAAGTGATCATCACTTCCATGACACCATACTAATGAAGAATCCAAACAAGGGGAAATAATCTAGTTTCCGGGTCAATAATTTGTTGAAAACTCGCATGTTTTCATCCTAGGTAAAGAAGTACATAATGAATGCTACAATCCCAGGGGGGGTACTCAGGGGTATCAGTGACGGGGAGGTGCGAATGAGGCAAAACATTTTAACCCAAAAAAAGTCCATTACGCGAAAACAAGACCCCAAAAAAGTCCAACGGCCCAAAATCGTAACCCCAAAAAAGTCCAATTTGTCTCCGCATAAAATCGAGAATGGTAGGATATCATTTTTATCAACCCCCAAAAAAGTCCTTTGACAAAATCTCTATATCAAAAAAAGTCCACCAGAAAAATGAAACCCAAAAAAAGTCCCAAGCCGCGAATTTCAAACCCAAAAAAAGCCTTCGCACCTCCCCGTCACTGATACCCCTGAGTACCCCCCCTGGGGCTACAATGTAAGCTGTTTTTAGCAAATACGATTATACATCACTTAGTGTTCATAAAAATAGTTTCTTTAGAATGCTTGATGGGGATTTGAACTGCAATGGGCGTCAAAATTAGTGAGACACTTTTTCATGTGCTTCATGTGCAAATATCTCCCCCCCCCCCCCCCCCCCCCCCATCATCACGGCAATGTTGTTTAGAGCAATAATGCGTTTGGGTGACGTATAGGCATGATTCAGCTTCAACATTGAAAGGGTGAGAGGGGTTTTTGAAGATCGAATATTTAAGAAATAATGTATTGCAGTTTCAGCATGTACGGAATCACAGTACAAAATGAAAAGTGTCTCAAGAAGTATGACGTGCATTGTGGTCGTTGAAGCCTCGAAGCCTTAATTGAATGGAGTAGATAATGACGGAAAGTGAGATAAGTGGATGACAGGAAAGCGGGACATGGAATGATGATTTAACGATCGTGTTGACGTAACTAAGTGCAATAAGAAGTACAACAAGAAGTAAAATTAGAGTAAAAATAGAAAGATCGTGATCGCAAAGCATCACGGTACATGACGACCAGCGAAGACTTGAATAAATGGAGGATTTAGATGACAATCCACGTGTCCTTACGACACACAATTACTGATCATCTGACAACAGTAATTAAACTATTAAAAAAGGAACGTGAGTGTGGAAATGAAAAACAGGATGAACGAACGAACGAACGAATGAATGAACGAATGAATGAATGAACGAACGAACGAACGAACGAACGAACGAACGAACGAACGAACGAACGAACGAACGAACGAACGAACGAACGAACGAACGAACGAACGAACGAACGAACGAACGAACGAACGAACGAACGAACGAACGAACGAACGAACGAACGAACGAACGAACGAATGAATGAATGAATGAATGAATGTATGAATGAATGAATGAATGAATACATGGCTGAATAAGCAATCAGTCTACAAGTTGTGTCATGGACTTTATCGAAAGCAGAAGGATTTATCAAAACGATTTCAGGAGCAAAGCTACGGACGAATTGACGAACAGATTATTTAGTAATTTCACGAATAGAGGATTAATATCAAAAAGTTAGAAAGGGTTTAAATCCTATCTGAAAATAGATTACACTTGCACGTGAAATGAAAAATAAGTGATAATTCAAAGAGTTCGATGAATAGAACAAAGAATGACAAACAAGTACTAAAATTGATTGTAGACTCAACAATCACAATCAAACAAGGTGTTTATGCATCGTATACCATTCAATCGGTACTGAAAGAAATGTCACGTCAACCAATCAGTAAAGTAATTACTTTCAGTTTAATTAATGACAAGTATTAAGGTGTTTGGGAATGGAAATGGTTCAGAGAATGAAAGAGAGAAATGCATTCAGAGAATGAAAGAGAGAAATGCATTCAGAGAATGAAAGAGAGAAATGCATTCAGAGAATGAAAGAGAGAAATGTATTCAGAGAATGAAAGAGAGAAATGCATTCAGAGAATGAAAGAGAGATCGAAATGTATTCAGAGAATGAAAGAGAGAAATGCATTCAGAGAATGAGAGAAATGTATTCAGAGAATGAAAGAGAGAAATGCATTCAGAGAATGAAAGAGAGAAATGTATTCAGAGAATGAAAGAGAGAAATGCATTCAGAGAATGAGAGAAATGTATTCAGAGAATGAAAGAGAGAAATGCATTCAGAGAATGAAAGAGAGAAATGTATTCAGAGTATGAGAGAAATGTATTCAGAGAATGAAAGAGAGAAATGCATTCAGAGAATGAAAGAGAGAAATGTATTCAGAGAATGAAAGAGAGAAATGCATTCAGAGAATGAGGAAATGTATTCAGAGAATGAAAGAGAGAAATGCATTCAGAGAATGAAAGAGAGAAATGTATTCAGAGAATGAGAGAAATGTATTCAGAGTATGAGAGAAATGTATTCAGAGAATGAAATAGAGAAATGCATTCAGAGAATGAAAGAGAGAAATGTATTCAGAGAATGAAAGAGAGAAATGCATTCAGAGAAAGAGAGAAATGTATTCAGAGAATGAAAGAGAGAAATGTATTCAGAGAATGAAAGAGAGAAATGCATTCAGAGAAAGAGAGAAATGTATTCAGAGAAAGAGAGAAATGTATTCAGAGAATGAAAGAGAGAAATGTATTCAGAGAATGAAAGAGAGAAATGCATTCAGAGAAAGAGAGAAATGCATTCAGAGAAAGAGAGAAATGCATTCAGAGAATGAAAGAGATCGAAATGTATTCAGAGAATGAAAGAGAGAAATGCATTCAGAGAATGAGAGAAATGTATTCAGAGAATGAAAGAGAGAGAAATGCATTCAGAGAATGAAAGAGAGAAATGTATTCAGAGAATGAAAGAGAGAAATGCATTCAGAGAATGAGAGAAATGTATTCAGAGAATGAAAGAGAGAAATGCATTCAGAGAATGAAAGAGAGAAATGTATTCAGAGTATGAGAGAAATGTATTCAGAAAATGAAAGAGAGAAATGCATTCAGAGAATGAAAGAGAGAAATGTATTCAGAGAATGAAAGAGAGAAATGCATTCAGAGAATGAGAGAAATGTATTCAGAGAATGAAAGAGAGAAATGCATTCAGAGAATGAAAGAGAGAAATGTATTCAGAGAATGAGAGAAATGTATTCAGAGTATGAGAGAAATGTATTCAGAGAATGAAATAGAGAAATGCATTCAGAGAATGAAAGAGAGAAATGTATTCAGAGAATGAAAGAGAGAAATGCATTCAGAGAAAGAGAGAAATGTATTCAGAGAATGAAGTCCGTTTCGTTAAAACTTCGTTAGATTTTAGAGTACCGTAAACTGCCGCTTATAAGCCCCCCCCCCCCCCCCCCGTTTATAAGCCCCCCGATTATAGGCCCATATACTTTAAACAAAAACAATTGCCGGTTATAAGCCCCCACCCCCCCCCCCCCCCCCCCCCCCGAATATAAGCCCCTTCTACGTGTCCTTGTTTCCTTATTATAAACATTTTCACAGAATACGGTATAACTTCAAATTGAAAATGAGGAGATTGAGGAACAAGATAGTTTTGAATTTTGTTCCAAATATTGAAATTATCATGAGTTTATTGTACATTTTAAATAAAGACCAGTAGATTGAAAACATATTTTGATACTGCTATACCGTCTCAACTTATCTTATCAGCTGATTTCGAAACGTTTTTTTTATTCGTTCGTTTTTAAACACACAGAGTTACATAGAAATTGTCCCAGCATAATTGTTACAGATTGTCCGCCCAGATTGCTATAGCACACGTCTATAGCCTGCGGCTCGGCGGTCTGGAAGGGGATTGGGAAGGGGGAGGGGGAGGGGGGAAAAGAAGGAGGAGAGGGGGTTGGGGAGGAGAAGGGGAAGGGAAAGGCCTTCCCTCCTCCTTCTTTTTCCCCCTCCCCCTTCCCAATCCCCTTCCAGACCGCCGAGCTACGCAGGCTAACACGTCTATAGCTCCCAAATGATTGACATGTTATGTCAGCTGTCATTAATACATAGTATCTATAGACATGGTAGTTTGATTTGGTTACCATGGTAACGAGAAAACAAGACAACAACTGCCTTCAGAAATCTGTATTTTTTTTTACTAAATTAAACTGAATAATTATTTTCAAAAAAGAACAACATGACACGAATCTACATAGATTTATCTGACATATCATGCTTAATTAAAACTATTTCCACCAAAATAGTCAACCAGAATACCCGGCCAGAATACCCCCTTAAGAACAAAACCACCCCTTCACATCGCACACTTGAACGAAGATGTTGATGCACAATACGTACTGCTATAGTAATAGTTTAGTAATTCGAGAGAAAGGCACAATAAATATGTAATTTAACATCTCGAGTCGTGGAGGAAACCATACTGAAAACCTAACACTTTGTTGTTAATAATCATGAGCTGCATTATTAACCAATAGTGAGTTATGTGACCACAGGACCGCACAGCAGACGTTATTATTAATCTAATGAAATTGTAGAGTAAAAACATTGAGAGGAAATAGAAGAAAATAATAGAGTAAGAAGTGAGACTAAGTCGTGCCCCCCAATTAACAGTACAGCTGGCGTTGGCACGTTAAACTAAATAATTTAATTGATGATTATTATTTTAGACAAAACATGTTCCCTTATGTTATATTCCTGGTTTAAGGCTCCTACGGTCAACGATAAGTGAGTCATAAGATCGCGCAACTATAGACTGTCCACAGGGTGCACCATGGAGCGCTTCGGTCAGCACAGTTTGAAGCTGATGTTTGATTTATTGCCTAAGGCGTAAGAACAAAATCAAACCAACACCCCACAGCACTTTCAAATAGACGCCTAGACGCATTGACGAAGTGAGCTCTGACTGACTCAGTGTGATGTTGATTTCACTGGTGATTTGTCCTTTACTGAGATTCATAATATGAAATATAACGCATGCATAGTTGGCGCTATGCCCTGTACAGGAGATTCATAATATGAACTATAGTCAGGTCTAGTTGGGGATATGCCCTGTACAGGAGATTCATTATATGAAATATAGTCAGGTAGTCCCTGTAGGATGTATAGTTGGCGATATGCCCTGTACAGGAGATTCATAATATGAACTATAGTCAGGTGTAGTTGGCGATATGCCCTGTACAGGAGATTCATAATATGAACTATAGTCAGGTGTAGTTGGCGCTATGCCCTGTACAGGAGATTCATAATATAACACAGGTATAGCTGGCGCTATGCCCTGTACTGGAGATTCATAATATAACACAGGTATAGTTGGCGCTATGCCCTGTACAGGAGATTCATAATATAACACAGGTATAGTTGGCGCTATGGCCTGTACAGGATCGAAGATTCATAATATAACACAGGTATAGTTGGCGCTATGCCCTGTACAGGATCGAAGATTCATAATATAACACAGGTATAGTTGGCGCTATGCCCTGTACAGGAAATTCATAATATAACACAGGTATAGTTGGCGCTATGCCCTGTACAGGATCGAAGATTCATAATATAACACAGGTATAGTTGGCGCTATGCCCTGTACAGGAGATTCATTTTTTGACTGATTTTTTGACTGATTTTTTGACTGATTTCGTCGCAAATTTAATTTCTCCAGAAATTAATCTAAACGACTGAGACTTTCTATGATATGAAAGATTTGTTATTTTGAAGCATGATTGGATGCATTAGCGTTTTAAGAAGAAGCTTAAGCGCCAGTAAGTCGTGAGACTTTGAAAACCTAGCAGACAATATTGCTTAATAACTCCAACTACGCGTGTCGAAATACAAATAGTGAAGGAGGTAACCATACAGCCACAGAAATATCATTTAATTGTTTTTATGAGATTCGATTTTGATTTTGACAAACTTTTACCACTGTGTAGTTAGTTGTAGGGAGTTGTTTTACGGAATCACTGATTCACCATCTACTTGGTGTTGATTGTATCGTAATTAAATGTGTTTTCTTAATCCCATTTTCCTTTACAATTTTCACAACCTCTTATCGCTGAATTTTAAAATCAAACTGATGTTTTTAATTCCATTTTCCATTTCCCTTTCAATGTCCACAATCCCTTAATACCAAGGATTCAATGATGAAATGTCCGTCAATCCCGTTTTTCCTTTTAGTTTTTGTTAACTGTGTTGCTAGACAATTGTTTACGATGAGATTCAACAAATTCATAATGTCGTTTGAAGTTGATCTAATTGTCGCTCTAAAAGGCAGTTACTTGTGACAATACCATCGAATAATAAATGAAATATTTACTACGAAGCTGATTTAGATAAGAATATTAAAGCGTTTTTGTAAGCAGTCAATCTTAGAAAAACAATACGATTTGACGAACGCTAAACCGCGTTTTCATCCCATCGAAACCAACGGCATTCTCTCACCAAGCAGAATATGGTATATGCAGCCAATTAAGGACCTCTTGGTCCAGTTTAGAGGATCTTTTAATCAACATACTTTTATTTATTTTATTTTTGCCCAAAATAACTACATATATTTCCTCATAAAGTAGCAAACGTATAAAATCTATTTACCTTCCTGTTTTATATTGTTGTCGTTGCTCAGAAAAGTTGGCTTTATACCTCTACAAAGTAGTGTTTTTCCTCAATTTTATATTTTATTGACGTTACCAAGAAAAACTAGAGCTTTATAAAGCGACAGTACATTTGCCAAGTTTTTCTTAGTGTTTTTCTAATACTGTTTTATTTCCCAACAAAGTAGTGACCGACATTCATAAATTCATTGGTAAAAAGCAAAGCACAGCTTTATTTTCTGTTGTTATTGCCAGAGGAAACAGAGAAGAATGCTCTCTTTGAGGCCACCGTTTCATGTCTTTTTTGTGACCAACAGGGAGTCCGGCTACGAGAGCGGAAAAGGCTTGTGGTGTTTTATTAAAGGAAGAATAACAACAAAAGAGGAATTACGGTTCGTTTTAGAATGGGGAAATTAGAATTTGAACTTTTGATCGACTTGGTATTATATTAGCGAAATGTAGTTATGTTTGGAATTATGATATGGATTTAAAAATGGTGTTTACGGTAGTTATTCGTGACACTAGACTAGAAGCACAGCGAGAGACCGTCAAATATGTATTAAAAGACGAGAGGGCTAAGGATGTGTTACTGCGCATGACATATTATTTACGTTACCGGGTATAAGTGCATTGTATGCAAACGAATTCTACCGTTCATAATAGGCGCACCTGCTGAGTTATACAAATACGTTCGCTATTTCCACAAACTCCGCACTATAACTGTCATCTTTGGTCAGCCAAGAAGTCTGTTTTCGAATCTCCAGCCAAACGAACGCACCCTCGAGCTTCTTGACCGACTTGACACTGGAATCAAATCGAAAAGCAACTGCAGTGCTACAAAGAAGGATTTGTCAACTTCAATCTGAATTCGTCACTGAGGAGTAGTGAGTTTCTACAGGTTACCAAGGCATCAGTCCAGCTTGTTTATGAGCGACTTTCACCTCGTGAAAATAGTTGCTTGACAGTCTATCAAGATCTTGGCCTTGATGCAATATTTCTAGGAAAGCCAATTCAAACAGTCATCAAAAAGATCCGAGAGAAAGCAAACACACCAACTATATATCATTCTTTGTGAATTTTATTTTTCACGCTGATTGACTTTCAGGGCAGCTGTCAGGAAACCTGAGAGAACTCCAAGTCCTTTTGTTTTTGCTTCAGAATTCCTAGATTTTCCAAACTGTGTACAGCGACGATGTCTTCGACAACCCTACCGAGTACCAGCATCACAGCCAGTCAGCCGAATCTAACAAACCAGTCAGGCTCCGGTTCTTCGCAGTGTTCTCCACACTTCAATGCTATTCACTACACCATACTAGTTTTCATCCTAGTTTTAGCGCTTCTTGGGAATGGCTTCATCTGCGTGGCTTTCATGACTCGTCGAAAACTTCGAACTGTAACTAACTACTTCGTCGTGAACCTTGCGGTGGCGGACTTCCTACTAATCGTTGTGTGGTTTATTTGGGCGATGTTCTACATATTTTGTGGGAAAATAACGTTAAAAGTTCCATTAATGCAAACACTGGAAATTATATTTAGTTCTGCCTCAGTGGTAGGCCTAGCGGTAGTAAGCTATGATAGGTTCTACGCGGTGAATCATGCTTTACACTACGGTTCCACCATGACACATCGTCGCGCTTTGGCCGCAATCATTGCTGTTTGGGTGTATGCAACAGTTACATCGCTTATCCGATGGGGTGCGCTTGAGAAGTCCATCACCGAAACCTACCTCAAGGTCTACGTCGTCCTGCTCTTCATCTTCAATTTTTTTCTCCCGTTTTTGATTTCTACATACTGCTATGTTAGAATCTTCCTGATTGCCATGCTTCATCTGCGTCATGGAGTTCCCGCCAACCAGCTTTCTGATCCCCTTTCAAAGGCATCTACAGTACGAAAGCAACTTAAAATCTCTCTCAATATCTTTATCCTAGCTGTGCCATTTTTGTTCATGTGGAATGCCTTCTATGGGATCACTGTCTACGAAGTGCTTTGCCCCACATGCAATCTGGTCGAACAGTTCTCCCCGGCAGATGACTTCCTCTCCAACCTTCCACAAATCGTTGCGGCGATCAACCCGGTCATCTTCATATTGCTGACAAAAGATTTGCGCACGACTGCCATGATGTGCCTGAGGTGCTCTACGAACGGCAGGCGACGAGGAGATCGACTTGGTCAGTCCGATACCTACTCCACAGCGACCAAATATACAACCAACTATCAAGGGGCCAGACAAGACTCGATTTCAAAATTGTAGCTATAGCGGCAGCCCGCGGCGACCATGCAGTTCGAATGAGAACTTGTGAGCCAAGTCACTTGTGTCGACAGCGGTTGATGTTATGAGAGTTAAAGACTGCAGAAGTGATAATCACTTTGCCTTAATCCGTCTATACAAGTGACACTATAATTAAAGGCATGTCACCTACTTCTTGGCCCAAACAGCCGTTGAATTGTGATTTAAAGTCTAAGCTTACTTTAATTTGAATTCAGATTTGAGATCTGTCTTGTCAATGACGGGTATTATGTAAAATAGAAAATGGGTGAATGGAAAGCTTGTCTCTCAGAGATACCTCCAGCAAGATACTGTAGTTCAGTACACTAACTGTGATTATACATCTTGAGTTACGTGTGTTTGAATGGCTTAAAATCCTCGTCATCCAAAGATCAAAAACCGCGATTTTAGTATGTTAGAAAGTATAGTAATGGCTACAGACATTTTAGATGTTAGGATGTAGAGTTAAGTAATGTGGTTCTTTTAAATGGTGTAATAAACAGAGGTCAAATCATGTGCTTTTCGGTGATCCTTCGCTACGAGGAAATTCGAAGCTTTTTTGTGTTTATTTACTTGAATTTTGTATTGTTATTTCTTCCATTCAATTTTTGTTTTCTTCCTGTTCATTTCCTTATTTCCCGCTCAAACTACTCTAATCTAAACACATTGATGGTCCATTTTGATTAACGAATGAGTTTATTTTACTTCAAATGTTTAATTTGCTTTTTCGCTCTCTAAATAATCACACAAAACTGCCACATAAAGGCCATGTCATGAATCTTGTCTAAAGCCTTTAGTCTCGTCACATAAATTGTATTATATCGTCTTTGTTATGGTTTGTGTGGCATTTTAAAATTACGACTCGTTAGTGCTTTTTCATGACCATCTCATTGCTTGAATGTACAACTAGGGGGTGAACAAAAACGCTTTTAATGAAGCGCATTCATCAAAAAAGCTAAGAGTCTTCTTAGATGATAACTGATCTTGTCTCAATAGGCTGATATATTCACTATTCCAGTGGTGTTTGGAGAATGAACTGACAAGATGCTGCTGAGAAGCCATCATTTCAGTGTCCCTTTAGGCAAACACGAACACATCCCCACAGGCTATAATCATTCACGAGAAGAAGGGGGAAAAAAACAGGAAAAACTCTTAATCGCGCTCGTAGACAATCGTGCCAGAATGTGAAAATAACAACTGGACGATTGCGCAAAGAAATATTATAATTTTTAATTATGCAGGTGCTTTGAGTTCACTCAAGTGGCTGGAAAAGCCGAGATTTCAAGATACTACTAGACTGAATGATATTATTGTGTTTTTAATATATTTAACCAATGACAGGCAAAAAAGAAAACTCTCGACAATAAATCTAATACATGCAAGAAAAAAATGCTGAAAAACATGCAAAATCGTATTCCAGAATAAAATGACATGTTGTTATGGAAGGAAGTATATCTTTCACTGGAGAAGCCGAATTATATTTCGTGTTTTTTTTTGGTGACTATTAAGACCTTGATTAATCTAAGTTGATATAATGCTGTACAACAACATGACATCAAAACGATCAAGATAACAATAGGCAAATCAAGAAACTCGATGGTCTTGTTAAACCAACTGACATCTCAACTTGATTATTGATGACAATTTAGAAAATCTTTGAATCAATCGAGTAGAAATTAACACTCCATGTTTGCATGCCAAACAGAAAACGAGCGATCGAGAGAAAAACTGTTGGATGGAACACACGAAGGTGGGAAGATTCATTGTTTTTTTTCTTTGCCTTGTCATCAGTACTTGCGGGATTCTATTTTAATATCTCTGAATGATCGCTGTTTTATTGCCTCGATTGGTAATGTTAACTGCCGTTTTACTGCGAAAAAGTGAATAATTTATTTAAATAAAAAAATATTTTTTAAATAGTGTTTTTAGTGTATTTTACACTTTTAAAACAAAGTTATTTAAAAAGCGTTAAGCTGCATCTACACGAACAAGTTTGTCATCTACACGAACAAGTTTGTCATCTACACGAACAAGTTTGTCATCTACACGAGCAAGTTTTCCTTGACAAGAAAAATTTGGCGATGTTTTTGTCATCTACACGAGCAAGTCTTCCTTGTCAAGGAAAATTTGCTCGTGTGAAAACGCTGCGCAGTTTCACCGTCAAAACCTTGTTATTGAAGTCGATGAAAAAGTATGACAGAGTGCCAAACCTTTATGATGTTTGTTTTCAGCCACTAATTGCAGTTAACATGATTCTGAAATGGCGACAATGCGTGAAAAAAAAAAACACCAAAAAAACCACCACGAAACATCGCACGTTTTCGTATGTCAAGTAAAAAGGAAATCTCTGACTTTCGTTTCTAAGTGATTTAGATCTATCAGCAGTAATGCATTAATAACTAAATTCTCAAATCAGAAGTCGACTTTCTGAGAATCCATTCTGCAAATACACACACTTGTTAATGAATCATGAATGGAAGATTTAAGGGTCATTTTCAAGATCGCGTTGACTAATACTTGTGACCAAACAAGACTTCTACATTACATCCTTAGGCAGTTTATATTGTTGTATTTTACGTTTCATGCTGTTCATTGCAGACAGTAAATTTGAGTCTCCTTCAAACAAACAGCACTATCAGTTTCGTTTCACGCTCAAAGACGCCGCGAAGACGATCCCCGCGACTCATCACAGAGCGAGATATCTGACGATTTTAATTACCGAATGAATAGTAGAAGGTGCTATCAGTGCACGCCTATTCCAAAAGCTTAGCGTTGGTTCTGAGAGTAAGTCATTCATATCGAATATAACGTCGATAAATGTAACTACGTAGTGTTTCTTAATAATGTATATCGAACAGCTCAGTATCCTTCGAGGTAGTACGACTTTAGATAGCAATTAACACTCCGCGTGTGATAGCTCAGTAAAACAGGTTGGATTAACTATTAAAACTGTGTTAAAACAGAGAAACAGGAACTCGTAGATTCTATCTCAACAGCAGGTTGGATCTTTACTTCTCCGCGATCGTATAATGCCTTCCTGTTATTTTGCAAAGAAGCAGCTGCAGTCCTATGAACTCCACAGATATCCACTCCTTTATATCAATATATATTTCTCACTCAAAAATTATCGAGATTAAGGTGACTCAAAGTAGTTTTTTACTGACCACACTTACACTTTTCATTTGGCGAATTGATAGACTTATCCTAGACCGATCAAAACGACTTTTGCACCAGTTATCGGGTAAAGATGGAAATTTAGAATTGTGTCAATTTGAGCTCAATCGAGGTTTCCTTGGCAACGATAAACAAAGATCGTTGAAATCAGTTTTACTAAAATATCTCAAGATTTCGATGAGCTCTTGACAAGCGACTATATGCGTGATAAACTACATACTAAGGCAACGTATCTGAGACAGAATTCAAACTTTTTGATCAGAGCGATTTTGAATAATTTGCATAAACATTCTTTATGCAAATTATTCAAAATCGCTCTGATCAAAAAGTTTGAATTCTGTCTCAGATACTTTTCCTTAGTATGTAGTTTATCGTGCATATAGTCGCTTGTCTAGAGCTCATCGAAATCTTGAGATATTTTAGAAAAACTGATTTCTACGATCTTTGTTTATCGTTGCCAAGGAAACTTCGATCGAGCTGATATTGATATAATTCTAAATTTCCATCTTTACCCGATAACTGGTGCAAAAGTCGTTTTGATCGGTCTAGGATAAGTCTATCAATTCACCAAATGAAAAGTAGAAGTGTGGTCAGTTAAAAACTACTTCGAGCCACCTTAAAGTGTCAATGATATGATTTTCTTTCAATAATTCAGCCATGTTTAAAAGACATGTTTTAATGAAATGCTTTATATGAACCAGTATGTCCGTGATCTCCTGCTAGGAAAACACGTGCCATGTTTCGATAGGAAGTTCTATTGAACCACACAGCCTATGTATGTACTTCTGTAGCACGTGGTTAATGACGTCATGGTTAATGTTCAGAGGTTTCAATAGTTGCGGTGAGGGTTTTTTGGTGGCTTTTCGCGCCGAGGCCGCGGACGTTCACGCGCTTTTGTGTGTGTTGCAGGCGAGAAAAAGCTGTTTGATTTTTGCTTTGCTGCAACGCAACTATATATTTAATAAATCTAACACTTCACGGCTACTTGAGAAATTATTTTTCTGTTGTTTTAAGTTTCTCTCGACAACAACTTCTAGGTTTACAGACTCATGTTCCCCTGGGAGCGAAGCGAAGGAAATGACTTCTTAGAAACAAGAAATAAAAGCTACGTTAGGTTAGAGAACAGTAAGCCAATGATCTTTAGTTACATTGGTGCAACGTTTTGATTGATATTCGAGGGTTAGTCGATGCTCAAAACCGCCTCATTGAGTTGTTATCAGAGTGTTGTTTTAATTATCTGAAATTTGTTTACTGTTTTTCTTATGATACCTTGGGATACCGAGTCAGTTGTAATAAGCGATATCAAACATTGAATCCCGGCATTTGGCTTTCTGCCCTACGTTGAACTATTATCTAGTTCTTAATGGGTATATCACTTTTCATTCTCACTTTTTCATTCTCACTTTTCATTCTCAGTTTTTCATTCTCGTTTTTTCATTCTCATTTTTCATTCTCATTTTTTCAAACTGAAATTATATTTCTCTTTTTTACGAAACGTCGTAGTTCTTTTCAAAAGAAGGTAAACAACAGTAAAAAGCACCAGCAAAAAAAAAGAATCACTACTGAGATGATGATGATGATGATGATGGTGCATTAGGAAGACGATTGGAACCATGCTAGATCGATGCTGGCCAATAAAGAAAGCAACGTAGATGAACTGGCGGGCGTACTTATCAAATATTGAACGACTATATATCAAAAAGAATAAGTGAATCGACTTATTGATGTTTTTCTTGCTTCTATTTCCTCTTTCATATTTTCACCCGTCTATTGGTCTCCAAAAGTCTGACACTTTACTCAGGTTAGAAATACGGCCCATTAGTTGTTGTTTCTGCTGGAATTGCTTTTATAATCAAAGTAGGGTTTCAATTTGGATATTCTTGCATCGTTTTAACCAATTTCATTTATTAGCTCTATGAAAACACATTGGATCTACTTGTATATGGAATTGAGGGGGTCAAAATTAAAATAATTAAAAAGATAAATTGAGATGCAATCATTTGATATGTGATAGATGTTGGTGCTGCTATGGACGTCGTTAGACGATCGTTCTTGTATCAGCTATATCAGTCAGCTTAAAGACAGGCGAGACGCATAGGATTTGCAATATTACATTAATAGATTGATCGTTCTTTGAAGGCCATCACACGGGTGACATATGGCGTTTTAGATTTATAGGCTGAAGTACATCACAAAGGCGCGCTGGTCTCTACTTTGTTTCGTTCAGGATATAACGAGAGCTCGTAATAACAACAACAACAATAATCATCATCACAACAGCAACAATCATAATAACAACAACAATAATCATAATAACAACAATAATAATAATCATAATAACAACAATAACAATCCAATAATAACAACAACAATAATAATAACAACAACAATAATCATAATAACAACAATTATAATAACAACAATAATAATCATAAAAACAACAATAATAATAATCATCATAATAACAACAATAATCATAATAACAACAACAATAATCATAATAACAACAATCATAATAACAACAATAATAATCAATAATAACAACAATAATAATAATCATCATAACAACAACAATAATAATCATCATCATAATAACAACAATAATCATAATAACAACAACAATAATCATAATAACAACAACAATAATCATAATAACAACAATAATAATAATCATAATAACAACAATAACAATCCAATAATAACAACAATAATCATAATCATAATAACAACAACAATAATCACAATAACAACAACAATAATCATAATAACAACAATAATCATCATAATAACAACAATAATAATCATAATAACAACAACAATAATAATCTGATAATAACAACAATAATCATAATCATAATAACAACAATAATAATCCGATAACAACAATAATCATAATCATAATAACAACAACAATAATCACAATAACAACAAAAATAATCATAATAACAACAATCATAATAACAACAATAATAATCAATAATAACAACAATAATAATAATCATCATAACAACAACAATAATAATCATCATCATAATAACAACAATAATCATAATAACAACAACAATAATCATAATAACAACAACAATAATCATAATAACAACAATAATAATAATCATAATAACAACAATAACAATCCAATAATAACAACAATAATCATAATCATAATAACAACAACAATAATCACAATAACAACAACAATAATCATAATAACAACAATAATCATCATAATAACAACAATAATAATCATAATAACAACAACAATAATAATCTGATAATAACAACAATAATCATAATCATAATAACAACAATAATAATCATAATAACAACAACAATAATCATAATAACAACAATAATAATCATAATAACAACAATAATAATCATAATAATGATGATGATGATGACAATAATACTGAATAATAATGACAACAATACTGATAATAATACAAAAATGCTTGAATATCTGCGTGCGCGTGCTGTGTGCTCTCATAAAGCACGCGGAATACGCATCCTTTGGCCAATCAGAGCGCGCGTTATATCATAGTTATTTTATAATGACACATAGAGTGGTTTTCATAAACCCATGAAACAGGAACCATTAGTTAGTGTGTAATAGTCAAAAATATGTACATTAACTTTCTGTATTTCGTAAAGATAGCTTTAAAACTTACTTACTGTAGTCGGAAGAAGCAAGAGAACAGACTTTGGTAGCCCCTTTGCACATTAGGTGGCCACAACGACATCATGTTTAATTACATTTTTAAGAGAAAAGAAAAAGAACATAAAAGTATTCAGTAGAGCCCAATAAACCTACTGAAGTTTCGCGCAATAAGCCATCGCTTTAAAATAATATTTTATTAGTTATTTGGTCACCCGTCTTTCCTACCTCTCGTAAAATATACTTTAGAAGCTTTTAAAAGAGTGGTCACACTAAATGGAATGCTTTCGAGCACTTCAAATTGTGGCTGGACGTGACTGTTGAGCTAGAAATGATGTCTTAACTGTAAGTATTTCACAAGTGAATGGAAATCCATTATAGAGGAGAGAAGTGTTTTTTTCCCCGGGTTTAGTCTGTTAATGTGTACTTGAATCCACTTGACTTGAGAAATTAAATGGAAGATGAAATGTGAACTGATATCACTTTGGTAACATGTTTATATGAGAACTGTGTGTCCTGCGAGTTTGCACAACGGCTATTACACGAACGAACGAACGAACGAACGAACGAACGAACGAACGAACGAACGAACGAACGAACGAACGAACGAACGAACGAACGAACGAACGAACGAACGAACGAACGAACGAACGAACGAACGAACGAACAAACGAACAAACGAACGAACGAACGAACAAACGAACAAACGAACAAACGAACGAACGAACGAACAAATGAACAAACGAACGAACGAACGAACAAACGAACAAACGAACAAACGAACGAACAAACGAACGAACGAACGAACGAACGAACGAACAAACGAACAAATGGAACGAACAAATAAACGAACGAACGAACGAACAAACGAACGGACAAACGAACGAACGAACGAACGAACGAACGAACAAACGAACGAACGAACGAACGAACAACGAACGAACGAACGAACGAACGAACGAACGAACAAATGAACAAACGAACGAACGAACGAACGAACGAACAAACGAACAAACGAACGGACAAACGAACGAACGAACGAACGAACGATGAACGAACGAACGAACAAACGAACAAATGAACGAACGAACAAATGAACGAACGAACGAACGAACAAACGAACGGACAAACGAACGAACGAACGAACGAACGATGAACGAACGAACGAACAAACGAACGAACAAACAATTGAAGAGACAAAGAAACAAAGGCCGCAAAAAACGCAATTGACAAAATTTCACATTCTCGTGAAAACGAGCACAAACAAAAACGAAAATATGAGACAAGTTACAGATCGATAAAATAGCAATGAATTAAACATGAAGAACAGTTATTAGATGCCATTCCTGGCAATATATGATATATGTGGGTGGCATGGTTGGCCGAGCGGTGAGAGCGCTGGCCTTTCACCACTGTGGCCCGGGTTCAATTTCCGGCTGGGTCATATGTGAATTGAGTTTGTTTGATGTGTTGTTCTCTACCATGCCACGAGGGTTTTGTCACCGGTTTCTCCGGTTTTTCCTCCCTCAGCAAAAATCAACATGTGAGTTTGAGTGTTGTATGTATAAAATATCGAATGTAGTGGTAGTGAGTGTGAGTGCCAGTAGAAGAATAGCCACTTCGTGGATCTACTGAGAAAATATTTTTATTTTTTTATTTAATTTATTTATATGAATTGAAGGTATAAAGAGAAATACTTGTATCATCAACTTGGAATTTATTTTTGAAAACAAAAGTAAAAAAAAAACTTAACTTAACTAAAATAGTTTTAGTTTCTTCAAACTCATTTCCATCCACAATACTCTTAGTATATCGTACCAGTTTAAACCAATACTCTAATTTACTGATATCGCATCGTTTACCAGCAGAAATCCTTCATTTAAATCAACAAATAAAATAAATACATGAATGCAGAATTACCCTCTTCTGATTATCCTAACCTTTCCTGTTTAATCTTAAGTCTTTTCCCATTTTTGCGAGGCTTTCGCCGTATTTAGACATGTTTTTCCGGATAGGCCAAGTGGACATTAGTTCAACACTTACGTTCTTACGTTTGATCCACCGCTCGTACGAAATACTGGGGTGTATTTGATAACATTGTGTTGGCGGTAAAGTTACTTGAACCTCAATTCTCTTTAAAATGCAGCCGAGGCGCTTAATATGAAAACTCGGAAACTTTAACTACATAACGACCACCTCTAAATAACGACCACCTCTACATAACGACCACCTCTAAATAACGACCACGTCTAGATAACGACCACCTCTAAATAACGACCACCTCTAAATAACGACCACCTCTACATAACGACCACCTCTAAATAACGACCACGAAATTGTGTCTCAAGTCGGTTTGACTGTATACAAATTTTTCTTGACAGTTTTTACCTTTTGATCAGAGTCGACTTTCTCGTTTCTTTATAAACGCCGAAGTAAGACCACGGAAACGGCTCTGGTCAAATATATAATGGTGGTAAGTAATTAAGATTAGATTTACAATGAAGGTACTTCGAGACACGATTATAGATATAATAACCCCCGGATAATAACCGCATTTATAAGTTTGCAATGAATTTCTTGCTTTAAAAACTAATAAATTAAAATTAGAAAATACAAAAAAAAAATAGCATAAAACCGATAGCCGCGGTTTTTACGAGAAGTCATATATGGCATTGCAGTTACTCTTTATTAGTTTTTATAAAAAAAACGCGAAAATATTTCATTATGTATTAGAAGAGTGCAATTTAGAAAAGCTGGCGAATTAATAGGAAAATGTTTTTCATTGGGATGAATGTAATGAGGGAGAATAAAAGTGATATTTCTCATTGTTTTCTATTGTTTCATTAGTGCTATTTACTACTAATTAGTTATTTAGTTTTCACGCCTTTATAAATTGCACTCTACGGGGTGTTTTTAAGTAAAATAAAAAATAGTAAATCAATATTTATAATCAATAGATAAAAATAGTTTGTCAACGATCACAAGTTTTTAAGAGCTCTTGTCCGTAGCCCTCGACTCTGTACAACAGATAATATCATGACACACTCGGCTCCTAAAACGCCGTCTGCGGTGGCTAGTTCACCGGTGGTGGGACCACTTTTGTGAGTGTTTCTGAGATGTGTTTGTTTTTACTTCAATCTCGTACACGATGACTATAAAACAACTCGCGAATTTGATTATTCTATTTCTGAAATGCAAACTGATCAAGGTTGACTTCCTGATTAGTTTCTTAAATCGCCTTCAAACATGACATACGTGGTACTATTGTACTTCCACAGATATGAACATTGGAAATTATCACGTGACTTGGTGAAATCTTGCAGAAATTAGTGCTTGTTGCAACAAGTGCGTTTTGTACATAATGTATGTATGTAGACCATAACTGGCGGTACAAATAAAGCACTGTCGCAAATAAACTGAGAAGATTAGACGAAGAACACAGACCAAAACAGAGTACTGATATAAGATCTATCTATCTTCTATGTATCTATAATCTATTCATCCAACAGATCTCAGTTCATTTTCTATTCATTTCCTAGAAGCGATTGTTTGTTTTAAAAACAATGAATCAAAACAAACAGTTATTAGGTGAAACTAAACAAACCCCAGACGAAAACACATATACTTGAGGGCCTTCAGTCGGAATATCTTCAAAGGGGGCGAACTGTCTAATTTCCTGCTTTATTAAGGACTTTAGTGTGTACTCAAGGACTATAAATATCCTCTGTTTTTTGAATGTCGAGTTTTGATTGATATTTCTACTGCCAGTAGTTCCTCTCTTCTAAATCAACATTAGTCTGATCAAATAATGCTTCACCATCTTAAATACACATCAAAGACTCAACATCCTAAGCTACTAAAGTATAAAGGAGCTGTATATGTAATAATTAATGCTAGTAATTTGATCTCTGTGCACTGTTGTACCTGTTTTGTAGTGTCGTTTTGTGGTCCATCGTATGCTTCGTCCTCCATCTTGGATTTTATTATGTTGCTTGGGCTGGCTTGGGTTGCCTGTGCCTTGATCATTTGTATATATGGGATTCCTGTGCTTTGTAATCTGTTCGCTTGGGCTACCTGTGGTCAACAACGTGCGCGCGCATGTCTTTCATTATTACGTCATATTTTGATCTTTTTGCGAGGAATAGAATCAACCAATAGAAAAGAAAAACGTTTGAATGGCAAACTATTCTACATATATTTTATTCTATAGTTATTCGATTAGTTTATTTGTCACGTGTTTTTATGCATCAGCCAATCAGACAGGTATGTTTTCAACGACATTGTACGGCACTTCAGTTCAGTGCTTAAATTTTGTCAATTTTCTATTATTTAATAACTTATCACAATTCTTCTCTGATAGATTGCTCAGGCATGTTTACCACAGGAATCCTGAAAGCAGACGCTTCTACTCTTGTTAGCACGTCCAGCGTATCGGATCTCGAAGCTTATAAGGCTATTGTTAACACAAGTTTGGCGTGGTGTGCTAAAACCTCCAATTCTTACCAGTATTTACAAGTAAATCTAGGTACCATGTATTTACGTTTTTACATTTGACTACGCTCAACACATACACCTATTTCAGTAAACGTTGATCATGGGCGATCTGAAATGGCAGATCTGAGATCAAGATGAATTATGGGAAACTGAGGGTCTTTCGTTAGTAACATGTGAAATTCATTCATTCGACCTCAAGCTTGGAATCACGCTTAGTCTACGTGAATTTACGTGAATCTACGTTAATATACAGACAGTATATTAAGCCTGAGTACAGGCGAACTTCGACCACTAGCGATCACTACCCCACAGCGACGCATTGTACCAGGGGAAGGAAGCGTAGAATACCACAGAATATGCAATGGCAATTCTGCTCTCTGATTGGCTGTATTTTCTATGATGTGGGATAAATCTAAATATTGCAGGTCGATTGAGGAATATCACAAGCATTGGTATACAGGGATACAAGATAGGATTGGTTAACTTCATTAAGGCATTTTATATAACCTACACTGATGACGATGTCAGTTGGAATTACGTCAACGACGAAGGCAGTCCTACCAGGGTATTACTGAATATAGTGAAATTGTAATTGTAATTTTTCGAATGCACCTAGAACAATTTGGTATGCAAGCACAATTAGTAATGTGCCAACCAGAGATCGATTGGCTGATGAAATAAAGCAACTCATGCAATCATGGTTGGCAAATTATCATTACAAAGTCAATGTGACGATCCTCCACACGCAACCCTTTCTTGAATCTCAGCTCCTCCCGGTCAATAGACCACAGGAAGCCCAGAGTTTAGAGAAGAGAGAGAGAGAGAAAGAAAGAGAGGGACAAGTGTGTAGGAGGCTACTGAAAACACATAGCATGCCTGCTAACAACTGTTTCATTTGCAGGCATTTACAAATTCTCCTGCGAATGAGAATGACGTCATCAATCATCCTCTGGGCACTTTGTCAGCCATTCGTATACGAATCAGTCCATTTGAATGGCAAAACTGGATTTGTATGAAGATAGAACTTTTCACCTGTGATCCAGGTATGGGCGTGACTCCTGCCAAAATATGCACACATACTCATTGATTGGGTCAGTGATTACATCAAAAAAGATGCACACATACTATTGATTGGGTCAGTGATTACATCAAAAAAGATGCACACATACTATTGATTGGGTCAGTGATTACATCAAAAAAGATGCGCGCGTACTATTGATTGGGTCAGTGATTACATCAAAAAAGATGCGCGCGTTTATTTATTACACTTAACCTCAGACACATAGTTGGGCTGCTTGTGGTCTTTCACGCCCCACTTTCGATAGTGCCATCAAACTTTCGTCAGGTACGTTATTCAGATTGGTTGTTTGAAGTCATTAAATGGGTACCCGACCCCTATTATAATATGCAGCACGCGGACAAAGTCTTTCATCGCTTGTAAAGCGAACTGAGACAATAATAATAAGAATGTGAAATGCGCTATATAAGAACCGATTTATATTTCTTCTGTAGTCGACGGAGGTTTCTCTCAATGGTCTGAATGGAGTCAGTGCATGTCAAACTCGACACAGACAACGTCACGATCATGTGATTCACCGCGGCCTGCGAGAGGTGGTTTGGACTGCGGTGGGAATTCTATGATGTCACGTTCATGTACACCTGATGTACCAGGTAGTTAGATTACTAAATAGATGAATGACTGGGCATGAATGCAGATATAGATAGATGGATGGATGGATAGATAGATGGAAGAATGGGTGGATAGATGAACGAATAGATTAATGTGTTGAAGGGACGGACGAACGGACGGACGGATGGGTGAATAGAATGGATATATCAGTGTATCAGGATGAATGGATGGATGGATGGATGGATGGATGGATGGATGGATGGATGGATGGATGGATGGATGGATGGATGGATGGATGGATGGATGGATGGATGGATGGATGGATGGATGGATGGATGGATGGATGGATGGATGGATGGACTTACTAATGAAGTGGTGTATGAATTAGATGTTGGTAACTAAGGAGAAAGGAATAATACACTGGGAAAACGCGCGCTTTTCAAACGTTGGAAATTAATCGGAAATTAGATATAAATTTTCAATTTCAAAACAATTTCACCGAGGTTTGGAAACTAATTTCATACTAATTTCCAAGGTTTGAAGAGTGTGTGTGCTTTGATTGGCCAAAGGATGCCGCGTATTCTATCATAAAAGCGCAGATAACGCGCGCGCATATATTCAAACATTTTTGTAGCGACCAAAATCATCGTGCTTCTCCTAGCACTTCTCTCGTGTCCCGATCAGTCCCCGCGTGCTCTATAACTGTACAGAGCACGTGCGCGCGTTTGATATTTCTAAAATATAGATGCAGGGTGGGTGCATACCTATGGGAACTAGCGATTTTTCGATGTTAACTTCTAATAAAACATCTTTATCGGCGGCACTTGCAGAACCTTGTGACTCTAATCCTTGTCAAAATGGCGTCCAGTGTGTCTCGCCTGGTATGTTCGATGGTAACTACACGTGTAACTGCACTAGTGGCTTCATTGGTCAAAACTGTGTACATTTAGGTAAGACTTGTTGGATCTTCTCTTTCGATTAGTTTGTAATTGGTAACGTTAAATTTTGTTATTAACACTGAAAGTACGTGTGCGCTGCCCTTCTATTTGTTTGTGTCTCCTTCACTCTGTCTGTCTGTCTTTTTACCTGTCCGTTTAAAAAAGCAATATCAAGTTGGCGTGCTGTCAGTGCTCAGTAAAGTCAGCTTTCTATCATCATTTAATTTAAGTCTTACTTACTTAAGGTGACCCCAACATAATTGCGAGTGCATTCTGTGATTTTTTAAACTCGCTCGTATCGCGTCAAAAGCACTCGGATATTTCTGCATTTAACACATGTAATAACTCAAACATGTAGGCTTTTAAGGGTGTATTCAAAATTTTATTTTTCAGTCGCGTTTGCCGTTACGGGCCGATTTTCTAACAGTGGTTTTTCATAATATTGTCCTCCTGTTCGCTCAAAAATCGTACGATTTCTACGAAACTTCAGATTCTTATTAAATAGATTGTCATAATTTTGTCTGCCGGGTTTTAAAAAAATCTCTCGACTGCAAGTTGCGCGGCCTAAAAACTGACCATCAAAATTATGCCGCGCAACTTGCAGTCGAGAGATTTTTTTAAAACCCGGCAGAGTTTGAGTTATTACATGTGTTAAATGCAGAAATATCCGAGTGGTTTTGACGCGATACGAGCGAGTTTAAAAAATCACAGAATGCACTCGCAATTATGTTGGAGTCACCTTAATTAATCATATTTTAACGACTTTCATGTAAAGAAGTTTTTTATATACTTATGGAATTATCGTTTTTAAATAAAGGTGCTATCTATCTGTCAAAATGTCTGTCTGTCTGTCTGTCTGTCTGTCTGTCTGTCTGTCTGTCTGTCTGTCTGTCTGTCTGTCTGTCTGTCTGTCTGTCTGTCTGTCTGTCTGTCTGTCTGTCTGTCTGTCTGTCTGTCTGTCTGTCTGTCTGTCTGTCTGTCTGTCTGTCTGTCTGTCTGTCTGTCTGTCTGTCTGTCTGTCTGTCTGTCTGTCTGTCTGTCTGTCTGTCTGTCTGTCTGTCTGTCTGTCTGTCTGTCTGTCTGTCTGTCTGTCTGTCTGTCTGTCTGTCTGTCTGTCTGTCTGTCTGTCTGTCTGTCTGTCTGTCTGTCTGTCTGTCTGTCTGTCTGTCTGTCTGTCTGTCTGTCTGTCTGTCTGTCTGTCTGTCTGTCTGTCTGTCTGTCTGTCTGTCTGTCTGTCTGTCTGTCTGTCTGTCTGTCTGTCTGTCTGTCTGTCTGTCTGTCTGTCTGTCTGTCTGTCTGTCTGTCTGTCTGTCTGTCTGTGAGTCTTGATCTTGACACTATGCAAACCATATTTTCCAGATCCCTGTATTCCCAACCCATGTGGGAATGAAACAACGTGCTTGTCATTCGTTAACTCATCGAGTATCGACTACACTTGTAACTGTACAGAGGGATTCTCAGGAAAGAACTGTACACATCAAGATGGTAAGAAGATATGAGTTAGCTGACGCCTGGTATAGGTGTCCGCTTAATGAGGTGTCCACTACTTATGGGAGGTGTCCGCTTATGGGAGGTGTCCGCTCACGGGAAGTGTCCACTCATGGGAGGTGTCCATTTATGGGAGCTGTTCGATCATGGGAGGTGTCGGCTCATGGCAGGTGTCCGCTTATGGGAGGTGTCCGCTGATGGGAGGTGTCCGCTGATGGGAGGTGTCCACTAGTTATAATAATAATAATAATAATATAATAATAATAATAAATTATGGGAGGTGTCCGCTTACAGGGGGTGTTCGCTCATGGGAGGTGTCCACTCATGGGAGGTGTCCATTTATGAGAGGTGTCCGCTTATGGGATGTGTCCGCTGATGGAAGTTGTCCACTACTTATGGGAGGTGTCCGCTTACAGGGGGTGTTCGCACATGGGAGGTGTCAGCTTATGGGCGGTGACATACATACATACATGGGAGGTACAAACATCTCTATTGTAATTGTGCTGTTTATTTTCTAACAAAGAAATGTACTGGGAATTCATTCCAAGTCAAGAGATGCATAAACTAAAGAAAGGTTTGTGCAGTGTTCTTGCAACACGTGGCAGAAGACACACAGTGTAACTTTGCACGCAATTTGGCGGCAAATAGCGTTTGTCTATTTCTGCAGCAATTTGTTGCAGAAGTGGGATCACATTGTTCCTCAATAAGCTTGGACACAACAATTGGAGAGGTGAACATACGCTGTAATCATATTGCCAGTAATATTGCGCGCGATGTTGCATCGTGTGTTTGTACCGTTATAGCAATACAATCATTGAGATTCATGATCAATGCAATCCCAGATACCAACTTGAGATGCCTTAGTTTAACTTGCGCAATTTCTTGTTATTTCTCTTTAGTTCTACTTCCAGTGACGGCAGGTGTGGCCACATCTGCAGGCATTTCTGGTTCCGTTGGCTTTGCGTACTGGGTGATAAAGTCTAGAATGACGAAAGTGTGAGTACCACTTTCGAATTCTTCTTCTTTATGTACCTTGAATAAACTCACCATCATACTTAACTGATATCTGAATTTGGAGGAGGGAGGGGAGGTAAGGGAAGTAGGAAGGGGAGGGGGGTGGGGGATGGGAGAAAGTCTAAGAAAATTATTATTTTTTGTCATAAAAAGTAAACATCAGTGCAGCAGTCTGTACTCTCACAGGATTATGATGATTATTCAACAATCTTTGAGCATATATAGAGGCAGTTTAAACACCGGAATTCTGAGTTAAAAATGAGCCTTGACGTTTTGCCTTTTTTTTTTAGAGTTCCTATGGATATCTTGACTGTATAGCGGAGAAGTAACGACCCTGCTGACTGGCTGCAAACATGCAACACCGTAATAGTACACTGTAGTCCTGAGGAGTAAATAAAGTTAAATCGTTTGTTTTGTGTTTGTATTTCCTTCTCTCTTCTTGGTTAATGCACCTATCATCGGTTATCCCCTGGGGGGGGACCCCGGGCAAGGGAGGGGACTTTGCAAAAGGGCCTGTCAAAGTTGTTAATTTCCCCCTGGTAAGTGGGGACATAGAACAAACAAATGCCCCTCCTAGAGTAGCCTCCTTCGCAGCCGTTTTTAGTATCATCACGCAAGTTCTCTGATGACACTAAAAAAAATCCAACAAATCTCCGTCATTTTCCCCTCCCCCAGGGAGAAATAGCGTTCAAACCTCCCTAAAAGTCCCCATTCAAACCTGTATTTGCCCGGGGTCCCCCCCCAGGGGATAACCGATGATAGGTGCATAATATATCCGGCATAAAAAAAGAAATGTTCAAGGGCGCTGACTGAGGGCGTAGGGTCTCGCGGTATCATCCTGGGCTTCGGTATTACGGTGAAATTCAAATTTCTTTAGGATATTTCGATTGTTTTCTACACAGTACTACCAAAGTTTCAAATTTCGGTTTTAGATGCGGTATTGCGGTAATTTTATTTGTTGATGCGGTATTGCGGTATCAGATCGGCACGACCTCTTGTATCAGTTCTCTTATATTCTCGGTCCCATTCCTCGTTCGTCCAAAATGTCCAATGTTCCCCCAAAATCCCCAGAATCCCCCCAAACGAAAAAACCTACAAATGTAGGACTCCAGTGAGTAAATATATTTAATAAAGAACTAGGATTTTCACCTTGCTTGCACAGTTTATTCGTGAAGTCAAAGTGCATGCAAAATGTAACCATTTTGGACACCAAGTTATTACCATACAAGGAATTGTAATTACGGCATATTCATTGGTTAGTTTATATCAGGAAACAGGTGACCTTATGGCTTTCATTTTCGTGTCATATTATGCGGTTCAGTTGTTTGCTTGAGTGTCTGCAAGGAGCGGAACTATTCTGCAGCCATTCCGTTGTTGCTAGAGTCCACGTTTTTGTCAAGAATGCTGAGCAAATTGAGTTGTAAGTACAGCAAATTTTGTAATTAACATCGTTGAAATTGTGTTCCTATCGATGTAATTGGTTAGAGGGACTTTTGGTGATTAATTTAAAGATCGAATGTAATCCATTCCATTCCGTCCACGACTGTCATCAATGGTTTAGAGTTTCACTGCTTGGTTTGTATATCTTCCTGGGTCAATTCATTACCTCTTTGTATTTAATTAACTCAGTTAACAACAACACAAGTATCGTGATTCTTTCAAGGTTTCTTTCTCTGATAATTATAGACTAATGACTACGTACACAAATATATTGGACACAATTGAGGATGTTTAGGTCAGTTGCAAATGCCGTTGTCGATAATATAAACTAGCTGGATAAAGTTTTATTCTAGTTCAATAAACACTTGCTGATATATACAAGAGTCAGCTCTATATCTGCATATCCTGTTTGCTTGTTCTGCCAGCCAGAACAGCTTCCACCCGGAAATATATATGAATATCGAATTCCTCCGTGGGGTTGGGGGTGGGGGTTGGGGGTGGGGGTTGGGGGGGGGGGGGGGGGGGGGGGGGGGGGGGAGATACTCCCCTATGTAAGTTTTATTCAGGGTTTATAGGATGGGTCTGGGCCAATAAGATGTGGAAAATCCGGCGCAGTTTTAGATGTGGGATAAGGTCAGGATTTGGGTGGCTGAGCTCTGCGTTGCAAGTATAGTTTAATAATTACGCGAATCCATTTGGGACAAGACCGTACATGACTGAATCGAAGCTGATAAGGAACAGGCCCACGACGGCTGAAACGGAAACTACGTAAGTTTTCTTGTCAGTTTAAAATAGGAGTTAGAAGCTAAGGAACACCGAGGGAGTCTCTTAACAGAAAGTTACAAATATTTACCAAACTACATGCGCTTGACGTAGAAACTACGAGCGAAGAACCGACAACAAAGGTTGTCACGTGACATTGTTCATAGATGGAAACGTCTATCATTTTAAGTCAGATACTGAAATTGTTATCCTCAAGAAGTTTCTCGTTTTGTCCCCACTCCCCGAGGGTTTAATTTCCTAAAAGTTTTTTTCCCTTCTTACAAATTTTTAAGTCATTTTATTTTAATCCGCAACAAATGATAATTGTACATGTAGAGTGTCCTAAAACTTTATGTCTTTGTTGCAGATCCTTTCGTGTTACAGAGAAGCGAAAACAGCAACACATCATAATCAATTGCTGGTTTGCAATCAATCGACGCAGCGCCGGCCATGTTGGAGGTACAAACAAGAGAAGCTAATGAGGAATGATCGGACACCAACATGGCCGCCATGACGTCACGTGAATAATAAAAGTTAAGTATGTTATTCTCTGATGTTCAATATATAGCTAATTGCATAATCATTGTCGGGTTGAAAATCATAAATCATAGAAGCTGAGACCGCAAGGATGGATGGGAAATCAGTTCATGACCTGCATTACATGCAAATATATTCAATGTTCTCGTAGTTTTGAAGATATATGAGCTATTTAACTAAGATCCTACAAGTCTGGATAAAAAGGTTGACCATTTGACGGTTTTATTTGAGAGTTTTAATTTCCCAGAATTCCTTTTGGTCATAACTTTCATGATTTTCAACCCGACAACGATTTTGCAATTAGCTGTATATGTAAGTATGTGTAGGTTGATACACTGAGGCAGGATGGCCAAGCATGCGAAATACATGAAAATACAGATCGGAGTTCCTGTAAGTATTCAATTCACAGGTAAGTATACCTTTAATAAATGACGGTACTATATGGCTTAATAAGAAGGGTTAGGGTATAATAATAAACGGTAGCTATGGTAATGTAGTAGCTATGGTTACCATGGTTGCTATGGCTACTACGATTGCTATGGTAACGTAGTTGCCATAATTATCGTTCATCGTAAGTTGGAAGCAGTTTGAGGCTTCGAACCGTTCCGATAAGCGATTCAACTCAGTAAAGAATGAAACAACGCTACCAGCAAGCGATGTTGGTAGACAATGAAACAACGCTACCAGCAAGCGATGTTGGTTGACAATGAAACAACGCTACCAGCAAGCGATGTTGGTAGACAATGAAACAACGCTACCAGCAAGCGATGTTGGTAGACAATGAAACAACGCTACCAGCAAGCGATGTTGGTAGACAATGAAACAACGCTACCAGCAAGCGATGTTGGTAGACAATGAAACAGCCTCAGCTTCTTATCAACACCGATTAGCTTTCCACAAATGAGCAATCATTCAATAGAATCTTTTTGATTCGAATTTTTCCAATTTAGTGTTGTTCGATTCTTCCGCCAAAAAAAATGAACCGAAATGAAAACGAATTCCATCCGAACATCCGATTGCAACTTCGGCTAACTTTTGCCAATCAGAGCAAGCGTGCGTACATATGCATATATACATTCAATGTACTAATATATGACTGCAGTGCTTTTGTCTTTTCTTGTTACCCAAGGGGATGTTCACATGGTGACGAACGTAACTGTCAAAGAAGGCGAGGATGTCAGGCTTAACTGCATAATTAGTAGAGAAAGTTCTGTCTCTTGGAAGAGAGATGGGGCAGGCATAGAAACGTCCAGTAGGGTAAAGATAGAAGACTCGGTGCTTGTTATACTAAACAGCTCGACAGATGACGTTGGAGCTTACGTATGTACAAAGAACACGCCACAAGGACAGAGTACGCAAACTTTTAACTTATGGCTTAATGGTAAGTGATTGTTGACGTACTGATCATGACAACAAAAAGAGAGAATGGCATAAGATGAACGAAGAATTGAGAACTGAGGAATCTATAAAGTGTCAGAAAAAAAATGAAAGAAAAGGAGAATAAAAAGGGGGAAAAGAAAGAACTGTCAAAAAAGGGAAAAACCTGAGAGAATATAAAAGAAAGAGAAAGAAAGAGCAAAAGAAAGAAAGGAAGAAAGTGAGAGAGAAAGAGAGAAAAAGAGAAAGAAAGAAAGAAAGAGCAAAAGAAAGAAAGAAAGAAAGTGAGAGAGAAAGAGAGAAAACGAGAAAGAAAGAAAGAAAGAAAGAGCAAAAGAAAGAAAGAAAGTGAGAGAGAAAGAGAGAAAAAGAGAAAGAAAGGAGAATTTAAAATCAAGAATTGCATGTTTACTTTCTATCGATTACAGTCACCGTTGAAGTTCAAATGACTTTGCGTGTTTTAAACTGGAACTTCACCAAAGCAATATCGAACAAAGCAACTCAAGATTATAAAGATTTTGAGAAAATCTTTGAAGAACAGGTATTTATATTCGACTTGATGCCAGTAGACAAAAACCATCGAATTATGCAATGTATGGTGGGTAGTAGTGTGAAGACATGACATGACATGATGAGCACGTCTAATGTTTTCTTTCAGATGAACATAGTATTCAAGGACCTAGAGGGATATGATCGGGTTGAAATACTGGAAATTCTGTATGTATTTACATTTGATTTCATTTGATAAGAAGCAAAACCACTAACTAGTGGCATACTGTAGTTGATTAGTGCGCGATTGGGTTACTTTTTAATAATAATAATAATAATAATAATAATAATAATAATAATAATAATATTATAATAATAATAATAATAATAATAATAATAATAATAATAATAATAATAATAATAATAATAATAATAATAATAATAATAATAATAATAATAAATAATAATAATAATAATAATAATAATAATAATAAAACTTTATTAACGTGTCTAATCTTCTAGCAGTCCACTAATTGGGGACACCTAAACTAAGATAAAATAGACTATAGATAAAATACAACTTATTATTGCTTGTAATTCAACCTTGTTTCAAAGACGCTGTCTAACGTGAGCGCATAGACCCATTTATCGGAGCAGTGAGTGAAGTAGCAAATATTGGAAGACTGGGTTCGAGTGTTTTGATTGGCTAAATTAGTTACATGGTTTTCGTGGTATTTGCCCTCGATGAAAGACTAGTGGAAATATCACTTGAATGGATTCAACGTTCTTTCTCTAGCACATTGGATAGGCTATACAGTTTATTTAAATTGGAGATAATATTGTCATAATTTAAGAACTGCTATCTCAATGGTTATTACACTCATATCCAGGCTTTCAATGTATTTGCCGCAGATTGGTATAGTGGTGGAAAGAGGGGGGAGTTTCCCGCGCCTCCCTACAACAACCCCCCCCCCCAAAGAATATATGTTCGGGGCACATACCCCCCTAAGAATATATGTCCAGCCCCCCCCCCCCCCCCCCCAAAGGAATATCTGTCCAGGGCACGCTATAACTTAATGGTATGTTTTCCAGGAATGGAAGTGTGCGGGTGAGGTTTCGTGTTATTTTGACGGTTCCGATCACCAAGAGAGGACAACGAACTGTGGTGACGAAAGTGGAAGTAAGCCAACGAGTCGTCGAAACAGCACAGACAGGATGGGTGGGGTCACTGCAAGTGGATCCAAGCCCTGAATCCTTTGAAACTAACTGTATGTGAAATTATATTCGATCTTTTACAATAACTTCTGAATTTCTCGCACGCTGATTGGTTGATTTTCACCAATAAGAGGACAGACGAATAAATGACGCGTAAATGCGCGCGCACGATTTTTTGGTGGTAAAGTCTGCATTTTCTCCGATTTTGTTATTGTGACGTTGCCTCGTGGATCCACTACTTTGTCCATATGACGCAGTTGATCATCAATAAGAGAGTTTCAACTATATGTGTTAAGTACTACACGTATTTACATGTATGCCAATTAATACTCGTTGTTTGTCGTTAGCCCCTCCCCCTGCTCCAGAAAACGTACAATTGCAGAAGAGTTACGAAGACGGAGCAGCGATTTCCTGGGAAAAACCAAAGCTTCACAAATATTTCTCAATCAAGGGTTACGTCATTGAATACTGGATGTTTGGATCGACGACAAAGAAGACTACAGATAGTTATAAGGGCGTGGCATCGGAAGTAAAAGGTAGAGGAACTGCCTTTTTTAATATTTCTCGTTTCATTCATTCATCCATTCATTCGTCGATTCATTCATTCATTCTGATTCCTCCATTCATTATTCATCCATCCAACCATCCGTTAATTCATTAATTCATTCGTTCGTTCATTAATCCATCCGTTCATTCATTCGTTCGTTCATCCATTCATCCATCCATTCATTCATCCATTCATTCATCCATCCATCCATCCATTAATTAATTCATTCATCCATTCATCCATCCATTCATTCATTCATTCATCCATCCGTTCATTCATTCATCCATTCATTCATCCATCCATCCATTCATTCATTCATCCATCCGTTCATTCATCCATCCATTCATTCGTCGATTCATTCATTCATTCTGATTCCTCCATTATTCATCCATCCAACCATCCGTTAATTCATTAATTCATTCGTTCATTCATTAATCCATCCGTTCATTCATTCGTTCGTTCATTCATTCATCCATTCATCCCTTAATTCATCCATCCATTCATCCATCCATCCATCCATCCATCCATTAATTAATTCATCCATTCATCCATCCATTAATTCATTCATCCATCCGTTCATTCATTCATCCATTCATTCATTCATCCATCCGTTCATTCATCCATCCATCCATTCATTCATCCATCCATTCATTCGTCCATCCACGCTTTCTTTCATTCTCCTGTTTTCTTTCTCTCTTACTTCTTTCTCTTTCTTTCTTCCATCCAAACGTACTTTCTTCCGTAATAAGAAACATTTTGACCTTCTACATTCCTCCGTGCGTTGCAAAACCATTTTCCCCCAACGCCCTTTAGTAGCCTTCCGACGTTCATCCAATCTACGTGATTTGCTAGTCAAATCCAAACTACCGTCAGATAACTCCAACACTGCTTCCAATCACAATCCAGGTTCTTTTCGTTGTGGACAAAACTGTTTAACTTGCCCTTACATTTCCGATAACTGCACCCAATATACTTTTACTTCTACGGGTGAAACCAGAACCATTACTACACACATGGACTGTAACACAAAAAACGTCATTTACATGATTCAATGTACTAAATGTAACAAACAGTACATTGGTGAAACCAAACGTAGACTCAAAGACCGCTTCAACGAACTTCGTAGGACAGTTGACAAACCTTCTAGTAAATCTAAACCTACTACTGCATCTGAACATTTTCTATCTAACCCTGACCACTCTGCATCTAATATCCTTATAATTCCTTTAGAACAAATTTTCTCTTCTCGTGATGCTATTCGCAAAGCCAAAGAAGCTTACCTCATAACACGTGCTAACACTCTTGAACCTAATGGCCTTAATAAACGCGATGAAACCTACTAATCAGTTACACTATTATTTATCTCTCGCTATCATATCATGTATTATAACGTCATTTCCTTTTTACCATTATATTTAGTCAAGTCACGTAAAATCTCACATGCACCTGATGAAGACTAGTATGGCTAGTCGAAATATTGTGCAAAATTAAATCCGAATAATTCTACGTCGTATTGGTTATTCTTCATTTAACCTATTTCTTAATTTGCGAACCAGTTAGATCATTGTTTGATCCGACGTATACCAGTGGAGTGTTGTTCGTGGCCGCTCATTTATAAACTTATTATTGTAGGGCTGAAATCCGACAACTCCTACGTTGCTCGCGTTCTGGCTGTCAATAGCTATGGCAAGAGCGATGAAAGTAAATCTATTGACTTCAGAACCAAATCAAGTGAGATATGTTTATTTTTAAAACGTCAAACATTAGGACGACAATGCTTATATTAAATATGTTGGCTGTTTGCGGAATATTAACTGGAAACTAGTTATTATTAGTATCAACTAGTTATTAATGTACCTTTTATTAGTTATTATTAGTATCAACTAGTTATTAATGTACCTTTTATTAGTTATTATTAGTATCAACTAGTTATTAATGTACCTTTTATTAGTTATTATTAGTATCAACTAGTTATTAATGTACCTTTTATTAGTTATTATTAGTATCAACTAGTTATTATATCAACTAGTTATTAATGTACCTTTTATTAGTTATTATTAGTATCAACTAGTTATTAATGTACCTTTTATTAGTTATTATTAGTATCAACTAGTTATTAATGTACCTTTTATTAGTTATTATTAGTATCAACTAGTTATTAATGTACCTTTTATTATTATTAGTATCAACTAGTTATTAATGTACCTTTTATTAGTTATTATTAGTATCAACTAGTTATTAATGTACCTTTTATTAGTTATTATTAGTATCAACTAGTTATTAATGTACCTTTTATTAGTTATTATTAGTATCAACTAGTTATTAATGTACCTTTTATTAGTTATTATTAGTATCAACTAGTAGTATTAATGTACCTTTTATTAGTTATTATTAGTATCAACTAGTTATTAATGTACCTTTTATTAGTTATTATTAGTATCAACTAGTTATTAATGTACCTTTTATTAGTTATTATTAGTATCAACTAGTTATTAATGTACCTTTTATTAGTTATTATTAGTATCAACTAGTTATTAATGTACCTTTTATTAGTTATTATTAGTTCAACTAGTTATTAATGTATTTTATTATTATGTATCAACTAGTTATTAATGTACCTTTTATTAGTTATTATTAGTATCAACTAGTTATTAATGTACCTTTTATTAGTTATTATTAGTATCAACTAGTTACTAGTGTACCTTTTATTAGTTATTATGTATCAACCTTTTATTAATGTTATTAGTTATTATTAGTATCAACTAGTTATTAATGTACCTTTTATTAGTTATTATTAGTATCAACTAGTTATTAATGTACCTTTTATTAGTTATTATTAGTATCAACTAGTTATTAATGTACCTTTTATTAGTTATTATTAGTATCAACTAGTTATTAATGTACCTTTTATTAGTTATTATTAGTATCAACTAGTTATTAATGTACCTTTTATTAGTTATTATTAGTATCAACTAGTTATTAATGTACCTTTTATTAGTTATTATTAGTATCAACTAGTTATTAATGTACCTTTTATTAGTTATTATTAGTATCAACTAGTTATTAATGTACCTTTTATTAGTTATTATTAGTATCAACTAGTTATTAATGTACCTTTTATTAGTTATTATTAGTATCAACTAGTTATTAATGTACCTTTTATTAGTTATTATTAGTATCAACTAGTTATTAATGTACCTTTTATTAGTTATTATTAGTATCAACTAGTTATTAATGTACCTTTTATTAGTTATTATTAGTATCAACTAGTTATTAATGTACCTTTTATTAGTTATTATTAGTATCAACTAGTTATTAATGTACCTTTTATTAGTTATTATTAGTATCAACTAGTTATTAATGTACCTTTTATTAGTTATTATTAGTATCAACTAGTTATTAATGTACCTTTTATTAGTTATTATTAGTATCAACTAGTTATTAATGTACCTTTTATTAGTTATTATTAGTATCAACTAGTTATTAATGTACCTTTTATTAGTTATTATTAGTATCAACTAGTTATTAATGTACCTTTTATTAGTTATTATTAGTATCAACTAGTTATTAATGTACCTTTTATTAGTTATTATTAGTATCAACTAGTTATTAATGTACCTTTTAAAAAGTGAAAAAATAATTAAAATGAATTATTTTTTTTAAGTGATTTTTTTTAAGTAAAAGAATGTTTTTTAGAGTGATTTTTTGAAGTGACATAATGCTTTTCTTTTAATATTTATCTTTAAGTGGATTTTTTTTTGTAATGAAATAAAAAAAAATTAAGTGAAAAATACATTTTTTTAATAATATTTTTTTAATTTCTTATTTCTTGAAATCAGAATTTCTAAGAGACTGGCAAATTGTTCTCATCGTGTTGCTTTCCATAATCATACTCATCGTCGTTGTTGGAATCATCATCTGTTGTCGCCGGAGAATTCGAAAAAGACAGAAAATAAAAAAATCAGAAAAGAAGATGTTCCCGATGACGAATGTCGGGCACGAGGTGTGTGTTACTAGTTTTTAAATAAAGTCACGTGATTCATTGTTTCCAAATTCTGTACGAGGAACTGCGAGTTGATACCAGCGCCATTACATTCAGTTTTCACAATGCCCGGTAATTTTGCATCTCAAATTAGATTAGATTAGAAATTCCACGAGAGGAAATTGGATACATAATGAATCACGTGACTTTATTGTAGTATTGTAGTCTTTTCATCTGGACAACCTTTTTGAGAATGACTGTATATTTAGCAAGCATTTGATGCTAAATATCATCGTTCATTCTATCATCATCACCATCATCATCACTATCATCATCACCATAATAATAATAATAATAATAATAATAATAAATAATAATAATAATAATAATAATAATAATAATAATAATAATAATAATAATAATAATAATTATTATTAATAATAATAATGATAACTTTATTCCTCAAAACAAATTACAAATAAGAGATAGAAAAATAGATAAAAATCCTTATTTACAAAATTTAAAATGATCGCTTGGATAATAATATTATAATAATAATATAATAATAATATTATAATAATAATAATAATAATAATAATAATAATAATAATAATAATAATAATAATAATAAAGGTTTAATCACAGTATATCTACATAGTAGCTTTACATCTGTGAACTACAAAACTAAACTTAAGACCAAAAATAAATCCATCATCATCATTATCACTATCATCATTATAATCTTCATCATCATCACTCCAACATCTCAATCATTGTCATCATTGTCACTATCGTTGGCCACGTCTCCATTGATAATGTCAATACATAATCTGCTTTCTTATAGTTACCACCAGACGACAAGGACGAAGGCATATTTCTTAGATCCTATGCCAACCAACGATATAGTTTCCTTACTGACAAATGGAGCACATTTCCAAAGGAACAGATGGTGCTTCAAAATAGGCTTGGATCAGGAGAGTTTGGCGAGGTCTACAAATGTCAGCTGATAGACGGTGATACAGTCAGGGAATGTGCTGTCAAGACTTTCAAAGGTAAAAAAAACCTCTTCACTCAGTCATAATGTATTCACAAATATTTAGTGCAGAGAGAATGAACGTTGAAGAAATTGCGCAGAGTTGTCTATTGGACAACCTTTTTCTCTCTCAAAGACTCAAACAACTGTACTTCAGGAACTGTGCGGTTTTGCTATCACTTATTAGTTATTCGGTTTTCTCGACTCAAGCCCTCACTAGTTTCATCCAGGCTAGGTTACATTTCAAGATGGCGACTAACACGATTCCCACGTTTCAAGGTTCTGACAGTGTAGAGGGCTATCGTGATCTACATAAGGAGTTGGAAATCATGGCACATGTTGGCTATCACCCAAATCTTATCAATCTTATTGGTGCGGTCAACGATCAAGGTATGAGTCTCAGTGGACGTCTTGGAAGTCTTTTTGACCGTCTCTTTTTTTGGTTTGAATAAGCAATATTACCCATACTTCCTTTCGGTCGTGTCGCGTAGGCTTCAGTACGTCACTGACAACATTCTTTAAAATCGTTGTGTAATAAAACAGAGCAAGAATGACCAGACAGAGGTGTCTGACACGCCGTGACCGACGGCTCAGAAACGACCAGCAGTCATTCCACGTGATGTCATGTATAAACGCGAATTGACCGGCAATCATAGCGTTGTGTTCTCTCATTTCAGATAAGTTATATGTGATTGTAGAATACGCGGTTCATGGATCACTGATTGACTACGTTCGACTTAGTCGAAATGAAGAAAACGTGATTGATTTTAAGTACACCAAAAGATTAAGTATTGCACTGGATGTGGCTAAAGGAATGGCTTACTTGACAGAGAAAAGGGTAAGACTGCAGTGCATGATGGTAGGGGTGGAGAGCCTTGTAGGGGACTTCGTGTCCTATTGCTTCTTCACCTGCCTTTTGGAAAATTGTAAAATAAATAAATAAAGCTAATAAATACGTAAACGACCCTTTAGGTAATCTCAAAATTCTAGATGTGTGAACAGTCCCTCTTTTCCCTCCGAACTCAGTCGAACGAGAGAGAAAAACATCCCGGACGCGCGAGGATTGGGGAGAGTCCTCGCGTCTGGAGGGAAAAGAGGGACTTTTCACAGTCTACAAAATTCCATTGGAATTAAGAATCGACCTCAATCACTACGTACCTCGATTCTAAAGTAACGAATTAGTTTTGTGATTATGTGAGTACACACACTTGTACACTTTCTGGAGAATTGTTTAATTGTTTCTTATCTGACTTCAGTGCGTCCATCGTGACCTCGCAGCCAGAAATGTCCTCCTTGCTGAGAACTTTGTGGCCAAAGTGGCGGACTTTGGAATGTCACGTGATATCTACGAAAGTGGTGTCTACGAGAAAACGACTACGGTATGTTTGTTACTGTTGCTTACTACTGCTGTTGTTGTTGTTGTTATTTCTATTGGTGCATGGTTGTTGATTTAATGTTGTTGTTGCTGTTATTGTTGGTTGTTGTTGCTGCTGTTGGTGCTGTCGTTGTTGTTGTTGCTGCTGTTGTTGTTGGTTGTTATTGTTGCTGCTGTTGTCGTTGTTGGTTGTTGTTATTGTTGTTGTTGTTGCTGCTGTTGTTGCTGCTGTTGTTGTTGCTGCTGCTGGTTGTTGTTGTTGTTGTTGTTGTTGCTGCTGTTGGTTGTTGTTGTTGCTGTTGGTTGTTGTTGTTGTTGCTGCTGCTGGTTGTTGTTGTTGTTGTTGTTGTTGCTGCTGCTGTTGTTGTTGTTGCTGTTGTTGTTGTTGCTGCTGCTGTTGTTGGTTGTTGTTGTTGGTGATGTTGTAGTCGTCATCGTTGTCTGACAACAGAGAATTGCGTCAAGTTTCAATCTACCATCATTTCCCTTCCATCCCATTTCCCATGTCCACTCTATGGATGGATGCTACATTAATTAAAAAGTGAGAATGCAAACATTATGTTCCACAGGGTAAACTCCCCACTCGATGGATGGCTATTGAGTCGCTAGAAAGGAGACTATTCACTACAGAGACTGATGCGTAAGTGGGAAAGTTTAGCCGGTGTAAAAGACCGGTTAGAAAGTCAGTCAGTGAGTCAGTCAGTCAGTCAGTCAGTCAGTAGCCAGTGAGTCAGTGAGTCAGTGAGTCAGTGAGTCAGTGAGTCAGTGAGTCAGTCAGTCAGTCAGTCAGTCAGTAGCCAGTGAGTCAGTCAGTGAGTCAGTCAGTCAGTCAGTCAGTCAGTCAGTCAGTCAGTGAATGAGTGAGTGAGTGAATCAGTCAGTAGTCAGGGAGTGAGTGAGTGAGTCAGTCATTAATTCAATGAGTCAATCAGTGTGCCAGTCAGTAGTCAGTCAGTCAGTCAGCTGTGTGTCCCTCAGTGAGCCAGTCAGTGAATCAGTACGTCAGTCATCTTTAAATCCAAGAATGCTCTTTGTTCAAGGTGGTCGTTTGGAGTTCTTCTTTGGGAAATCGAAACCAAAGGTTAGAAAAACCCAGCTAATGACCAAGACTAGAAAACAATCTCGTATATATAGTTGTGTTTATCAATGTCAAAGTCATACCGATATCATCTTCTCATTTAAGGACTTTTGCCGTACGGTGCTTTGACCTTCAATGACTTAGTAAAGATGCTGAAAGGAGGTCGTCGACTTGAGCGGCCAGCAGAAGCGCCTGACGAACTGTAAGACAACGCTCTTCAACACTGATTATTATTATTATTATCATTATCATTATTATTATTATTATTATTATTATTATTATTATTATTATTATTATTATTATTATTATTATTATTATTATTATTATTATTATTATTATTATTATTATTATTATTATTATTATTATTATTATTATCTGGGTTTTTTTCAATCATAGACCCTATGCAATACTGGTAGAATCGTAAAATCTGATTTCCTTTGTTATTGGGAAGATATTACAGCAATATCTGACCATCTCTTTGAAGAGAGGGTTTTCAATAATGAACATACCAAATTTTAGGGCTGTACTATGCAATCTTGAAAAGTTATAGTGATTTGAAATTACATAGATTTGTACCAGAAACCGGACTTTGGCCCTAGATGCCTCGTTTCCATGTATTTTGCACCTTTCAAACGCTTATTACTTGATGATGGTTTCATTTTTATTAATGCACTTTTGGGGGTAAATACTACACTGTCGATGGTCTTTCAATCTATTACTTTACCTTTACTTAACTCGTTATTCTTTCAGTTTTTGCAAATTTATGCAAAGTACAGAAATCGAGTATTGCATAGGGTCTATAAAGTCGATTTTCTTTCAGATATCGTCTCATGAAGATGTGCTGGTCAGCGGATCCCAAGAAACGACCAAGATTTTCTCAGATTTGCGATACACTAAAGATGATGCTGAACCACGATAATTCTCAGGTTAGCTTTGATTGAACGCTACACATGTTCATATCTTAGGGGGGAGGAATCTGTTGTTTTTGTACTCGCTCCATTCCCTTCAGGCCCCAACTATAAATCAATTCAGTGGAAAGCTTAGCAGTGGAATGGGAAAATGCATGACGACCTAACATTAACGTGTATGCAGCATTATAGTTCTCCGTTACAATTAACGTTGCAGCCCGCTTAACGTAGGCTTCACAAAGCAGAGTGAGAAGAAAGTTCGGATCATAAGTCAGAATTACAGTTTCGATCATTGCGCATGCTCACTATGTATTCAAACCCATTTAGTCCCACATGGATTAGAAAAACACAACTGCCATGGCCCAAGACTAACTAGAGAAATTATACCATTTGTGTTTGTTTTTGTAGGACGGTTCAAGCCATGCCTATGAAAACTTTGAACCATTGAACGAACATGGCGGAGACGCGTACAGTCAAGCCGTTGAGGCATAACTTATAGCAACGTTCAACCAACACAACATTGGATAGGCAAGGTCTTCGTGTAGCTGCATAAATTACATAGAACGACAATAGAACAATAGCCAGGACTTTTGTGCAGCTACACGAAGACCTGACCTATATGTAAAAACAATACATAGAACGACAATAGAACAATAGCCAGGACTTTTGTGCAGCTACACGAAGACCTGACCTATATGTAAAAACAATACATAGAACGACAATAGAACAATAGCCAGGACTTTTGTGCAGCTACACGAAGACCTGACCTTTATGTAAAAACAATACATAGAACGACAATAGAACAATAGCCAGGACTTTTGTGCATCTACACGAAGACCTGACCTTTATGTAAAAACAATACATAGAGCAACACTGAATATAACAATAGCCAGGACTTTTGTGCAGCTACACGAAGACCTGACCGGCGTTGGATAGATAAAAAACCGAGAATTCATTAGCTGTGTAGCCAGGCTCTCGATCAATCTCCAGTCCCCTCACCCTCCTGCCCGGTCCCTGTATAAGAGCCTGGTTACGCAGACTAGAATTCATTAGAGACATTGTTATCAAAATCGACCCATTTGTCTGCTGCCCTACGAAGGGTTTACACAACTTAGAGAAAACATATATTTAACTCTAGTTACAGATCGGCCAAACCTTAGTAAATACGTAATTGCGGAACAATGTAGCGAACTGAGAGATATAAAATTCTCACCTCAAATGCACATGTATGTATATTTATCAATGTTTAGGACTTTTACATCATAGATTAATATCATTATTAAATTAGGTAACATCAGTTTTATTTTTTTACGGTAAAACGGTTACTCAATTCAGTATCTATCAACTGCAATGTAACTTTATTTTTAATAAACGATCCATGAAATGCTGCATTTCGGGCCTGAGTAGTTCCGTGATTACCTATAATACATCTCGGTCGTGCGTTCCAAAAAAACAGGGTTCCTAAAATAGTCGAAACTCTATCGAAAAAAATACAGAAAAAAAATGGGAAAAAAAAAAAAATTCCGAAAAAAACCCCAGAAACCAAAATAAAAAAAATCATTTAAAAATAAACTTTACCGAAAAAAACAGAATGTAAAAGACGAAAAAATCATTAAAGATAAACTTTACCGAAGAAAAAAAAAAACTAAAAAAAAGTCGATGGGACTGTGACTTGAACCAGCGATAATTAGCTGCATTTTATGCAAAACATTAAAACATCGACCATACACCCAGACTAAATGCTGAGTCACCGTATGTTACGTATAGGACGAAGATTTCAGCCTCATCCGCGCTATCGGGTAGTACACAATCAGCGAAGTAGTCAAAAAGGGAGGGAACAGTCGTATCCTAGTCCTAAATGACTGCCCCGTACCACTTCAGCTATCTGTACTTCCGATTGATTTCGAGAGTAAATTTAGTAGTCTATCGTGTAACGGTCATTGTTATGGAAATTTATTGACTAACGTAGCCCTCTGGAAATACGCAGGACCTCGACGCCAGCGACCCCGGGATCGACTCTCGCACACCAACTCTTTTTATAATGAATTTTTTTTTACCGTTTTTTTTTCTTGTCTTTTCTATCGTTGCAAAATGTCGAGATTATATTTGTAAATTTTGAGTTTTAAATCACAAATACAATTTTACCGGGAGAGTAGGTCCCATTCCCCCTCGATGTAAAAAAAACAACAGGTATCCCAGAGAGTGTGGGAAGAAGACAAATAAAATGGCTTATCTATTTCGCAAATATAGTTTATGAAATTCTTGTAATTTTCAATATCTCAATCATTTTGATATTTCCTATCGTAAGAATAGCGTGCACAGTCTAATATCTTCGATGATTCGCACTTGTCAGCTTACTGAATCGTGTTCATTTCTATTCATTCAATCCATGCAATCAATATCATTCTGATAAGTCTGATAATTAATCAGCTCATTTTGAGATAAATAGTTTTATAACATGTATATTTTCCAGTAGAAATGAAGTAACGATTCGAATAATCGCCAAAGTCGATAAATGCAGTGTAATACGAGTATAAAAACTTTGCAATGATATTTTGTTTCCGTGTTTCAAAAATAGGCAACGCGTTGTGGTCATGTGATCTATCGAGCGTGAGCAAACATTCCAATGAGTAAGAATACATATTATAAACTGACTGCGTCTATAAAAATCACTGCAAAGAAACCTGCCAAGAGACAACTATCTTCTTTTGGTAGATAGTTTTCGCGAAGCACCTATTGTTACAGATGTCTAGAAGTACACAAAGAACAAGTGTCTTGGTAATACGCGATATAAATGTATCACAGAAGGAAATAAGACTATTGCATGGTGCCAGTATCTATGTAAGGTTGTCAATTGCACTGAGAACATTCAAATGGTTTTCCAGCGAAGGCATTGAAATGGTTTACCGAACGCATTCTAATGGTTTAGTGAAGGCATTGAAATGGTTTAGCAGTGAAGGCATTGAAATGGTTTAGTGAAGGCATTCTAATGGTTTAGTGAAGGCATTGAAATGGTTTAGCAGTGAAGGCATTGAAATGGTTTAGTGAAGGCATTCTAATGGTTTAGTGAAGGCATTGAAATGGTTTAGTGAAGGCATTGAAATGGTTTAGTGAAGGCATTGAAATGGTTTAGTGAAGGCATTGAAATGGTTTACCGAACGCATTCTAATGGTTTAGTGAAGGCATTGAAATGGTTTACCGAACGCATTCTAATGGTTTAGTGAAGGCATTGAAATGGTTTAGCAGTGAAGGCATTGAAATGGTTCACCGAACGCATTCAAATGGTTTACCGTATGGGCATTCAAATGGTTTAGCAAAAGCATTCGAATGGTTTACTTCCGGATCGTTTTGCATAAAAACTGAAGTCAACAAGCCAGGTATGTATTGGTAAATATGTTTTTCATTAAGATTTGAACTTTGCAAAGTTATGAAACCAGCAGAAAACTAACGAGGATTGCATTATGTCTGATAAACTGACTGATGATGCGAATGATCACGGTGGGCACATAAGAGCCCAAAATGTCCGGGTTGTGTTCATTTTCTACAGTATTAATCCAATCAATATGAAACTTGGCAACGTGACAGTACTGTCAAGGCAACAAATCTGTTCTTTTTTGTTTTTTGATTTTGATGCTATTTGGCGGGAAAATGACGTCACGAACATGCCTACAAATTTTGATTATTGCAATCGAACGAGCATTAAAAATTAGAGATATAGCTGAAATAATATCTCAGATATCTTTATTCAATCCAAAGATATGAATTTGTGAAATTTGAAAATCCGCCATTTTGTTACTAAAAATAGTCCAAAATGGCGGAAATTTCAAATATTCATATCTTTGGATTGAATAAAGATATCTGAGTTATTGTTTCAGCTATATCTCTCATTTTTAGAGTTCTTTCGATTGCAATAATCAAATTAGTGTATTTGTGAATTTGTTGGCAGGTTCGTAATGTCATTTTCCCGCCAAATAGCATAAAAATCAAAAAATAAAAAAGAACAGATTTGTTGCCTTCACATGTACTGTCACGCTGCCAAGTTTCATATTGATTGGATTAATACTGTAGAAAAGGAACACAACCCGGACATTTTGGGCTCCTATGTGCCAGGCGTGGATCGTAATGCTTGTTGTCAGATTAATGTATTTACTGGTCTGCGTCATTATATCTTATATATCATATACGAATTAGAAAATATTATAATTATTTTACTATTAAATTATTAGTTTGTGGATATAAGTCAAGTCACGTGACATTTAGTTTTATATTCCCTCTTCTCTTTTTTATTGTTCTATTGTTATCCATTGGCCTGCATGCCTAGATTAGTTACTACTATTTGCAGGAATATCATCTTTGTAATATAAACTTAATTCCAAATAAATCTGAATCTAAAATCTGAATCTGTATGTTTCCGCATACACCCGTTTTCAGAAACGTTGTCCAATGTGAAATAGTAAATAGGAATAATCACCATGATTGACATGAAGCACGAAAGCAAGCACTGTCGAGTCTTTTTCACAACTTTTAATTTCCTTATGAAATCATTATGTAGGCCAAAGGAAAACTATTCTTCTGTTCAATGTGGTTTCGTGCTTCATATGCTAATCATGTGGTGATAATTATTCCTACTTTACTCAGTTACTATTTCCCATTGGACAACGGTTCTGAAAACAGGTAGCTAGTGTATAGCGCTTTCAGATATCCAATCAAAATGTCCGTCATCTTATCTCATCATGGTGCGCTTATAAAATAAAGCTTGGTCCTCACTAGTTAGCGACATAAGCATAAGCAACATACGCAGATTCAGGACACCATTTATGCAATAGGTGTGACAAAAGACCGTTAATGAGCAATGCATTACTGAGTCTGGGTATGTTGCTTATGCTTATGTCGCTAGTAAGGACCAGGCTTATGAACAATGCATTACTGAGTCTGGGTATGTTGCTTATGCTTGTGCTTATGTCGCTAGTAAGGACCAGGCTTATGAACAATGCATTACTGAGTCTGGGTATGTTGCTTATGCTTGTGCTTATGTCGCTAGTGAGAACCAGGCTTAAAGACTGTAGATGAGCAGAAATAAAAATCAATTCACTCCAAATATGGAACCAAATAAGGAACTGACAGGGGACTAAGTGTAAAGGGCCATTTTCTAAGAGGGCTCAGTGGAATTGCTTGATTTGTTTTAGAAACGATTGCAGAATAACAGGAATTAGCAGTGCGCACGTGTTAGGAGACTCAGGAAGGGTGAGTATATGCCGCGTCACATAAGGTAAGTGGCAGTGTTGGGTCACCTTGATCAAGTAAGAAAGGTAAGTTCATCTAAATTAATTAATGTACATCGCCTTATTGTCGTTGATCGGGGTGAAGTCGGAAGAATACTGATTACCGTTTCAAGAAAAAGGCGGAGGATTATCGATTTCCCTTCCAAGCGTTTCTAGAAACGACGGAAGAATATCGATTACGCTTCCACTGTTCAGAGATACAATGGAAGAACATTGATTATGCTTCCAAACGCTTCGAGAAACGGCGGAAGAATATCGATTATGCCTCCAACCGCTTCGAGAAACGACGGAAAACGTATCGATTACGCTTCCAACCGCTTCGAGAAACGACGGAAAACGTATCGATTACGCTTCCCACTGTTCTCGATAAACGACAAATACCAAATGTCATTTACGCTACCAGCCAAGACAGTTGGTAGAGCGAGACTCTGGCCTGACTTGAAAGTTCGTTTCCTGTCGAGATACACTCTAAGCCTCTCTTGTATGTGTAAAGACAAAATATGGGTTCAAAGAGACCATTGTTGCATTGCTTCATTGAGAGGTTCGAAATGTATCCGCATATGATCTGTGCCTGTATGCAAAGGGTGCACAACGAGAGCCTGCATGGCTACGATCCAGCGGCGATGCATTGATACAGTTCTTTCAGCACATATGCTAAGCTTCTATTTTCATACAGTCGAAATCAATTCAGAAGATGATAAACCAAAATATGTGAAAGTAAAGGAGAGTGATACCATCGTAGTCACATGTCCAAACAGGACAGGACAAACTATACAGTGGAGCAAACCATCGCGTAATCCTCAGCTTCCAAAGCTGAAGCCTGGTCGTGAACTTCGTGTATCTGACGTTAAGAAGGGCGATGCTGGACAATACGTTTGCAAGCATATAGATCTAAATGGTCGTGTCAAAATGACGTATTCAGTGTTCCTTTGGGTTGAAGGTAAGTTGCCACATACGATACAATAAGTTCTTCGTATGAGTGGGAAGTAGTTGCGGTACGGTTCGTGCCGTGCGGTGAGCGTGCGGTGACAGTAGGCCTTCTGAATAAAATAAAAAATAAAAAAATAAAACAGTGACCGTGTCGTGTCCAAGCATTCTGATTGGTTGAGCAATGATTTTGCGCTTTGTGATTGGTTGAATACAATGTCTTCGATTCCGTACCATGACCGTAACTCCGTGCGTAGGTTTCCCACTCATACGAAAACGACTCTATATGTGTGCGGTCAAATGGAAAGCGCCGTATATATTTTTATTGGGGATTCCTGTCGTAGCTCCTTCAATTCGACAATTAAAAAAATAATAATAATAATAATAAATAAATAATTAAAAAATTATAATAATAATAAACTTTGTGGTTTTCGATTCTAGTTCCTTTGTTCATCCAGTTAACGATACGAATAATCAATTGGAACTTTACCAAGGAATTGAAAGACAACTCATCAAAGGAATACAAGAAATTCGAAGCTCACTTCAAGGCTGAGGTATGTACGCTCGCTGTCATCATTATTACTCGGGCTTCCTGTGCAATGTCCGCGTTATAGTTAAACAATCGCTCCGTCACAAATCGCCAACATCCCTACGGTGCATGCGTTTAGGTATAATTTATATATATATTTACACTAGATGGACAGACTTTATCAATTTCATCCTGGATACGAAGGAGTAGTGATCATGGAAATTAAGTGAGTACAGCAATCTATGTCGTGAGAGTTTGCATTAATCAAATTCTAGTCTTTCCCTTGAAATCACGACTATCTTGTGGTTTTGAGTCTCTTCTTGAAGCAGGTGCAACCACTTGTAAGACGATGTTGGTGATGGAGCGCTCAGGTGGCCGAAACTTCTGTTACCAACGTCTTACTCAAGATTTCACTCAGCCAGAGAATCACATCACTCAACAAACTGCATGCCGATTAATTTTGATACCATTTGTTGGTAGCGTTTTTTGGCGTACAAAAATTAATCTATTAAGAGGATATTTATTTGAACATCGCGTAATATCCGCGAAAAGCGCCAAAAACGAGCGCTTTTGAACAGTTTGACTTTCGATTTTCGCTTTGGATTAACACTCTAATTTTATTTTAACTAAGCACAAGCTATTAAAAACAAAGTAAATTGTCTGTTTAAAGCTGATTTAGCGTTGTACAAAGCCATTAATATTTTCCTGCTTTTTGTTTCAAATTTGAGGTAATTCAGGGGAAAACATCAGCAATAATAGTAAATATACAGATCTAGCCCATGTGGACAGTCTTCAAATCAAATTTTCACTTTGGATTAACACTCTAATTTCACTTTTACCGGTCAAAAACCATCCCAAATAGCTTGAACTCTTTGCTAAAGCAGTTTTAGCCTTGTACAAAACGTATTCTCCATGCTATTGGTTTTTGGCGCTCAATACGCGCGTTCGTAAAAAATCTCCTCTTAAACTATTTCTTTCTTTTCTTAATTTTTATTGTAAAGCGCTATTGGATAAATTAGAAATAGCGTTATATAAATTGATTATTATTATTATTATTATTTTTCTTTTTCCTCTTCCTTTCCTCTTTCCTTTTCCTCTTCCTTTTTCGTACTTATATAGCTGTACTTTCTTCTTTTTCTAGTCCTGGTAGCGTTAAAATACGCTTCCGAGTTAAGATAGTAGTGACAATCAAAGACAGTTCACAGACGACAACTGGTGCCACCGTTAATGCCACTCAAGCACTGATCGACAAAGCAAGTACTGGCTGGGTGGGGAACCTTCAGGTGGACTCAAGCCCCGAAGCCGTGGAGATAAGCGGTAATATGAAAATACTCCAGTTTCTAGACACCACTGTACTCCTTGACAAGAGACACATTTATTCAGGCCGGCTTAGCCTCCAGTCTAGAGAATATCCCGTGGAATTATAAAGGTTTCTATTGTCCAATGTCAACATTTTTTCGCATTCTCGTTACTGATGTCTTTTGTCAAGGAGTACAAGCCAAACCGGGTGTCTAAACAACTCGAAATATATTTCCATCCATTGTTTTCTCGTCTCATGAGGGGTTAGGAGAAGGAGGGTAAGACTACACCATTTCAGTTACCCTCGCCACCCTTGCGGGACCTCCCCTCCCCTCCCCCTGCAAAAAAATCATCCTACCACAGGAACTCCAATTTCTTGTTTACCACATATCCTAAGTAACTGAAAGACTTGAAAAACATTTTGTCTTCTGGCGAAGTTTTGTAATCTGTACTTGTTATCGTTGTGGTTTCCAGCTCCCCCGCCGTCACCAGAAAATATCAGATTGGTAGAAGTGTCCAAAGATGGTGCCGAGCTGGCCTGGGACAGACCCAGAAACTATCTGTACTTCTCAATCAAGGGTTACGTCATTGAATACTGGGTGTTTGGTTCAACGACTAAGATGACTACAGACAGCCATAAGGGCGTGGCCACGAAATTAACAGGTCAGCAAAGTAAACAAAGTGGTGTAACTCGGTGTTCTTGAATTTTCGCTGAAAATAACTCCGTCTACCAGAAAACCTTACTGAGACCTGGGCAGCTCACCGAATAATAATACAGTCGAACCTCCACCTCTACACAACGGCCACCTCTACACAACGGTCACCTCTACACAACGGCCACCTCTACACAACGGCCACCTCTACACAACGGCCACCTCTACACAACGGCCACCTCTACACAACGGCCACCTCTACACAACGGCCACACAAGTTTGTCCCGAGGTGGCCGTTGTGTAGAGGTTCGACTGTACTTAGTTTCAATCACTATGTTTTATATGGTTGTTGTAACTGTAGGTCTAGAACCAGAAACGGCATACGTTGCAAGGGTAGTGGCAGAGAATCCCAACGGTAGAGGTGAAGGTAGTAAAGACATTGACATCAAAACTGAAGGTAAATAAAAAGGCGAACACAACAGTCTATTGGTCTTTTCTTAGCTCTTGTTAGAGACTGAAATGTCGGTTTTGATGTCATCGATGCCAATTTGATCAAGTAGAGCCGGCGCGCGAGTGCAACGCTCTATAAACTATGGCGACCAAAATACTTCCATTGTGGGACAATAATGTTGTCGATTGTAGAATGTACATATTGATGATGTTTCGTTATTAAAATTATGTAATTCTGTGCATTTACAGCAACATTTCCAAGCTGGGCTATCGCAGCGATCGTCATTGGCTGCGTCGTACTGCTGGTTATTTTAATCGTGGTCTGTGTTTGTTATCGTCGCAATAAACGAAGAGAAGGACCCAGAGATGATCTCAACATGAGCAAGCTGGAAAAGGTGCACTATATCCTGTCCTTTAGTTGTAAATAAAAAATAAAAAAATATTATTATTATTATCAATCTAAAGTCGTTTTCGTACTTTGTTTCTCTTCTTCTTTTCTTTCCTTTCAATCAAAAAGCGTGCAGATGTATCTCATCCAATCAAACTCGTTCAATGTGGCACGGTACCATAACTTTTACACTCGTTACTGGAAAATACGTACGCACGCAAATTCTTTGGAAGTCGAATTTCCAGTGAATTTCAGGGTTTGAGGAGCGTGGATCTCTACCAGTGTGTTTTGCCATCATCTGTTGTTTGTGACTTTGTTTGTTTGTTGTCTTGTTTGTTATAGCTAAAAGACTACCACCCAAGGTCTTACCTCAACAGAGCCATGTTTCCTATTTCTGAGAAATGCACGGTTTTTCCAAGAGAGCATCTGGTTGTCCTGTACGAACTTGGGTCTGGAGAATTTGGCGTCGTTTTCATGGGACAACTACTCAATGAAAATAACGAAACTATAGATTGTGCAGTGAAAACTCTTAAAGGTAGAGCAGAAATTATCCTTATACATAAGACTAGTAATTCTGTTATGTATTGTGAAGCTTTCATCTGACTGACTAGCAATTAAATAATATCAAATACCAAATAAGGAATTGTTGTTTGACCAACATGATAAGGAAGTTTGACCAAATAAGCCGAAATGTTAGACCAAATAAGGAAATGTTTCACCTAAGATGGAATTGTTTGACCAAATAAGGAAATGTTTCACCTAAGATGGAATTGTTTGACCAAATAAGGAAATGTTTCACCTATAAGATGGAATTGTTTGACCAAATAGGGAATTATTTGACCAAATATATAAGTAAATGTTTGACCAAATAGGGAATTATTTGACCAAATATATAAGTAAATGTTTGACCAAATATGGAATTGTTTTATGAAATAACAACGGCCAGAGTTTTTTGTCCTGGCCATCAGGCCATACATTTTTTGCTATTGAAACCTCCCCACAACGACCGCCTCTACATAACGACCACCTCTACATAACGACCATAAAATTGGTGCATTCGAACAAGACAGAGGTACATGGAGTTAAGTTCTGAATAATACAATGATGGTGAATGATTTGTAGGCAGTGCTAGTGATGAGGATACTCGTGAGCTATACAAGGAGCTCGATATCATGGCGAATGTTGGATATCACGAAAACCTTGTGAACCTCATTGGTGCCTGTACTGACAGTTCCAAGAAAGAAGGTATAATAACCCGATTATTATTACATACAATACAGTTTATTAGAGTCTCCCCTCAGGGGTTTCCAGTACTCAAAGGAAATAGCACATGCAAATTAAGCTGTAGTGAATTACATTGTCCAAAGGCTCGGTTCACGTTTGTGAAGTAAGCACCAGTAAGTACGTACTGCATGGGGCTATATAGGTCTCCTCATTCCTTCTTCACCCTCCGCTTAGACACCCTAGGATGTGCACGTGTGGCACGCCACTTTAGGGTCCTATTGAAATCTAATATCGGCGGGTTAGGCTCCCTAACTCTCTTTTCGCAAGTGCGAACAGGTCTAAACGCTGAATGAAGAATCTTCATATCTGACAGCTCACCCACAAACGGGCCGCCCGACATTGCCAAATGACGATACACGAAACATATTTATTGACACTTCCATAATGACTATAAACGCAAGCTAGTACTGTAGAGGTGACTCACCAGGTCCCACTAGCTCTGCTCTCTATGGAACTTGGAGATCAGCCTAAGAGCTGAACGAACAAGCATTCTATCTGGACCGAAAGATAATCGTCAAATAATGCAACGCGACTTCACACGAAAATTCCCCATTGACATCTTGACTAACATTTTTTTTAAACAAAGAAATGTTTTATTTTAATTGACAAACATATTAACTATAGACCAGAGCCACCACCTCAGGTCTCACCCTGCCGGGGTCATGCACGTGGCACCCTGGGTATGTCGACTAATCTTACATTTCTATTTCAGATAAGCTATTTGTGCTGGTAGAGTACGTACGCCATGGATCGTTACTTGACAACCTTACAAAACAACGAAACGAACCAGAAGAAGCTAATGAATTGGAGCTGAATTATGTCAACAGACTAAACATTGCATTGGACGTAGCCAAGGGCATGTCGTACTTGGCAATGAAAAGGGTAATGATCTTCCATTGATGATGATGATGATGATAATTTCAAAAAAAAAGATTTATATGAAGCGGAATGAAGATGTGTAGGTGTAGGGGAGGTGGAAATGATGATAGAGGTGGAAGTGAATGATGATAACGATAATGTTGGTAAACGAGATATGTTGAGAATTTAGTCAAAAGGATTGAATAGAACAAACATAACATCAGTTACCATCTTAACAAAAAAATGGCGGGTCAGTACATTATCCATAATCCTTTGCGCACATAATCCATAAGCCTCATAGAACGGCACCAGAACAGAGTTTTGAAAACGTTATAATTTGCTAGTGCGAAGCTGTTACCATTTTCATTTATGTGAACTTGTCAAGACAGTAGATGGGATTCGTACTGATTTAGGTTCGCAAAGGATTACTGGGTAAATTGACAACCTCCATCTTTTTCTGTACAATGACAATTTGCATTGGAGATTTGACTTGACCATCCTCACAAACTCAACGTTTCTTTCACATCGAATGTTTAGTGTGTTCATCGTGACATAGCTGCGAGAAATATCCTCTTGGCAGAGAACTTTGTTGCAAAAGTGGCAGACTTTGGATTGTCACGTGACGTCTACGAAACTGGAGAATACGAAAAGAAAACTAGCGTAAGTCATATTTACTTTGTGTTCAAACTGCAGCAGTACTTTATGTGAAACTGGTTGTCAATTTGGTTGGTTCTTTAGTGGTGCGGTTGTTCTTTCAATTATCCGGCTGGAGTACGGTCATTGCGTGGCTAGATGCCACTAGGCTAGGTAGCTGGCTGGGTGGCTGGATGATTGCCGACTTGTCAGTTGGCTAGAACTAGCTTGTGGTTGGTTCTTCAGTGGTGCGGTCGTTCTTTCAATCTAGCTGGAGTAAAGTCATTGTGTGGCCAGTTGACTGGGCTAGGTCGTTCTTTCAATCCGGGCTGGAGTAAGGTCATTGCGTGTCTAGATGACTGGGCTAGGTAGCTGACTGACTGGCTGATTGATTTGTTGGTTAGTACGGTGAGCAGTTCTGGGGACCCAGTTGTGACGGACTATTTGTCCTATATTTTCGTAACATTGGCATTGTTTTTCTACAGGGAAAACTCCCTACGCGATGGATGGCTCTCGAGTCTCTCGAACAAAGAAAGTTTACTTTAGAGAGCGATGTGTAAGCGCTGAATCAAGTTATTCTAAAATTCTGCTACTGAATGAAAAGTCAGCCTATACTTACTTAACATACGTGTATTGTTATTTTTTAGTTGGTCATTTGGTGTTCTGTTATGGGAAATAGAAACCAAAGGTAATTTGAGATATTTGATATGGGTTACCTGTGCACTATTTGGCCGAAAAGGGCTTGGTTAGAAGACCTCGATCTCTCCCAAGATAATCGACCATAAATTCCTAAATTCTTAGTCTCTTCTTCACTCAATTCACTCTGGACTACCTTTGCTTCTTGAGGCTGAGGGAGACTAGGTCATAGACAAAAAGAAATGCAAGTTCCCCTGAATTCCCCACTCAGTTCTTCTTCTCTTTCTATTCTCCCTTTCGTTCCCAGTCCACTTTATCTCGTCTGACACAGGTATACCAAGCCATGTTTCAAAGCCTTATGCCATTATATGTATGTGTTTTAGGTTTGGTGCCACATGGTGCTATATCATTCAAAGAACTCCTCGTCAAACAAAAGAACGGATACAGGCTGGAACAACCTTCAGGAACTCCCGATAAACTGTAAGAATACAAAGAGATATCCTAACCCCACCCCTCCCCAACTACCACCCCCACCCCCAGAGATCCTTTTATGGAAAAGGAGCGAAAACCGCAGCGACTTATGGAATCAGTCTATGAGGAGTACATGAACATACTTGTTTATTAAGCCTAACCTACTGAAATCAATTATCTATTATCAGGTATCGTCTGATGCAGATTTGCTGGTCAGCGGATCCCAAGAAACGCCCTTCATTTTCTCAGATCTGCGATTTAATAGAAGTTTTAAAGAATGAAGAACAGGTGAATATACAAAATGATTAATTGACAAAACCATGAATTATTTATCGTATTTCAATTTTACCAGGACAAACGATTAAGCGAATAGGAAGTCACCAGCACAGGAAGAAGCCACAGCGTTTTAGAGAAAAACCGCGTAGAGCATCTAAAAGATCAAAGACAGCCATTAGCGAACTCGTGGATTTTACAGCCGAGTGACGTGAGCGAGTGAGCACACACTTCCGGTTCAAAGTCCCATCCCAATAACTCGCGGGTTTGCAATCCACGAATTAGTAGAGTTGTTTTCGTATGAGTGGGAAGAGTTACAGTGCGGTGACCGTGCTGTGCCCAAGCATTCTGATTGGTTGAGCAATGATTTTACGCGCTGTGATTGGTTGAATAGATGTCTTCGATTCCGTACCGTAACGGCTCCGTGCCGTAGGTTTCCCACTCATACGAAAACGACTCTATGTTTGATAAGCACACATGCACAAATAGCACCGGCTATAATACCAAGTTGAAATCAAGTTTTTAGAACCGCATTTGTAGTGGTCGAACGCTTTTGACATTTCAAATTAAATAAAGAATGTTTGCTTGCCTGAGCCTGATAGTTGCGATTGTAGACAGTAATAATTATTTACGCATGAACTCCAACCTCCTCAAGTCTGTAGTTCTTTATAAAATAAACTATCATAACAATTATAGTACTAATGAGTTTGTTCGTTTCTTCAACCAAAACATTTTTATTTTAAAACCAAGCTTATTACAGTTTATTCGTTGGAGATTCAATTAACGCGCGCGCTTTTCATACGGCTTGGAAATTCAAGGTGTTTCTTGGCGTTGCAGTCTGCATTGTATTCTTGGTTAGGTTTCTTTGTATGTAGGGTATTGTTTTGGTTAAAGTTCATTCTTCTCGTCCTTTGTGTTCATTGTCTAACGTCATCTGGTGTTCTGCAACACCAAGAAACCTCCGAAATTCATGTAAAATTTCCGCGCGTTTTTTTCAGCGACTATCATTGCGTTATCATCATCGCCGTCATCGACATCATCACCGACTCCATCAGTCATCATCATCTTCATCATTATTATCATCGTCGTCATCATCATCATCGTCATTGTCATCATCATCATCATTATTTTCCCTTCATGTAGCCCAATGGCCCTCTCTCTCTCTCCTCCTTCTACCCTCCCCCTGTTGACAGACTATTATCATCATTATTGTTGCTATTTTTGTCTCACTCAGCGTGGATAGTTGACGTGACAGGTTCCTTACACACCCAACCTGACCCAAAAATCAAAGGGGAACAAAAAATAATTATTATTTACAGAATTATAATGAAATTGCAAAATAAATGTCTACAGGTGTTTATTTTCGTTGAATTGTTGTTATTCCAGTTGTTCGTTATATGTTATATTGTTCAGACGTCTTCTAATTAATATAAATACCTTAAATATTTTACATTATACCATCTTGAACTTGAATCATATGGTAATAGTAATAATAAAGAAAAGAGATAGTTGACATTGAGATAGCCACTTGAACAAGTCTACATTATATCCATTGTGCACTAAAAGCCTCACTCAAGATCTCAAAATATGTATATGTGTAAGTTCAGTAAGTTGGCGGTTGGAGAGATAAAACTGAACTTCTGAATAACCTATGAAGCAAGCACGAAATTCAAGGTTGTTTAACGGTGCATAAACTCCTGCGTAAGAGGAAAGGGCTCAGCCTTCAGGGCATAATCAACCATTCATCCAGAGTCTTCTTAAATGAATTGAAAGCCAGTTCGTGATCACGAATTCCTCTAGACGAATGATTGATCGTCTTACTTGCTCTTCAAGTTCTTAGAGTGGTACAAAATGAGCTGGTCTTCGGTGGTGATGTACCACGGACTTTTAATCTTGATGCTATGTTTAACGCAATGTTCTGCGAAATGTGAAGGTAAGCAAGGTATTTATATGACCGAGTTGTTTATATCTTTAGACGTAATTCAAAACTATCACTTACCAAACTGATAAGGACCCAATTAATTATGGCTATTATTCATTCATGATACTACGTCAATGGTAGAATTTCAGCGATTATTGCAACCTTTTCAACGTCTGACTTAATATTATATAATTATAGTTTCGCTCAGGAATTTATTCAAACCAATCAATAAGACTGAAATACAGCAAATGAACTTCTAGAACTATTAAATTATTGTACACATGTAAATTGGAAATAATTCCAAGTTTTCACTTTTACAGTTGAATATTTTCGAGAAAAGAGCAACTGTTCGTTTTCTTGCAAACTGACCACATACATATTCCTATATCTATAAATATTGAATATTGTTACAGAAAGTTCACTTTCAAAAACATCCTTCATATCAGCTCAACGTGCGTCCTTAATAAATAATTACTTTGAGAAACTTTTCTAGAAATGTTAGAGGAAATATCGAACAAAAATATATACAAATATTTCTTTGAGTTACATTGTATAGTATTTGTCAGCATTATTCAAATAGACTGCAATCAATGGTGCATGGATAAAGTGTTCATATATTTAGTTATCAAAGTCTCAGTGCTACAAAGATTATTCCTTTTTATCCTTTAAATTTGTGGTTTCTTATTAATAAAGAAAGATAGTTACTTTAAAAACTGAACTGTTTTCGGTCGGTGTTATTAATGACTGTGAAATGATAGCCAATACGAAATGTAAACAAAGATGTTGCTGTCGCGTGAGTCCAGGGTATATCTATTGCTTTCTGTTTACATGGGCCGGGGTAGAGTTCTTCAGTTGGGTACTAGGATCATCCTATAGCACTAGAATCATACTGTCTCACAGATAGGATGATCCTACTACTAGGGTTAACTTTCGTCATGTAAACGAAACAAGGAGAGATATAAACTCTAATCACCTGAGCTTAGTAACCACGCACTTCATTAATACTTTTCCTCAATTAATTCTACCTTTCTATCACTGAAGACTTGTGAACAATTCCTGAGAATATTCCGTTTTATCTGCACTGAAAACGCGTCTCATTTACTGCTTTCCCATGCAGACATAACTGTGGTTATATATAAGTTTAATGATTTTCAATATTCTTTGCTTCAGCTCCAAGGAATTGCTCCATCATTCATAACTGTACAGCCGACACAGGTCTGGTTGACTTAACGTGCTATGACCTCACTAGTGACTCGCACAGATGTGGATGTAAGTATACGGGACTACGGGGCAAAGGTGTTTACACTCTAGTGATATACCTATTCGATCCAGCGAAAAGTCTGTGAATATTTCTGAACAAAATTGAAACAAAACAACAAAAAATGGCATAAAAAATGTGTATTGATCGTCGGCTATCTTTGTTATGTGTTTGATTTTCTCATATGCATCGATACAATGGCTCTTCCCTTCCCTTTCCCGTGTAACGTGTGAACAGGCTGGTGGCCGGGACAACACACCCTGGCCGTTACAGAGAGGTGGCCGAACGTTGTGTAGAGGTGGCCATTGTGGGGAGGTGGCCGTTAGTAGAGGTTGACGTTCGACTGTATGCTATCTCGCTATAATACTTTCAAAGCAGATTAAATGGTTCCTCACTTTTTTAGATCGGAGAGCAGCTCCAACAGAGCTAGGAGTAAAGATTCCTCAACAAAATGACGTTGGACGTTATAATCGAATACCTGACGTGAACATGAAAGCATCGTCCAAAGTCAACATGGCAAAACTTGCACGAATAGGATTAACAAAAGATCAAGTTTGGTGTGCAGCGGAAAACGACAACAATCCATGGCTTGAAGTTGACTTAGGTAATTTATTATTATTATTCTAGACGCTAACTTATAACTAGGCTACCTAACAGCAGTGAATGCTGACGGTGAATGCATTGTTTATAGTAGTTGTGGATAAGAGTTGGTGCCGGAGAGCTTAGAGTGATTCCAATAAACCTGGACACTACTAATTAGCTGTCAGTGTATATTAGACGCAAAGTAACAAAAGACAACAAAAGAGTGAGTGTCTAGCCAGTTATGAAATGTTTTGTTTTATCAAAAGTGACAAGTATGCAAATTAATAATAATAATAATAATAATAACCTTTATTAACGTGTCAAATTACCTAGCTTACACAAGTGTAAACTAATTGAGGACACCTATCTACCTAAAAAATCTACACCCATACCCAAACCCAAAGCCCCACCTAATTTCCCCAACCCCTCCCCCCTTATTTAAAATCTATCTGGCGAGTCTACCTTTCTTTGTTTTGAATAGTATTTGTCTATTTGAAAAAGTGGATAGCTTATGAATAACTAATATATTACTTCAAATTACTCGGCGTGGACTGCCTGTGGCAGACGCCGAGTTTTAAAATAGGCTTTTTAGTGTTAGAAGTGTCCATTCCATCCCGGCTACAGGAAGCCCAGGAAGAGCGTTCGAAAAAAAATCGATTTCCTGGTCCGTTAGCGGAGTAAACGACCTGAAAGCAGGTCAGAATACTGATAGGTTGCCATTCTATTACATATCAAAAGCTCTTGATTGAGCGAATCGAGAAAGTATTTTATTTTCGGCTGAAACCAAGTGATCGATTACGGGACTTGCACGACTTGCTGCCTTGTGAGCACTCAAATTAAAATATATCGATCCCAAAACACACTAAATAGACCTCTTATCCTAAATTAAACACCTCACAGCACTCAAACAACTACTAATCTTTATATCTTGAGTATCATATATTAGGAATTCGATATTCTTAAAACCCATTCCTGATGCGAAAATCGAACTGCAGTCAGTACAAAATACAATTGAGCGTACCACAGGAAGCCCAACGCTTAAAAATTAACGGCCCAAAACAATTTTGCCAAAACTATTAGACAAAAACAGAGGATGTGGGCTAGAGATTGCCTGGAGTTCCAGCTGATCATCCTACACGCCGAGTTAACGCTCTATGAGCGTCTAGTTGAGATTTCAATGCGAATATTCACACGTGAAACTGACACACGGTCAGCCGGCACTAATCAGCTCAAATACGGTGATCTTCAACTACACAATTCCCACGAAAAGCACAAGATACGGTATCTGATGGGCTTACGAGTCAGGATATACCGGCTAAAGAAACATACACATGTACAAATTAATTAGGGACACAGATTTTGGGCACGACATCGCAAAAACAACTCACTTCAGGCTATAGCGTATGTAGGAGTTGGTGCGAAAAGCATGATGGTTCTTGAGAATTGCATGATGGTTCTTGGAAACTGCATGCCGGGTAAAAATCGAGATTTTTTCTGCCTATGTGAATGAATTAGAATTGCTTCCTTGCTCGCTCGCTCAGGCTCGCTCGCTGCGTCAGCAATAATAGTAATATAACATAGGATTAGTTTGACGTATTGCTGGTTTGTACGTGACGTCATGGCGGCCATGTTGGTTCCTGATAACAAAACATTCCTCGCTTCTCTTGATTGTACCACTAACTCACCATGCACCAACATGGCCGCTGCATCCAGCTGGGATTGATTGCCACGTGGTAACTGCCACGCCCTATATGCATTGAGTTTGGCCAACATTGACTGGAAGCGAGAGACATGGCGCTAACTTCCGCAATGTCCACAACCTACACCACTTTTCAGCACATCTAATATTGGGTTTTTTCCCCCCAGGTGTTCCAACAGACGTTGAGAGGATTGAAGTGGAAGGAAATCCGCAGAAGAGTAACTGGGGGCAGCAGAGGTTCTCCGTGAGCCACTACAATGGGAGTCACATGATACCATACAGAAATGGCCATGTTGTAAGCTACATCAGTTTATCATCATCATCGTTTATTATTATCATCATCATCATAAATTCGAACCCACATCATAATTATCCACGGCCTGCTCCCAGTCTGGCCTTGTAGCTCAGCTGGTAGAGCATCAGTGATCAGTTCCGAGGGTCATGGGTTCAAATACCATCGGGGTCAGATATTTGTTCTCTTCCTCAGTAGGCTTTCTGATGGGTAATTTATAGCACTTCGACATTCATTGATAAAAACCTTCTTTTTCAGTTTAATTCTACTCCTAGTGACATGTGCCATTACGTCTTCATAAACCGAACACAAATCATACGCGTCATTTCCAACACTACCAAGCCTTGTCTACGACTTGCCATCTATGGAAATCCACCAGGTACTATAGAAGCATAGAGTGGTTTTCGTATAAGTGGGAAGTAGTTACGGTACGGTTTGTGCCGTACGGTGTCGACCAAGCATTCTGATTGGTTGAGCAATGATTTTGCGCGCTGTGATTGGATGAATAGATGTCTTCGATTCCGTACCGTAACAAGTGAAAGCAATAGAGTCGTTTTCGTATGAGTGGGAAACCTACGGCACGGAGTTACGGTAACGGGACGGAATCGAAGACATTGTATTCAACCAATCACAGCGCGCAAAATCATCGCTCAACCAATCAGAATGCTTGGATACCACACGATGATGGCGTGATACGGTCACCGCACGGCACGAACCGTAACTACTTCCCACTTATACGAAAACGACTCTAACTTTATGCATATTACACTATACTTTGCGACTAAACTACAAACATTGTAGTCCATACTGTATCATAACCCGTGATGTTTTCTATGTGTAGATGTGGATATACCAGTAGTAAAGCAGTTCGTACCTGTACCTGTCATAACACAACCAACTGCGAAGCTCATACGTCAAGATAGTTTATTAGAAAAGGGCTATCTTCTTTGGGGTACGTTATTCTATTATCCTATTCTACTTAAAAAAGAACAAACAAAGAAACAGACAGGCAGACAGGCAGACAACAGACAGACAGACAAAAATATAGCAATGGAGAGAGAGTTACCACGAGAGAAACGTTCTCCGTTCTCGGACACTGATATCAGACAATATATCCTTAGGAACATAACGTTATTATTCTTATTAATGCTCAGTAAAGTATGTTTTTTACAGCAATCTTCCTTGGCGTCTTTGTTTTCTTGTTGATTTTCTTTCTGACCTTTATTCTATGCTGGTGTTGTCGGTAAGTTAAAATCATCTTAAGAGTCGTTTTCGTATGAATGGGAAGTAGTTACGGTACGGTTCGTGCCGTGCGGTGATGGCGTGCGGTATCCAAGCATCCTGATTGGTTGAGCAATGATTTTGCGCGCCGCTGTGATTGGTTGAATAGATGTCTTCGATTCCGTACCGTGACCGTAACTCCTTGCCGTAGGTTTCCCACTCATACGAAAACGACTCTACTACTTGAAATAAAATACTGAAAAGAAACTAGAGCTAATTCTGAAATGATTCAATACAAGGAATCGTGTTAGCTTAGAGCATGCGCAGTCAATCATGGTGTCTACCAGTGATTGCGAATGATTCTGACGAACCAGTGGGCAATTCACGATTCCTATGTTATAAAATAGTGACAAGCTTGGAAAACAATAACCACCTACCAAATATGGAATTTGGATACCAAATAAGGAAAGTAGATACCAAATAAGGAATTCCGTAGCTGGCTACAGAAAACCTCTCCGTGTCGAGTGGGGATAATATAAGCTACATATACCTGCCAAATATGGAATTGTATCAAACCAAACTTGGTTTACCATATAAGAAGTTAGGCGAAGATATATTCTCTTCCAAATATCTGTCTGAAGAATCAAGGTCAATGGATCTGCATAGTAATAGCGACACGTAATCGCTGTAGGGTTGACTAATCATAAATCGCAATGACCGCAAGAAAGTCTGGGTAATCAGTAAATGAGCTCAGCAACTCATGTTGAATGTTACTTGAATTTCCTTCACCGCAGCATTCTTGTTTAGTACAAGACGTTCATGAAGAACATGGCTGCAAATAGAGACTCACATGATCGTTCAGGAATGCAGCTTTCATACTTCCCGCTTGAATAACTTTATTGCATTTTGTTTTCGCTAATCGGACCCCCAGTCAAAAACCGGAAGTGAAAAAGTCACGTGATTGATAGTAAAGAATACTTATTTCAAAAAATGTTGTCGCGTTCAAAGCAACAAGTGTCAAGCCAAGACCGAAATGAATGCTGGTTATGTGCTGGTTTTGATCACAATTGTTTCTATGTCGCTTTGAACGCGACAACGTTTATAGGTGCATGAATATCATGATAGATCACCAACGTATATGTTGATATCATATCATTAATCACTGCAAGGTTCATTAACCGACTCGCGCACACATTTGGCGAGAAATATCAAACACCGTTCGACTTCAATTCAAATATCTGCTCGGTAAATAAACGGAAAGAAATGGCAGCCAAGCTGGACTTCAAAAAAAGCGGTGAGAATGGCACCACAGAAAGGTAGACACGAAAGCTCTGTTATTTTCAGTGTTATGTTGGCTGTACAGTGTTCTGATGTAGATTCAGTCCTGCATGATAAAAGTACATCGTAACGTTTCTATTCCACAAGAGTTTGGTTGCTGTCACTGAGTGCCAGAGTGGTCTAGTAAATGATTTCGATAGCTTGTAAAATGTATAGCTAACATATTTGCGAGTCGGTGCTGCAACAATATTATACACTGTTTCGTTCATCGTCCAACATGGCCGTCGTCTTTACGAATGAAAGTATAATAATGATACTACTGAATAACAACTTTTAAATAATAATAATAACAAGTGATTGCAGAACAGGCGCAGCGTCACATCATCTATCATCAACACTAAGTCTTGTAAACAAAAATGATTGCCATAAGTACATAAGACTGCTTTTGCGACTTTCTATTCCAACCATGCACATTATGAACAGCGAAATAAAAATTCTACAACACTAAGACATTACTATCTTTGCATGTATCCGTAGAAGACCAAGGGAATTCGCACCGGCCGATTCCAAAAAAGTTACCACGGAGAAACAGCAAAACTACGTGCCATCCTGGCGTACCGTCGACGCCAAGGCCGAACATGGGTACATATCCGTGCAGGAGGTGCAGGAAGTAAAGATTGCGTTCAGCAACGAGTATATCCCACCAGATTTGAAAAATGAAAAAACCGACCCGAACGACGAAAATCACTACAAACATAGGGTGAGTTATAGATTAATAGTGATATTGATGAAGATAACTGTGATACTGGTGGTGCTTTTCATGCTGGATGATGATGATGACAATGGTAATGATGACGATATTGATGAAGATAACTGTGATACTGGTGGTGCTTTTCATACTGGATGATGATGATGACAATGGTAATGATGACGATATTGATGAAGATAACTGTGATACTGGTGGTGCTTTTCATACTGGATGATGATGATGATGACAATGGCAATGATGATATTGATGAAGATAACTGTGATACTGGTGGTGCTTTTCATACTGGATAATGATGATGACAATGGTAATGATGACGATATTGATGAAGATAACTGTGATACTGGTGGTGCTTTTCATGCTGGATGATGATGATGATGATGACAATGGTAATGATGACGATATTGATGAAGATAACTGTGGTACTGGTGGTGCTTTTCATGCTGGATGATGATGATGATGATGACAATGGCAATGATGATATTGATGAAGATAACTGTGATACTGGTGGTGCTTTTCATACTGGATAATGATGATGACAATGGTAATGATGACGATATTGATGAAGATAACTGTGATACTGGTGGTGCTTTTCATGCTGGATGATGATGATGATGATGACAATGGTAATGATGACGATATTGATGAACTAACTGTGATACTGGTGGTGCTTTTCATGCTGGATGATGATGATGATGATGACAATGGTAATGATGACGATATTGATGAAGATAACTGTGATACTGGTGGTGCTTTTCATGCTGGATGATGATGATGATGATGACAATGGTAATGATGACGATATTGATGAAGATAACTGTGGTACTGGTGGTGCTTTTCATGCTGGATGATGATGATGATGATGACAATGGCAATGATGATATTGATGAAGATAACTGTGATACTGGTGGTGCTTTTCATACTGGATAATGATGATGACAATGGTAATGATGACGATATTGATGAAGATAACTGTGATACTGGTGGTGCTTTTCATGCTGGATGATGATGATGATGATGACAATGGTAATGATGACGATATTGATGAAGATAACTGTGGTACTGGTGGTGCTTTTCATGCTGGATGATGATGATGATGATGACAATGGTAATGATGACGATATTGATGAAGATAACTGTGATACTAGTAATGATATCGGATTGACTTGTCATGCTAAATGATGATGATGATGACGATATTGATGAAGATAACTGTGATCAATACTAGTAGTGATATAGTGATTGACTTGTCATGCTGAATATATAATGATGATATTGATTATATTGATGACGACACTGGTGATTATGTCGTTGATACTAATGATGATGATATTAACATCACGATGATTGTTGATGATAGTGATGACAATGATGATACTAAAGCTGACGATTCTGTCCTAAGTTCTATCGTTTCTAATGTTTTAGATATTCTCTTTCCGAGGCTGGGAAACCGGAAAACCCCCAAAGATTATCGAACCAAGTGCTGCCAATGGAAATGTATAACCAAATGACTTTCAACTACTCATAACATCAATCGTACTCGAGGATTAGTTCATCGAGTCAGATGTATATATTATGGTTATATTTTTCCCCACTCAATAATGGTGTAAATGTTTCCGATGGTTGTTTTAAAGTTAGGTTTAGGGTTTGATGGTGGGTAAGCTATGTGGTTGGGTTAGGTTTAGGGTGGGGGGTAAGCTATGTGTTTGGGTTAGGTTTATGGTGGGTAAGCTATGTGTTTGGGTTGGGTTTAGGGTTTTATGGTGGGTAAGCTATGTGTTTGGGTTGGGTTTAGGGTTTTATGGTGGGTAAGCTATGTGTTTGGGTTGGGTTTAGGGTTTTATGGTGGGTAAGCTATGTGTTTGGGTTGGGTTTAGGGTTTTATGGTGGGTAAGCTACAGTCACAGGACATAAGTATTCGTCAGTTTCGAAAATCGCGCGCGAAATTTACAGACGCGTTCGCCAAATCAGCGCGGGAAAACATGCAATATTTCAACGCGGCCGGCCCCGTTCAGGCGGGAAAAATTGATGAATGAAAGCAAAAAGTATCAGCTCACCAAAATCGTGGAAACTATTTGCAATATGGACTAAAATTAGTGAAATATAAGCCATTTTATTAGCACCACTCGATTCAGTTTTCTTCGACGATTGAACGTCTTACACATGTCTTATAAAGTATATTTTTTGATGTAATTATTTGTGAAAATGCTTTGAATTTTGGTTATAGTCGTTTACCGTCCAGTTTCTCCTTGTCTTGAACCGCTGAAATTGCTTTTTCTGATTCACTTCTCTAACTATTGCATTGCTCTTCGCAGACCTCCTTCTATAACCTTCCAAATGCAGAGTTCGCTGAACAGATTTTTCGCTGAAATGGTGTTGTTTTTCCTCATTATAGCTTCGCTGTTATATCTTCACGTTTGACCGTCGAACTAGAGCGTATTTATCTCTGCCGGTGAATAATTTTCATCTGCCTTTACGTGTCAAGTTCTTCGTTGAGCCGGTTGTTTAGACTTTCTTCAGAAGGCTTGTGATAGTTGTTCTGGGGATCCCAACCAGTCTTGATAGCTCTGACTTGTTTTTCACTGATTTCGATAACTCTACGGTAATATTTTCTTTTCGTCGCTCAGCTCAGCCGATGTATGGCCCATAGCCAAAAATCAAAGCATTTTTACAAATAATTACATTTTAAAATAAGCTTTTTAAGACGTGTGTAAGACGTTCGATCGTCAAATAAAACTGAATTGAGTGGTGCTAATAAAACGGCTTGTATTTCACTAAATTTAGTCGATATTGCAAAGATTTTTCGCGATTTTGGTGAGCTGATACTTTTGTTTACATTCATCAATTTTCCCGCCTGAACCGGGGCGGCCGCGTCGAAATATTGCATGTTTTCCCGCGCTGACTGGGCGAACGCGTCTGCAAGTTTCGCGCGCTATTTTCGAAACTGACGAATACTTATGTCCTGTGACTGTATGTGGTTGGGTTAGGTTTAGGGTGGGTAAGCTATGTGTTTGGGTTAGGTTTATGGTGGGTAAGCTATGTGGTTGGGTTAGGTTTAGGGTGGGTAAGCTATGTGTTTGGGTTGGGTTTAGGGTTTTATGGTGGGTAAGCTATGTGTTTGGGTTAGGTTTAGGGTGGGTAAGCTATGTGTTTGGGTTTAGGGTTTTATGGTGGGTAAGCTATATAATGTTGAGTTTTTAACTCGTGGATTATGTCATCCACGAGTTATAGGGATGACATTGGGACAGTTTTGGGATCACTCACTCACTCGCTGTAAACTTGCCTTACGTTGCCGCTGAAGTACATCGCAGGCTCACAACTTTGGGAGAGGGGGTGGAAATCCACGTGTTGGCAAATACATGTTGCCTTTGATTGTTCTTCAGTTCTGGTTTGAACATTTTGTGACTTTAATAAATATTGATTTCTGTAAATCCAAAATGTATCTCCAGAGCGGTCGATCAGCTGTAATCCAGGGATACGCTGATTAATTACTGGGTTTAATACTGGGTAGAGATAATTAGCGTTTCAGGGACCCAGGCCAGATCTCTACCAGTCAATATATCTCAGTCTATTGTCTGCTAAATATTAAGGTTAATCTTAATTCAAGTAGGTAACACGAATAATAAACTTATTCCACTCTTCTATGTCTCAGTAGATCTAACTCTATACTACGCAACCTCCCTTATGAGATACAATGGGAAGGAAGAGGTCACGCGGTTTCGATCCGTTCTTTGTTTACATCGAGAACACTTTGGCAAATATTGGAAGACTGGGTTCGAGTGTTTTGATTGGCTGAATTTAGTTTTTCGAGGTATTTGCCCTCGATGAAAGACTAGTGGAAATATCACTTGAATGGTTCAACGTTCTCCTCCCCCCCCCCCCCCCCCCCAGTATATTGGATAGGCTATACAGTTTTTAAATTGGAGATAATATTTTGAATTTTTAACTGAACTGCTATCTCAACGGTTAACACTAGTACGCAGTCTTATTCCAATGTGTTTGCCACAGACCGAGCGACTAGGCGTGACGTCAGGGCTTTCGAAAGCCTCCGTTTTCGCCGTCCACACTAATACTATTTCAAATGTCTCCACTCTGGAGAGCGTTTTCAAATGTATGCGTTTTCAATTCGATGTAAACGATGAGCGTTTTCGATCGTTTTAGTGTGGACGCAAGACCAGACGCATTAGCGTGGAAGGGGTGCAATCAGTCGATACACTCGATATTCTATATTTGCTTACTCAACATCGTACGTTGAGCATGTTACAAACAAAGTTCGACCAAGTCAGATATGGCGTGTTAAATACTGTACGAAGTACAGCTACACCTGTTGCGCGATGTCACGGTAAATAGACACTTGAACCCAGGGCCCACGGAGGGGGAGGAGCTGATGGGGCTTACCGTTACCACTAAGGCTCGAAACGTCAGTATTGATAAGTACTCTTTTTTGTTGGTAATTATATGGAAATTCGCGGCAAATAACATATACACAATACTAGGAGCACTAGTGAAATAGATAGAAATTGAGGGAAAGTTAAAGTGCTATATACAGCTATTTCAAAAAACGCTGTCTCGTGCTTCGTGCGTATTGCGCATTGCACATTGCATTTTGCATATGATTATACTGAGAATCATTTTTCTGCTCACTGAGCTCAAAATGTCGACAAACCAAATAACTTTCCATCGAAGCCAATCACTATATATGGTGGCGGCATGACTGTTTTATGCACCTAAGACGCATTTCAATCATCGAATACACAATGCAATACGCAATGTGCAATACAAACGAAACACGAGAACCTTTTTTGAAATAGCTGTAGATACCCATAAAGTTCTTCTGAGCGTTATTATAGCCCTAGAAAGAAAGGAGAAACAGAAAACATATCTGATGGGATTCGAGCCACTAGGCCACTTTCCTACACTGAACTCCTACTCTGAAGAAAAGGCTCCCTAATATCTGACCCTGATGGGATTCGAGCCACTAGGCCACTTTCCTACACTGAACTCCTACTCTGAAGAAAAGGCTCCCTAATATCTGACCCTGATGGGATTCGAACCACTAGGCCACTTTCCTACACTGTACTCCTACTCTGAAGAAAAGGCTCCCTAATATCTGACCCTGATGGGATTCGAGCCACTAGGCCACTTTCCTACACTGAACTCCTACTCTGAAGAAAAGGCTCCCTAATATCTGACCCTGATGGGATTCGAGCCACTAGGCCACTTTCCTACACTGAACTCCTACTCTGAAGAAAAGGCTCCCTAATATCTGACCCTGATGGGATTCGAGCCACTAGGCCACTTTCCTACACTGAACTCCTACTCTGAAGAAAAGGCTCCCTAATATCTGACCCTGATGGGATTCGAGCCACTAGGCCACTTTCCTACACTGAACTCCTACTCTGAAGAAAAGGCTCCCTAATATCTGACCCTGATGGTATTCGAACCACTAGGCCACTTTCCTACACTGAACTCCTACTCTGAAGAAAAGGCTCCCTAATATCTGACCCTGATGGGATTCGAGCCACTAGGCCACTTTCCTACACTGAACTCCTACTCTGAAGAAAAGGCTCCCTAATATCTGACCCTGATGGGATTCGAGCCACTAGGCCACTTTCCTACACTGAACTCCTACTCTGAAGAAAAGGCTCCCTAATATCTGACCCTGATGGGATTCGAGCCACTAGGCCACTTTCCTACACTGAACTCCTACTCTGAAGAAAAGGCTCCCTAATATCTGACCCTGATGGGATTCGAGCCACTAGGCCACTTTCCTACACTGAACTCCTACTCTGAAGAAAAGGCTCCCTAATGATCGAAAAGCGCTCCCCAAAAGCCATTAATCAGTAGATGTGTAAATAGACAAAGAGACTGATCAAGTAAACGACTTTATTTGTCATCTCCCTGTCAACTCAGCCTCACTTCCAAGATTGATTGTCAAAAGAGCCTCGATTTCGTGACTACCTGCCATCCAACAAAAGACCACTTAACGTTTATAAAAAGGATTACTAATAAAGTCATCAATAGAAATAGAACAAGGGTAGTAATTAGTAGACGCGCACGGAAGGCTTGTGCTAGATTGGATGTGTAAGCCCCTATAATTGATGGATTTAGTGAGTATATAGGGGAGGGTAAAATGGCAATTTAGTGGTAGAGAATCGGCAAACTGTTGTTTTATTTTATCATTGGCAAAAACATGCAAAAATATTCCTGGCCAAAAAAGTGGACGTGGTGCTGGGGGGGGGGGGGGGGGGGCCCCATTGTGTGTGACGGGAGAGGGGTTAACTACAACTACCCCCCCCTGTGTCCCTTACTATATTATATTCAGTAGCCTAACGCACTAAATTCCATGCCCATATCGCGTGCCTTGTTTACTGAGCAAATACTCAATATAATTTATTCATATTCAATAGCTTTTATTTACTCCAGTACATCAGGTAGATTAGTAGGTGGATATTTGTTTAAGGAGTGTATATCAAAACATACGAAACTGAATATACAGCCCATACTGAGTGCACTAATTCCATTGTTTAACAGTAAGCCGGGCATTATCTATATCGATGAACAAAAAAGGGTATAAAGTCTAGCGGTTTCCAAATATCCAAAGCAGCTTATAAACTCATCCATCCACAGACCACTAATTATACCTTAATGCTTCAGGGCTCTATCCGTGACGTATAGGGCTCATCAACTATCGTAATTGGCACCGTTGTTATGGAAACGCTGAATTTTAATCAGCCTTGGAAATTTGGAGTCGTAAAGTCGGATGAAATCAGCTGTGAAGAATTTGATGAGAGATTGTTTGGAATTTGGGACGACGAGAGTGAAGTGGAATAGGCTACTGTTAGTTGATTTTTTAAGATGAGGAAACCAACTGCCTTGGTGTTTATAGCACTACTCGTGGTATTGCAAGTACAACTGGTTTTCTCAGTGTACTCAAACACCTGTAATACATGTAAGTTGAGTTTAAATTCTTTGAGTTTTTGGGCGATGTATTGGTCCATCGTTTGGAATACCTTCGTTGCAAAAACTTGTGCATTATTTTATTATTTATTTATTTACTTTATCGTAATTTTATTTATACAGATTTGTATATTCTGTGATAACTTAATTTAAATTGTGAAAACATGTTTCACCTTTCAATCAGACTTTATTTACTGAATGTATGGTTATTATTAACATAAAGAAAATTAAAAATATATGGAAACAAAATGATCCTTTCGGGCAATATTATATCGGGCAATAAATATCATTCATTATTAGGAAAGCACAACAGGTTTTCCTACTCAAAGAAGTGCACAATAAGACAGCGTGAGAGTCATGATCAATAACCAACATGTAGAACAATAGAAGTATATATTTTCCCACACCAGGACACCAGGGACACTTTTACTCACTACGGTACTACGGTACTGTCTTTGTCATCTTGGTACAACAACAAATGGCAGTGAAATTTTAAAGCAGTTTTATATGTATTTTTGTACTAATTGAGAAAATGTCAAAAGATTCTGTAAATTAATAATGAAATTTATTGAAGCATTAAGTCGAAATAATTATAACCTTTAGTTAATTTTAATATCATTTTATAATCATGTTATAGTATTTTAAATGAAAGAGAAAAATGAGTTATATGCTTTGACAAGTATCATTGAGCATAATTTAAAACAATTTAAGATGATTCAGATTTTGGAATTAAGATTTGATCAAATTAATATATGCAAGTGAGCTCGAATATTCCAGAGGATCGCAAAATTAAACGATAACTTTAATCATAGTTATTTCTATAGTCTCCAGTGATCATCCGCAACTCTTTCTCTAATGATTACTGTAACTAAAATAACACCATTAATGTTTAACATTTAACGATGACACAGAATATAGAAGTGTAGATTTGAATATTCAGGTTATGGTTTAATGAAGTGTGACGTAATGATAGCACGTTGATTAATGCCTATCATGTTTGATCTTTAGTCTCGACAATGGGACAAATATGGACCAATGAAATATTGCTTTTAGTAAATATCTCCCAAAATCCAAGATGGAATTTTTTTTACAAATTACCTTAAACGAGTGTACATGTAATTTAATGTCAGTAATAATAATAATAATAATAATAATAATAATAATAATAATAATAATAATAATAATAATAATAATAATAATAATAATAATAATAATAATAATAATAAATAATAATAATAATAATAATTTATTACTTAAACACGCATTTCAGAAAACTCAATGCTTTTTACAACTGGATAAAACAATATATATATAGCGACTAGAATAAAAAGGTGCAATAAATATATACTGATTCTTAAAGAAAGGACAACATTATTTAGTTTGTAAGACATGTTTTGACAGATCTGCTGTCATCTTCAGTTGTGATAATTACAAGCATGGTAAGTGTATAAATAATGTATAGCAATTCCCGAAGGGATGACAGCGGATCTGTCGAAACATGTCTTACAAACTTAAACATGTTGTCCTTTCTTTAAGAATTATTCTATACCTGCTACTCACTAGGCCTTTTGGTAATATATATTGATGTCATTACTAAAGATTTACTAAAACGTTCTGTATTATTTCGGGGTTCTAATTGCCGAAGTGTAACTTATTCTCCATAAATTTACGAAATCTTAATCTATCGATAACATTAATATTTATGTTTTAGCTTCTTTGATTATCAATGGAAAGGAATTGGGTTTACGTGGAGGAAAGATACCTGATGGGAACTTCCAAGCGTCGTCTTCTTCTGATAACAAGCACGCTCCAGCAAGAGGACGTCTTGACCAGAAAGCATCAGGAAATCAAGCATCCAGCTGGTGTTCCGAGAAAAAGGATAAAAATCAATGGTTATTAGTTAAGCTAGGTGAGATCTATATCTCTTGTACTATGCACAGGGGCGGATCCAAGGGGGGAGCATGGGGGACCGGTGCCCCCCCCCCCCTTGAGTTGGGCCCGATACATATTCGCCCACGTCTCCCCACCATTTGATGCCCAGAATGGATGGAAATTGCATTTTCGAGCTTCTAGATTTCAAAATTGTCTATAGGGGAGCATGCCCCCACACTCCCTAGAACAAGGGGCATTACGGCCCCTTAGTGGTGCACCCCCCTTTCAAAATCTCTAGATCCGCCCCTGATGCATACTATATATGCAGAGCAGAGCAGAGCAGAGCAGAGCAGAGCAGAGCAGAGCAGAGCAGAGCAGAGCAGAGCAGAGCAGAGCAGAGCAGAGCAGAGCAGAGCAGAGCACAGAGCAGAGCAGAGAGCAGAGCAGAGCAGAGCAGAGCAGAGCAGCAGAGCAGAGCAGAGAGCAGAGCAGAGCAGAGCAGACTGAGCAGAGAGCAGAGCAGAGCAGAGCAGAGCAGAGCAGAGCAGAGCAGAGCAGAGCAGAGCAGAGCAGAGCAGAGCAGAGCAGAGCAGAGCAGAGCAGAGCAGAGCAGCAGAGCAGAGCAGAGCAGAGCAGAGCAGAGCAGAGCAGAGCAGAGCAGAGCAGATCACAGAGCATATCTCGAGATCTGCTGGCCGTTTGATTAATATATTTCATTCATTTTCTTACAGTGGATGTCTCGGAGATAACCAACATCGCCACACAAGGTCAATACGACCCTATCAACAGGACGCAATCCGACGATCAACACACACAAAGTTGGATCACGGAGTATAATATCGAATACAGCAACGACAACAAGACATACTACCCAATAGATTACAAGACTGACAGACCATTGGTGGGTATTAGTTTTATATCAATCGTGAGTTACGAGAAAGTCTACCACTACGATCTCCACCGCCACCATGCAACAACACTACCACCACACTAGTTCCAGCACCACGGTCACACTACCATCACCACTACTAGTCTACCACTACGAACTCCACCGCCACCATGCAACCACACTACGTAACTATGTACCACCTCCAACACCACGGTCACGGTCACGACCACCACCACCATCTCTACCACTACCATCTCCAACACCACCACTACCATCTCCACCACCATCACTACCATCTCCACCACCATCCATCTCCACCACCACCATCACTACCATCTCCATCACCACCATCACTACCATCTCCACCACCACCATCTCCACCACCACCACTACCATCTCCAACACCACCACTACCATCTCCACCACTACCATCTCCATCACCATCACTACCATCTCCACCACCATCACTACCATCTCCATCACCACCATCACTACCATCTCCACCACCACCATCTCCACCACCATCTCCACCACCACCATCTCCACCACCATCACTACCATCTCCACCACCATCTCCACTACCATCTCCACCACCACCATCTCCACTACCATCTCCACCACCATCACTACCATCTCCACCACCACCACTACCATCTACCACCACTACCATCTCCACCACCACCTCCATCTCCACCACTACCATCTCCACCACCACTACCATCTCCACCACCACTACCATCTCCACCACCACTACCATCTCCACCACCACTACCATCTCCACCACCACTACCATCTCCACCACCACTACCATCTCCACCACCACTACCATCTCCACCACCACTACCATCTCCACCACCACTACTACCATCTCCATCCACCACCATCACTACCATCTCCACCATCACTACCATCTCCACCACTACCATCTCCACCATCACTACCATCTCCACCACCACCACTACCATCTCCACCACCACCACCGCACACCATGCAGTACAAGTTGGATCACCACAGTCACACTCAACATTGTGGTGTTTAGCGAGGGGATTGAACGGATGCAATACTCAAGGATTCACATACATGATTAACCCTTTTATTCCACATGGCCGCTGCTCTATCCAGCATGCATCGGGGTCTATATAATACCGGCATGCATCGGTACACTACATCTCCCCCTTGCTTATTTATAAAGTTAACCTAATATAACGTATCATCTAACAGTATCCAGAGTCCATATAATAGTCCTTTTTTTCCTATACTAAGAGTATAATGTAGTACGAAACTAGTAAAGACTATGATCTCCCTTACTTGCTATTCAGGGTCATATCTATTACTTGTGAACAAACATAATCTTTCATCCACGCTGGCGGCTTGCAAGCGCGCGCAGGTCGCAGATCAGTTGGAACGCTCAAACTAGGTTCTTGGCCTTGAGAGGTCTGCTGTACCGGTGTGTCTGAGCTAGAAGGTTGGTCTTGTGGGACTTGCTGGTTTGGTGGCATGTCGGCAGCACCTCTGCCCGGTACTTCTTCTTCTTCAGCTTCTGGTCTGATGAACCTCTTCGTGAATGCGATGTTCCTCATCTTAGTCTTGCCTTCAGTGTTTTCAATGACTACAGCGTTACCCTTCCTTTCGAGGACAGTGTAAGGTTCCGGCTCGAAGTTGGGCGACAACTTATTTTCTCTATCTTGCTTTAGGAGCACCTCCTCGCCTTCCTGAATGTCACAGGGCTTGGCTGACCTCTTCATGTCTGCGTATTCTTTCTGGCGCAGTTTGGCCTTGGCATCCCTTTCTCGCAAGAGTTGTTGACATTCTGATTCTGTCGTGCGTTCACTCGTTAATCTGATCTTGGGCAGTTTATCTCGCACTTTCCTTCCCATTAGTAGCTCGGCAGGTGAGATGCCAGTTACTGTATGTGGTGTTGTTCTGAACTGGAAATAGAAGTCCTTCACGGCCTCTCTCCAGTCGCTTGATTCTAGTTTGGCAATTCTGATCGATTTCAGAATTGTTTCGTTGAAGCGTTCTACCTCCCCGTTGCTTTGAGGCCATAAGGGAGTACCTTTCTTGTGCTCAATGCTTAGGTAGTCTAAGAACCCTTCAAATTCCTTAGAGGCAAAAGGAGGCCCGTTATCAGTGCGTATAGTCTCTGGCAGCCCATGTGTCCTAAATATGGTCTGCATGCACTTTATTACAGCCTTTGCATCAGTCTTCTTCTTCAGCAAAATTGCCTCTGGCCAACGCGTGTACTGGTCTACAACAACTAGAAGGTGCTCACCTCCTGTTACTTCCAGCAAGTCAGCTGTCAAATCCGACCATGGTCCTTTAGGTAGCTTTGTGGACCTCACAGGCTCTGGTTTGGCTCTCGGACCTACGAGCTGGCAGGGATGACATGCACGTATGACTTGCTCAACCTGTTTCTGCATCTGAGGCCACCAGACTTTTTCGCGAAGCCTGGATTTGGTCCTTACCATCCCCTGATGTCCCTCATGGGCCAACATTATGGTGCGCTTCCAAAAACTCTGTGGCATTACTATGCGGTTGCCTCTCATCACTAATTGTCCAAGGACCCATAACTCATCTTTCAAGGCCTTGTACATGGTACCTTGTAGCTGTATCCAGTCTTGGGTGCTCAGTGCCTTGCGCACTAGCTGCAGGGTGGCATCCTCTTCAGAAGCTTTTTCTACCTCTTTTGGGCTAAGTGCTGCCGGTACAGCTTCGCTAGCTATGCTACGTGCGCATTCTTCAGTAAGTTTAGTGTCGTCTTCTTGCGTTTGGCCAACTGGAAGTCGGCTCAGGACATCTGCACTGTTCTCTTTTCCCGGAATGTGTGTGATTGTGTATCGAAACTGTTGCAAGTATAGTAGCCACCTCTCTATTCGAATAGAAGGAGGCTTTGACTGTGGTGAAAGCACTACAAGGAGCGGCTTGTGGTCAGTGCGTATCTCGAATTCAATACCATACAGGAAGAGGTAAAACTTCTGACAAGCCCATCGGACAGCCAACGCCTCCCTTTCAAACTGGGAGTACCTCTTCTCCACGTTGCTTAGCTTGCGACTGGGGCATAGTACACTGGACGGTACAGTCCATCCTCCTGCTTCTGTTCTAATATGGCACCTAGGCCAACAGGTGATGCATCTGTAATCAGACGTGTTGCTGTACCTTGTTTATGGTAGGCCATTACAGGAGCCTTTGTGAGAAGTTCCTTCACCTTCTTGAGAGCTTCTTCCTCTTGCTGCCCCCACTTCCAGTGACTGGCTTTGCGCGTCAGGTCCCATAGTGGTCCTGAAACTGTGGCGAAGCTTGGTATGAACTTAGAACAAAACTGTACCGAGCCTAAGAAGCTCCTCATCTCAGCTTGGTTTTGTGGTCTTGGTGCTTCTACTATTGCTTTGACGCGTTCACTGGACACTTTCAGTCCATCTCCGGACAACACGTCTCCCATGTAGATCATACTAGGTACACCAATCTTACACTTCTGATAGTTCAGGGTGAGTCCGTTTTCTTCTAGCTTATGCATCACCCGATCAAGGTTCTCGTCATGCTCTTTGTCGTTCACGCCCACGACGCGCAGATCATCGTGCATGTTGTGCGCACCGGGGCAATCCTTAATTATCTGCCAAATTATTTGCTGGAATTTTTCAGTTGCCATATTTACGCCAAATAACAAACGCTTGTATCTGTAGAGACCATTGGGTCCAGCAAAAGTTGTGATATCTCTGGAATCTGGGTGTAATTCGATTTGGTGAAACGCCATGTTCAAGTCTAGTTTTGAGAACACCTTGGCCGCTGAAACCTCCTGCAGAGTTTCTTCTACGGTAGGGACTGGATGCTTTTCCCTGACTATGGCGCGGTTGGCTTGCCTCATGTCTAAGCAAATTCGCACATCCCCATCAGATTTCTCTACCACCACTAAGGGGTTGACCCAGCTGGTTGGCCCATCTACTTTTTCTATCACGTCTAGTTTCTCAAGCTGTTCCAGCTTCTCTACGACCTTGCGCCGCCTACTGAAAGGGATTCTGCGCAGTGGCTGTGCTACGGGGTGTATTGACTCATCAATATGCAACTTTAGTTGATATCCCCTTAATTTACCTAAACCCTCAAATAGCTTGGGGTATTTACCCTTAAGCGCAGCTTTCTTATCAGGAGCACCGGGCCCATTTGACACAGTATTACAGGCATTGACATTAATCCCAATACTCAATACGCCTAGTGACTCTGATGTCTGGCGGCTTAAAAGCGTAGCGGCTTTAGCTGACATAATATAAAACTCAGCGCGCATTGATTGCTTCGTTTGTGGCACGCACACATCCAGGCTGCATTTTCCCAGCAACTGGAGCGGTTCAGTGGCTGCATAGGTATACACTTTCTTGTCAGGTCTACACAGACTAACTTTCCCCCCAGTTATATGACTAAATACTTCATTAGACATCAAATTACAACTTGCACCTGAATCAATCACTACATCTATCAACTTATCTTCTACCATAAGCTCTAGATTATTATTAATTCCACTTGAACCAGTGGTAAAGACATAGTAATACTCGTCTTCATCTGTCGGTGTCGTAGGTTGCGTGTGTTCATCTTCTTGAACGCTGCGAACAGCTCCACGTCCTCTGGAGTTGCCTCTGTATCCTCTTCCTCGACTCTTTCCACGACCACGTCCACGTCCACTGCTTCCAGTTGGGTTCTCTCTCTGTGGTTGTGACTTACAGCAAACTTCCAGATGACCAACAGCTCCACACTGACTGCACTTGTGGTCACGTGCTACACGGCAATCTGCACCCCTATGCCCAGCTATGTTACATTTCCAGCATTTTCCTCTGAAGCTTGCTGGCTTATTTCTGTTACCTTTGGCTATGTTCACATTGTTCACTTGGTTATCAGGCACAAGGATCAGAGACTCTTTATCGTGGTATTGGCTGACGATTTCAAGCAGTTTAGCAAGTGTCAAAGTATCCGCACGATACAGTTTAGACTTGAGGTTCTTATCTTTGACGAACAGCAACGTCTGATCTCTAACTTGATTGTCTTTTTCCTCTCCATATTCGCACGTCTCGGCTAGGGTTTGCAGCCTCGTAATAAAATTGTTGATTATCTCTCCTGGCTTCGGTTTTTCTGCTAGAAATGTCTGTCGAGCCAGGGGAACGTTCTTTTTTGGCTTGAAATGAGTAGAGAGAGATTTCATGGCCTTGTCAAATTCTTTTGCATTCCCGCTTTCTGACGTAGGGAAAGTCTTGAAGATATCTCTAACTCCAGTCCCAGCTAGGTGAAGAAGCAATGCCCTCTTTCTGTGTAGGGTCAGTGACTCCAGAAGCCGCTACATATAGCTCAAATTCTTCTTTCCACTTCTTCCACCGTTGGGCGAGCGTGGCTGGCTCTCCAACCGTATCAAACTCTTTGAGACCAGTCAGACCACTTAAACTGACGGCCATCTTCCCTCAAATTCCTTTCTGCAGACTCTTTACGTGTTTTTCTTTTTTGTTTTTTTTATCCTCGTCGCCAGATGTGGTGTTTAGCGAGGGGATTGAACGGATGCAATACTCAAGGATTCACATACATGATTAACCCTTTTATTCCACATGGCCGCTGCTCTATCCAGCATGCATCGGGGTCTATATAATACCGGCATGCATCGGTACACTACAAACATCACTTCCTGACAACCAAACAAATTGCAATAACTCACGGGAACAAGAATTACTTCTATTCTTAACGCTTCTTTGTTTATTTGCGTCTCACACAGGTATTTAAGGGCAATAAGGATGGTAATACGACTATGTGCAATAGGCTTCCATATTCAGTCAAAGCAAAATACATACGCGTTCGACCTGTCGCATGGGATACCAGAATCTGTTTAAGGATAGGCTTGTTTGGAACCCAAGTCGGAGGTAATTGCAACATTTAAGAATGAAATAGCATTTCGTATGGTCCCGTATGACGAAACTGGTAAAATTAGTCAATTAATCGAATGAACCTCGTTAAATTATCACCCAATTCTCAAGATTTCTCATCATATCTGCTCATGGTATATACTTTGTGGCTGAATATAATATAGACGTCGTTGAGATTAGGATTGGGATTACGGTTCGACTATGTGAAATTCAGCCATGAAGTATATACCGATATGAAATTTTGTTGTAAGGAGAGTTTTGTAACTTGATTGTATTATTTTTGAATTCTAGGAAATATTACACGTGCTTTTTTTTCGCCAAATGATCAACCTGACTATGAAACGTGGTGGTGGTGTAAGTACACGATATAAACAATACACACACACACAAACAAACAAAACACAAGAAAAACAAAGCAAAACAAAGCAAAACAAAAAACAAAAAAAGCAAAATAAAACAAAACAACTGGAAACGAAATAAAACAGAAAGAAAAAAAAAAAAAAATTACAAAAAATTGAAGCCTACTATTATTATTATTCCCACTTACTTCCAGTTCGATATTTCGAAAGCTTTCTTTTCATACATTGTTCTTCCATTACAGGGATATTCTTCTGGGTGCTTCTGGCTTTCCTTTTGCTGATCATCTTCTTAGGATTTCTAATCTACTGTTGCATCATACGAAATAGGTAAGGACAAAACCTAAGAATTATTATAGAATTATAGTCTTGCGATCACGATGATGATAACGATCGATGATGAAGATCACGATGGATATGATGATGATAACTGAATTATGATAATGATGATGTGGGTCTTGAATTCTTCATGAATACTGCTCACATTATGGGTAATTCCAGGATACATCACGCATGCACCTCATATGGTCAATACATTAATTCACGATGATGACGATGAATGATGATGATGATGATGATGATATAGTTCGTAGTTCTTCTGTGTCGTGCATTATCTTGTAGACATATTATCAAATATATTATAACTTACAAAGATCTAAAAAGGAAAGTTCATAGAAAGAGAAAAAAGAAAGTAATCATTTTCTTACCGAAAGTATATATTTTAAAATCACAGAATGTATTCGCAAGAAAAGGTTTTGAAAGAAAAGCCTGTCAAGTCACCAATTCAAAGGAAGACGGACAGCAGTTTTGTGAACGAAGCCTATGATATGACAGTGATGACTAATAAGACTAGTGTACCCGATACCCCGACCTTAGTCGAAGATATGGTAAGTAATCTATATATGACAGTGATGACTAATAAGACTAGTGTACCCGATACCCCGACCTTAGTCGAAGATATGGTAAGTAATCTATATATGACAGTGAAGACTAATAAGACTAGTGTACCCGATACCCCGACCTTAGTCGAAGATATGGTAAGTAATCTATATATGACAGTGATGACTAATAAGACTAGTGTACCCGATACCCCCACCTTAGTCGAAGATATGGTAAGTAATCTATATATGACAGTGATGACTAATAAGACTAGTGTACCCGATACCCCGACCTTAGTCGAAGATACCGTAAGTAATCTATATATGACAGTGATGACTAATAAGACTAGTGTACCCGATACTCCGACCTTAGTCGAAGATACCGTAAGTAATCTATATATGACAGTCATGACTAAGTAAGACTAGAACCCGATACCCCGACCTAGTCGAAGATACCGTAAGTAATCTATATATGACAGTGATGACTAATAAGACTAGTGTACCCGATACTCCGACCTTAGTCGAAGATACCGTAAGTAAATCTATATATGACAGTATACTAATAAGACTAGTGTACCCGATACTCCGACCTAAGTCGAAGATACCGTAAGTAATCTATATATGACAGTGATGACTAATAAGACTAGTGTACCCGATACCCCGACCTTAGTCGAAGATACCGTAAGTAATCTATATATGACAGTGATGACTAATAAGACTAGTGTACCCGATACTCCGACCTTAGTCGAAGATACCGTAAGTAATCTATATATGACAGTCATGACTAAGTCGAAGATACCGTAAGTAATCTATATATGACAGTCATGACTAATAAGACTAGTGCACCCGATACCCCGACCTTAGTCGAAGATACCGTAAGTAATCTATATATGACAGTGATGACTAATAAGACTAGTGTACCCGATACTCCGACCTTAGTCGAAGATATGGTAAGTAATCTATATATGACAGTGATGACTAATAAGACTAGTGTACCCGATACTCCGACCTTAGTCGAAGATACCGTAAGTAATCTATATATGACAGTCATGACTAAGACTAAGATACCGACCTAAGATACCGTAAGTAATCTATATGACAGTCATGACTAATAAGACTAGTGTACCCGATACCCCGACCTTAGTCGAAGATACCGTAAGTAATCTATATATGACAGTGATGACTAATAAGAAAAGACGCATAATTCAATATTGATATTTTCTTCTTACAAAGGGCGATGAAATTCAAGAAGTTACTGCCGAGTTCACAGCCGAAGAACAAGAGAACCAAAGAGGAATCGTCGGGTTTTCTGTGACTGATGATACGAAAGAAGAGTCTGACGAAGAGGTTGCAAATGGCGACGTGAACTGGGAACAGTATAAGAAAAGGGCACTCCAAAGGCCACAGCACACTTACGAAAATGTCAACGAGATCAAAGAAAAACCCAAAGAATAGACTTAGTAAACGTCGATTAATTGGGTTTGAGATCCATAATGATAACGTTATTTTCTTCAAATTCGACATGAAATTCAAAGAACTGTGATAATCTACAACTCTCAAGAACGCTTACAAATGTTTCAATGCATTGCCATGGTAATGAAGCACGAGTCGAATATATATATATATTAGGGGTCATATTAGGGCGCTTTCCATCTGGCCTGTCGAACCGGTCTATCTGTGCCCGGCGCCATCTTGAAAACGCGCAGGACACACACAAAGGAGTCGATTTTCAGGTCTATCCAGATTAAACTGGTTGATCCTGTTTTTAGAATCAGCGGACAGACCGGTCTATCCAGATTAAACTGGTTGATCCTGTTTTAAAAATCAGCGGAAAGACTGGTCTATCCAGATTTAACTGGTTGATCCTGTTTTTAGAATCAGCGGACAGACCGGTCTATCCAGATTAAACTGGTTGATCCTGTTTTTACTGAATCTGTGGACAAACTGGTCTATCCAGATTTAACTGGTTGATCCTGGTTTTACTGAATCTGTGGACAAACTGGTCTATCCAGATTTAACTGGTTGATCCTGTTTTTAGAATCAGCGGACAGACCGGTCTGTCTAATCAAATGGAAACAGCCTCTAGTTTGTGTCATTACATTCATTTAGGAAATCCAATATGAATACCTGAAGTAAGATAACAAACGTTGACTGACTGGCACACTCCTATAACATCTACAAAGTTATCCGTCATAACAAGGCTTAAATTAAGCCTATTAAATAAATAGAAATTAAGGGGAAGTTAAAGTGCTATAAAGATACCCATGAAGTACTTGTGATCGTTAGAAAGATTAGAGGGTCGTGGGATCGAATCCCATCGGGGTCAGAGATTTTTCTCCTTCTCCTTTCTTTCTAGGGCTAACACTCAGAAGAACTTATGGGTATCTTTCTAGCACTCTAACTTTCCCCGGCTATGTTCTATCTAGTGCTACGCGGTCTCCTTTCCTAGTATTGTGTACCAATTAAATAAAGTTGATCATGTATAACAATGAAGATTCTATCAGAGTGAAAATATGACACTCTAGAACATCTATTCCACTAGTCACACTAGATCATTTGTATACACCTTATTGCATAAACGTTGTCACACTAACCACACTAGATCATCTGTATACACCTAATTGCATAAACGTTGTCACACTAACCACTAGTCACACTAGATCATCTGTATATACACCTAATTGCATAAACGTTGTCACACTAACCACTAGTCACACTAGATCATCTGTATATACACCTAATTGCATAAACGTTGTCACACTAACCACTACTGATTCACACTAGATCATCTGTATATACACCTAATTGCATAAACGTTGTCACACTAACCACTAGTCACACTAGATCATCTGTATATACACCTAATTGCATAAACGTTGTCACACTAACCACACTAGATCATCTGTATATACACCTAATTGCATAAACGTTGTCACACTAACCACTAGATCATCTGTATATACACCTAATTGCATAAACGTTGTCACACTAACCACTAGTCACACTAGATCATCTGTATATACACCTAATTGCATAAACGTTGTCACACTAACCACTAGTCACACTAGATCATCTGTATATACACCTAATTGCAGAAACGTTGCCACACTAACCACTAGTCACACTAGATCATCTGTATACACCTTATTACTCGGGCACTTCCGAAGGAAGCCCGAGTTATAAAATGCGTTTTTCGGTAGTCGTCGTCGTCGTAGTCCGGTCAAAGAATGACGAAAGTATGCGACGTATTTAATCGTATCGAGTTTCAAGATTACTCAGCAGATAAGAAAAAAACAAACGACACACAGGACTCAAGTAGATTTGAATCTTAGTTTTGAAAGCAGCTGTAGATCTTCAAGCTATTAAAGGTTAGGATTCTAGTTCATCGTTCAATGACTAGAAGTGGTAGAAGGACTAGAAGCTCGCTTAAAATATATTTAACAAAAACAAACGTGAGGGCGTTATCAGAACCATCTGACCTATGCAACCTCAAGACGTATCATGTACATACTCACCCGCCACATGGTCTCCCTCGACACTCAACTGTCACTGATTGTCATGACGTCAGAGAAATGATATTGTATTGAAGAAGATGTCCTTGTTTTATCGACGTTCGAACCGTAACTCGAACCCGAACTCGAACTCGATTCCAAACTCGTGACGTTTCGGGATACCCTGAAGCTAGAGAGGGGGCCTTTACACGAACTCATCAAAAAGATAAATCAATTGAACTCAAAGTCAAAAGGTAATCAAATGAACTCAAAGGCAAATCAAATGAACTCGACACATACATGTATATACATAGTCTCCCTCGTCACGCAACTGTCAGTCATTGTCAGGTCTCTCCTCACGCAACTGACATTGTCCTTGTCATAAGCCCGAGTGTACGCTCATTGAGCGTCTTGTCAAAGAGATAAACGTTGTCACACTAACCACTAGTCACACTAGATCATCTGTATATACACCTAATTGCATAAAATAAGACTAGTGTCACACTAACCACACTAGATCATCTGTATACACCTAATTGCATAAACGTTGTCACACTAACCACTAGTCACGCTAGATCATCTGTATATACACCTAAGTGCATAAACGTTGTCACACTAACCACTAGTCACACTAGATCATCTGTATATACACCTAATTACTCGGGCCCTTCCGAAGGAAGCCCGAGTTAGAAAATACACTTTCTTTTTTTTTTTAAATTATTTTTTTTCAGGTGATGGAAGATTAAGCTGATTGAAAAAAATGCGAAGAATGCGATGTATTTGATCCTATCGAGTTTCAAGATTTCTCATCATAGATCTTCAAGCCTATTAAGTTCAGGATTGTAGTTGATCATTCCACGATGAAGCTAAGGCGCGTTTGCTTTTGTTATAAATGAAACGACATCTTTCAGAGTGGGCCCACACGAATAGCCGTATGCTTTTGTCTGTGAAATGAGCCTGTTTAAAGCCCGTGTTTTATCGCTGTTCTATAACGCCTTTCCACGAACTCGAACTCATATCCAAAAATGATCCTGTTTTTAGAAGGCGATCGAGCAAGGTCAATGTTCGAAAATCCGTGTTCTTTTCAGTAAGATGACAGTTGTAAAGGACAAACTGGTCTATTATTTAACTGAGTCATGTTCTATTACGCGACCTAATTTTAGAACGTTGATTTAAAAATCGAATTTCCACGCTCCAATTAAACTGGTTGGTTTTTACTGAATCTGTGGACAAAAATACAATTGATCCTGAAATCAAAAATCGTCCTTAGAGATTTAGGTTGATCCTGGTTACAGAAGAAGACGCTCAATGACGACTGGTTTTGTGTCTGACTCAAATGATAAAGATCTCCGCGGACTCTTGTTATAATTAAACTCACGACCATCGCCGTACAACGGTCATGTATAACTCCATCTATTGACAGAAAGCTATATGTACAGAAGTCATGCAAACAGTCGAGCCAGTCGAGTTATTTTCAGTAACTCATGATGGATGTTTATTTTATTCCACGTTTGAAAACTCCTATTCACATCTACAAAGATCCGTCATAACAATCGTTAAATTAAGCTTCAAAACTACATGAAGGGGAAGTTTAAAGTGCTATAAAGAGCAAGGTCACTGTGATCGTTAGAAATCGAGATCGGGATAGCCCTCCCATCGGGGTCAGAGATTTTTATAGTTCTTTCTAGGGCTAACACACAGAAGAACTGTCAGTCATCTTTCTAGCACTCTAACTTTCCCCACTATGTTCTATCTAGTGCTACCACAATAAAGTTGATCATGTATAACAGCCCGATTCTATCAGAGTGAAAATTGAGCGTCTAGAACATCTATTCCACTAGTCACACTAGATCATTTGTATACACACTAAACGTTGTCACACTAACCACACTAGATCATCTGTATACACCTTATTGCATAAACGTTGTCACACTAACCACTAGTCACACTAGATCATCTGTATATACACCTAATTGCATAAACGTTGTCACACTAACCACTAGTCACACTAGATCATCTGTATATACACCTAATTGCATAAACGTTGTCACACTAACCACTAGTCACACTAGATCATCTGTATATACACCTAATTGCAGAAACGTTGTCACACTAACCACACTAGATCATCTGTATATACACCTAATTGCATAAACGTTGTCACACTAACCACTAGTCACACTAGATCATCTGTATATACACCTAATTGCATAAACGTTGTCACACTAACCACTAGTCACACTAGATCATCTGTATATACACCTAATTGCATAAACGTTGTCACACTAACCACACACTAGATCATCTGTATATACACCTAATTGCATAAACGTTGTCACACTAACCACTAGTCACACTAGATCATCTGTATATACACCTAATTGCATAAACGTTGTCACACTAACCACTAGTCACACTAGATCATCTGTATATACACCTAATTGCATAAACGTTGTCACACTAACCACTAGTCACACTAGATCATCTGTATATACACCTAATTGCAGAAACGTTGTCACACTAACCACTAGTCACACTAGATCATCTGTATATACACCTAATTGCATAAACGTTGTCACACTAACCACTAGTCACGCTAGATCATCTGTATAAGTCATGTTGAAAGTCATAAAATTAGGAATTAGGAATTCTGGTAAATTACAAGTCTTGAATAACAGTCATTTCACTATCAATAATAGGCGACTTGCATGATGGCGTCACATCAGAATGTTTTGCCCATTTTCTTTTGTTAGATAATTAGCACCAATTGTCTTACTATTCTTATGAGGGAATAAGAAAGAAAATTCCCAAAGCATTCTGGTACTAATTATCTAAATATGCAAACTACAAGAGAATAAAAATATCTGAAGCCTTGTTTATTAAAGAACAAAAACTGCGCTTAAATGAACAAGGACAATCTCTTCCCCTGCGTCTATTCAACTAAGATATAAATACATAGTCAATACCTTTGTCATTACTGCGGTTGATGGCTTCTTTAAAATACCATTTTTAAAATACCATTATCTATATTATATCTATATTTTTTCATATTTTACTTTTTATTGTAATCAGCGCTTAGAACCGATTTGTATAAGCGCTTTATAAGTTATTATTATTATTATTATTATTATTATTCTGGAGAGAAGCCGAAATATACAGTATTAAAAAATGTCACAAACTCTTCTTGTCATATTATTTATATTCTGGTACTTGTAGTAAAACAACGTCATCATGCAAGTCGCCTATTGTCGCATTCTAGTTGAACAGTTCTTCAGTTTTGAAAAAAAAAATCAGAAGATTCCCTTTTATCTGCATAACACATGGCTCATTTACTGCGTCCCAGACATCCTTGCGGTCATAGTTTCAATATGATTCAGTCAACCTTATTATTCAATAGGTGATTTTCATGATGGCGCCATGACTACAACTACCAGAATGCTTTGGAAATTTTGTTGTTATTCAGATTTTCATTCCCTCATGAGAATAGTAAGACAATTGGTGCTAATTATCTAACAAAAGAAAATGGGCAAAGCATTTTGGTACTTGTAGTCATATGATGCCATCATAAAAATCGCCTAAAGTGTCAATTATCTTAATAAATAAATTATTATTATTCCTTCCCTTATTCCTTTGTTTTAAAACTATCGATTATATATAAACTGAATAGACTTCAGGTTCAGAATTTTGTGGTTTGAACCTTGTGTTTATAAGCAATAGAGGCGTGAAATCTAAATATGCAAATCAGATGACCATAATAATAATAATAGTTTATTCACAATTCATCACACGTACACGAAAATAAACAAATAAAATATCTAAGTGTCAACCTAGGCATTTGTCATAACTTATTAGTTTTTTATGATTGGTTGTAAACCTTTAGTATTAAATCTTTACGTACAACAAAGTCATCATATTATATATATACAGCTATTTCAAAAAAGGTTGGTGAAGGTTTTGTTGCATCCTGCATGTTGCATACCAAGCCCGAAATGCACTATGGGCGATGTGAATGGAGTCAGCGAAAGGTTAAACAAACAATATGGACTCTGGGAATTTTCCCAAACTTTATCTTCACAATAAGGAGCCGGCATATTTTCTTCTGTATTTGCATGCAGACATTGTTGACATATGATCCACAATACATTTCGGGCTTGGTATGCAAGATGCAACATGCAACATGCAACAAAACTGGCACCAACCTTTTTTGAAACAGCTGTATATAACGAGTTGAAAAGGTCCGTAAAGACGAAACATGTTCTCATTATATAATGACTTTGTTGTACGTAAAGATTTAATACTAAAGGTTTAGAACCAATCAATATGACAAACATTATAAAAACACACAAATAGTGAACCCTCCAACCATTCAGTTACAAGCTAGGGTGATTTAAGGTATTTTAATGTTGTAGAACCAACTAAATAACTGACATTGTAATAACTTAATATAAAAAACCATAGACAAACTGTAGTTAATAACTAAGCTACAATAATAATAATAATCAATCGGTCACTACTCTTTGGAGTTTCAGTTTAAAGGTGAGCCTTCAAGGGATACAGCGACGTCTGAACCAATCGCATGTGGCTGGAGTACTTGTTTGCCAATTGATCCTCCTTAGCTTATACTTGATCTATTTTAGTGTATAATTTATTACTGATTTATGTAATTCAGCCATTAATAGGGCTGTGAGCTAATTGTAAATAAACTATCTATCTATCTTAGCTTTAAGCCTACCCGTAATGCTGTCCCATGGCCTCCTCATAACTTGGAGGAGGTTCCTGATTACTTGGAGGAGGTTCCTGATAACTTGGAGGAGGTTCCTCAAAGGTATTCTCATTGTTGTAACCTGATGAAAGTTGGGCGCGAACTGCAGCCTTCTCCCCTTGATGAGCCAATGGGTCAGATATAGGTGGCTCACGGAAGTCATCGACGAGCATAGAACTCACTGACGGCATCTGAGGTGACGATTCAACCTCAGACCAGGGAGGGGCACTTGCCAAAAGTGCCGACTCATCATACTCCTGTGGCTTGTGCATAAACCACCAGGCATTAGGATCATGAGGACAGCTAGTGCCATCGTCATATTCCAAGGAGTCTTGAATCACGTCAGCAGTAACGACGAGCCTGTATCCTTCGTGCAAAAATTTGTTAAGCATGAAGCACAACATACTGTGTGCAAAGTAGGCTCCATCACTAGAATCTCCCCATGGGTGTCCACCTAACTCAAAAATCTCACACGTCGTAATTCCTTTGTATTGAGTCTGCGAGATGAGAGGTTGATGCCAACGTGCAGTGATGATGTCATGACAAGCAGTGACGATGCTGGGTGGGGCATTGATGAGGGCAAGTTTGCTGCCGCTCAGGGGGCTCAGACAAAAGGCTTTGCAATGAGATAGATGCGGGCTACGTTGGAAAAGCAGCTCTCCTTTGTTAGATATCCCTCTTGACATATCAAAACCAGTAAGGATGCCCCAACCATGTGCTTTCATCTTCTCTAGCAGCTTGCAAACAAAGAACTTGATAATGAAGGTCTTCTGTTTCTGGGAAGTTTCACTGGGAAATTTCAACTTGTACTCCACCTTTTGTTGAAGTTTTCTGCTAAAGGAAATCCCCTTCCTTTCGATCACTTCAATCACCAATTCATGTATCTGATCAATCAGTTCATCTGAAGCATTGTAGATCTGGAATTTCTTGGTCTTCCTCAAAGTAAAGATAAAGAAATCCGACGTCTTCATATCATCATCTTTGTTGGTCTTTGGACGAAACACGAAGGTGTCCTCTGTCCTCTTGATATTCATTGTACACAAAAAATGATGCGTCTTGGTAATAATGGCAAATATCTTGATGAACAAAATTCGTGCGTCGGTATGGTAGAGTGATCTTCCGCTCCAAGGATTACCAGTTAACACAATTTCATATGACTTCATATTGTCTTGTAATTCACCACCTGGTGAGTATGCGCTGAACGCTTCTGAAATTTGGTCCAACGGCACTGACTTTAGATTAACAAATTGGAGCTTGTCATTGGAGCTCATGGACATGTAACCTAACTGGTTGAAGTTCATTCCACAAGCCTTTTGTCGGACAAATATGAAAGAAAACCATTCCCTACACATGGTAAGATTGGTTGACACCACGTGTCGCCACCCTATGTTGTTAAGGTGTTTCAGTATTTCACACACTACATCTCGCACATTCATGGACAGAATACCAGTTTCAAATGGAAGGCCATTTAACTTGAAGCAGAGGACACTCCCTGCACACTTCCACTTCGTTGCCTGGATGCCTTCTTGCCAGATCTTTTCAATAGCCCGTTGAACGACCCCATGTTCTTCTTCGGCACCATGTATGATTTGAATATTATCTGGTATTTTGAAGACTACACACATGTAGTGGAAATCCCTTGGGACTGGCTCGATTGGTTTGGACTCTTCGGCTCCCATGTTTAATTTTGATTAAAAAGGTTGTTTCCTGGTAAATGTATGTATAAAAGAAATACTTTAATAGAGTGCAAACTTTATATCTGTGAAACAGTACTAACTAATTAGTACTAAGTAGCACTCAGTGCTGATGAAACAATAGAAAATAATAAAGTACAAACACTATGCACGCTTTGCAATAAATAGTACTAAATAGCACTAATTAAACAATAGAAAACAATAGAAATATCACTATTTAGTACTATTTAAAGTTAGTACTATTTATCTTGCATGGTTTTAGTGTTTGTACTCTAGACATCAGCAAGTGATGTCACTGACACCTCTAAAGATTCATAAAAATGCATTACTTCCCATCGGAATTTTTGAGAAAAAAACTTACTAGTGATTGTATGGGTCTTTGAGATTATTTCAGTGAAGTTTCAGCTAAATCAAATTTTGAACGATTTACTTACTATGTCCCCCTTTTAATAAATAAAGACAGAATTAAAAAAATAGTGTTGTATCTTTTCAATTGCCATAAGGTGGAAAGAAAGGATCATGGTATTAATTGCAAGTGCATGTATTTAAACCATTGAGTATGATTTTAATTTTATCGCTTAGTTATTTATATTGGTCATAATTTTATTACATAATAATTTGTTCACAGGGCCCACCAATGACAATTAAAGGTGATGTGGGCTTCCTGACAAAATAAATTATATTATTATTATTATTATTATGAGTCACAGGCAAAATTGGAAGCTGCTGAATAATTATTATCCTTTGTTTTCACTAGTGTCCCTAACAGAAATAATAATAAATATGATAACATGGTCCAAGAATATGAAGAAAGCGGATCATGGAAATATGAAGTGAAAACCATCTGTCAACAATCAATATATCCTCAAGGATATATGTATGTCAGCTCAGGTTGATGATTGTTGACAGATGGTTTTCACTTCATATTTCCATGATCCGCTTTCTTCATGCATTCCTTCTGCAGGTACCGGTCACATTGTACGTAATTCAATAGAAACAACAAAAGACTCCAAGTTATACAATAGAACGAAGCTAATACAGAACAATAGGTTTTGCTATCCGGTTTGCTTCATATAGAGTATACAGTGTATTTATAGTAAAACCCGGGGGGGGGGGGGGGGGGAAGGTGGGTACTCCCTTTGTCCAAGTGGTAGTGGTGATCGGCGGTCCTTTTAGGGTTTAGGGTCGAAAATATTTCCTGTGTGTACCTTTTAGGGTTCCGACACAAAAGTCAGTTACGTAACATGAGTCCGTACCTTTTAGGGTCAATTGAAAGAACAGAAGAAAGATATTGTCCAGGCACTGATTAAACGATATCAGCACAATCACTTTTTCGCCATATATGGTCATATATGTCGTACCTTTTAGGGGTTAAAATCAACATGGCTTCAAGAGCTCTTTAAATTTATGGGTACCTTTTGGGATCGTTTTCAAAACCGACCGCCGATCACCCCTACCACTTGGACAAAGGGAGTACCCCCCCCCCCCCCCTGGGAGTAAAACTGTGCAGCAGGGAGCTGTTGGCTGAATACATGTATATTATTAAACACCAATGAACAAAAGTGTTAGAAAAAGCAGTTGACAAAAAGGCATTTCTTTCCATGAGCAGAAATTATGGATGAGATTTAAGCTTATTGAATATTGTACAAGACCAATAAAACAACATTTTGCCCTTCCCTATCGACGAATCCAATTATTGTCTTAACATTTTGAGTTGCATTCGATTTTTATCGCTGGGATACAGCGATTTGTAAAAATTCTGTAAAAGCAATATATATCTATATATCGGGTGCATTGTGGGTAATTTTCATCATAAAATGGCTGAATAAGCCTCTAAAGTTCAAATTTTTCAATTGTTTTTTCACATACATAATACAAATGTTAATTGGATTTAGATTCAGGTTTAATAATAGCTAAAATCAAAGAATTAGGATTATGCAAATTACTATATATCGATATATTAGGATTCCCGGTGTACGCAATCGATGAAATCGTTAATCGATCACAATCGATGACAATCGATCGACATCAATCGATATCAATTAATCGATTGATATTGGAAATCGATGACCAATCGATGAAACAAAAATCTGTGACCTTTGATCGATTGTCATCGATTGCCTTATGATTGATCGATTGTTATCGATTTTCATCGATTGTTTTGTTTTGTTTTGTTATCAATTGATATTATAAGTTCTATAGTTAGAAGTAAGGCTGAAGAAACTAGAGTAGGGAGTTTTTATTACATATAAGTCTTATATTTTAAGGAGAAACACTAGTGATATTAAACTACTACGTTTCGATGACATCCTGTCATCATTACGAAGTGAGATGAATAATGAGTAACAGACAGTGTTCAATGTTCAATAGTTATAAAAGAGTTCAGTGTTATTTAAACAAATACTTTAGCACGGATGGAACATTGAACATTGAACACTAATAATTCTTATGTTCAAATTATGTAAATTTCGTACGTAACTAATCTCTGTTACTCATTATGATGATAATGATCTTCGAAACGTAGCAGTTTAATATCACTAGTTTTTCTCCTCACGAATAGTACAATAGAGGCCTTCTTTTTCTTGTACTGAACGTGAACCTGATAACAATCGATCGATGATCGATGATCGATTTTCATCGATTGTCATTTTTCTTGTGTGACTATCGATTGGTGATCGATTGGCCAAAACCAATCGATATCAATCGATTAATTATATCGATTATGATCGATTGTTCGATTGGTTTTCCGATCATCGATTGTCATCGATTGCGTACACCGGGTAGGATTTTACAGAATTTTTGCAAATCGCTGTATACATATATATTAAACTGAAGAGGAAGGATCAGTTTTTAAAAAGCACAAGCAACACTCATCGACAGATAATATCGAGAAGTAAGCTTACATCAAAACCTTTTTACTTTGAAATCTGGGTTTGAAAAGATCCTACAAGAAAGGTACATGCAGGAATGTCAGCTTTCCATTTTCCTTGTCGATCTCGTATGTGTTGATGTAGAAACTATGAAACTGCATTGTATTGTACAGGACCTCTATGAGGCAAATACCAACCTTTACACGAAGTATTTTCTTGGCAAAGGCGTAAATCTTTGGGTTCCAACATGTCTTCGTGTTGTTTATTGATAAGGAGCCGAGAGAGGTTGGAATCGATTAGGACCCTCGCCCCAAGCTCTTACCGGTCATCTAGATCTTCCACAGGCAGCCCAACCATTGCTTTTGAGGCTACTAAATAATTCAAAAAAAATTTTTTTTTGATGGGCTTCCTGTGGTACAGCGCGCGCGCATTTATATATCGGGTTCCCTGTGCTGAGTAATGTCCTATGTTGGGCTTCCTGTGTGCCTCCTGCGGGATGCGCCCGCAGCAAATGTGTATATTTAAACAAGGTATGAAACTCCAGTCACGTGATGGCCTGATGTGCGGCGCAAGAGGCGCAAGTAGATGGTGCACTTTTCCGTGAGCCGAATAGCCGAAGTCGTCGTACGCTACAGGCCCTTGGGGGGTACCCAGGGTGAAGTCGTTATTATGGCGGGGAGTGGAAGAGAAGTTCATATCAAGAAAGACTGATTTTTTCGGTGTAAACGTTGGGATTCTTTTCCCTATTCATGGTAAGTTTAGAAGTTCACAATTCATGTCAACTTTAAGTAAATCTAGAAGAAATTCGACGGTTTTAAAGTAGTCCTTTTTAATTTTGAATGGTTGAGAAACTTTGGATGTGTTGTGCTCGACACGTGAGAAAGTTTTGCAGTTGAAAATAAACTGAACTAAAAGTACTTTTTCGGTCATGGTTTTTACGTAGTAATTGCTCTAAATGTTCTCTAATGAAAGGACTTGCCTATACTAGGGCAGAAGGGCTGCTTAATACTCCTCAACAAATCAGTTTTTTTTTCTATAAATTATGACTGAGCAGTGAGCTATTTCAGTATTTGACAAGTGTGTAGACTGTAGCAGTGTCAGTGATCGAAATACACTTCAACAAGGAACCTCTCTCAACTGACTGATTTTACTTTATCTGTTTAAACATTACTAACTCTCTCATCTAGAAAGTGTTTGACATAATTTTGTACTTTACTTATAGTTCTTCTGACACAAGGGAACGCCAACAGCATAAACCATCTCAGTGTGAGCAAAATATAGACAAACTCAACATCGAAGACGAAGGAGACATGAATGGCGATGGACTCGTGAAGCTGCCGTGAACTAAAATATTAACAGTTGTTCGTTATTGTCATTGAAATAGCACGACACATTTAGCAAATATTAAAGTCTTACTATCATCTGAGAGAAACAGAGTAATTTTAACGGCGTATTTTTCGTAACCGGGAACGTAAGTAAGCTTCAGTATCGCTTCCAACTTCGATGTTTGCTATTCAATCAGTCATGATCAGTGATTCACAACTTGTCGCCTTTGTGTATAATATTTATCCATTGTTATTAAGCTTATTTCCATGCTATTACTGATCAATATAGTAGTAATAAATTGCACAGAAAGTAACGGCAAAACAGTGTGTAAAAAGCTAGTAAACTTATTGTTGAAATAAATACGTTGTTTGTCATTTTGTGTACAAGTACTGATAGCAAATGTGTTGTGCAGTACTAAATATTGAGACTATTCAGCATTTATAAAACACAATGCGTCAATTTTGAAGATTTTAATCGATAAAAATCAAAATACAAAACAAATACTTTACAGAAGTCAAAACAGAAAACAGATAAAGTATATTGTAGATGTTTTGACTCATGTTTAGTGAACATATCATGTTAAAACCTTGCCAAAAAGAGCATCGTTCAGATTTGCCGAGCGCTTGTCGATGCCTTCTCGAAGGTAAAATCCGACTACTTCACGGAAAAGTGCACCATCTACTTGCGCCCTTGCGCCGCACATCGGTCCATGACGCTCAAAATTTCAAAAATTAGTTTCTCAGCGTACGTTGAAGTTAGACGACTGACACTTACAAAGTGTTTCGAGAATACGGTAAAGTTTAGTTATTCGAAGAAAAATTGAATTTTCACATCACATTGACAAAATTAGGGGCAAAAACGTATTTGTCACGTGACCGAGTTTCATACCTTGTTACAATATACACATTTGCTGCGGGCGGATCCCGCAGGACGCACACAGGAAGCCCAACATAGGACATTACTCAGCACAGGGAACCCAACATATGTATTGCGCGCGCGCGCTTTACCACAGGGAACCCATAAAAAAAATATCATTTTTTGAATTATTTAGTGGCCTCAAAAGCAATGGTTGGGCTGCCTGTGGTCGAACCGGTCTATCTGTGCATGGCGCCATCTTGAAAACGCGCAGGACACATAAAGGAGCCGATTTTCAGGTCTATCCAGATTAAGCTGGTTGATCCTGTTTTTAGAATCAGCGGACAGACCGGTCTATCCAGTTGATCCTGTTTTAAAAATTAGCGGACAGACTGGTCTATCCAGATTAAACTGGTTGATCCTGTTTTTTAAATCAGCGGACAGACTGGTCTATCCAGATTAAACTGGTTAAACCTGTTTTTACTGAATCAGCAGACAGACTGGTCTATCCAGATTAAACTGGTTGATCCTGTTTTTTTTTTTTCAGCGGACAGACTGGTCTGTCTAATCAAATGGAAACAGCCTCTAGTTCGTATCATTACATTCATTTAGGAAATCCAATATGAACACCTGAAGTAAGATAACAAATGTGGACTGACTGGCACACTCCTATAACATCTACAAAGCTATCCGTCATAACAAGGCTTAAATTAAGCCTATTAAATAAACAGAAATTAAGGGAAAGTTAGAGTGCTATAAAGATACCCATGAAGTTCTTCTGAGCGTTAGCCCTAGAATGAAAGGAGAAAGAGAATATCTTACCCCGATGGGATTCGATCATACGACCCTCGGAAGGGTTCAAATCTTGTCGGAGTCAGATATTTTTCTCTTTGTCGTCCCTTTGTAGGACTAACGCTCAGCCGAACAACTTCATGGGTATCTTTCTAGGACTTTAACTTTCCCTTAATTTCTATCTAGTGCTACGTGGTCTCCTTTCCTAGTATTACCTATTAAATAAAGTTGATCATGGATAGCAATGAAGATTCTATCAGAATGCAAATATCACACTCTAGAACATCTATTCCACTAGTCACACTAGATCATCTGTATACATATTGCATAAACGTTGTCAGGTTGAAAGTCATGAAAGCTATGACCAAAAGGAATTGTGGGAAGTCTTGAATAACATCGTTACATCAACAAGTTTACTATCAATATTTGTCGCATTCTAGTTGAACAGTTTTTCAGTTTTGAAAAAAATTCAGAAGATGCCCTTTTATCTGCATAACACGTGGCTCATTTACTGCGTCCCATATGATTCAGTCAACCTTATTATTCAATAGGCGATTTTCATGATGGCGTTATAAGACTACAACTACCAGAATGCTTTGGGAATTTTCTTTGTTATTCAGATTTTTATTCCCTCATGAGAATAGTAAGACAATTGGTGCTAATTATCTAACAAAAGAAAATGGGCAAAGCATTCTGGTACTTGTAGTCATATAACGCCATCATGAAAATCGCCTATTGGGTAGATCTCATTAAAAAAAAACACACAAGTAATCTTGGGTAGTAGTACTTCATGAATTCGATATCAGTTTCACTCTGCGAAGAGTTTGTACATATATAATCTTCTAGCTAACTAATATTTAAAAAATAGCTTAAATGAATAATAAACTACTATAGCCTTTTGTAGCACTCTGTGGCATTGGCGTTTAAAGTGTCAACTACCCTAAGAAATACATTATATATTATTCAAGGGTGATAAAACTGTAGTTAATAACTAAACTACAATCGGTCAGTACTCTTTGGAGTTTTAGTTTAAAGGTGCGTCGGCTTCAAGGGGTACAGCGATGACTGAACGAATCGCGCATGGCTGGAGTACTTACATACATACATACTTTATTTGTAATAAGGTCAGAGATTGGCAGCTTTCGCTGATGTGGACCTACTGTCTACTTAATATACTTGTTTGTCCAATTGATCCTCCTTTATATATTATTAGCTTATACTTTTTTAATGAATTATGTAGTACAGCCATAGGACTGTGAGCTAATTGTAAATAAACTATCTATCTATCTTAGCTTTACCCGTAATGCTGTCCCATGGCCTCCTCATAACTTGGAGGAGGTTCCTGATAACTTGGAGGAGGTTCCTGATAACTTGGAGGAGCTTCCTCAAAGGTATTCTCGTTGTTGTAACCAGATGAAAGTTGTGCGCCAACTGCAGCCTTCTCCTCTTGATGAGCCAATGGGTCAGATATAGGTGGCTCACGGAAGTTATCGACGAGCACAGAACTCACTGACGGCATCTGAGGTGATGCTTCAACCTCAGACCAGGGAGGGGCACTTGCCAAAAGTGCCGACTCATCATACTCCTGTGGCTCGTGCATAAACCACCAGGCATTAGGATCATGAGGACAGCTAGTGCCATCGTCATATTCCAAGGAGTCTTGAATCACGTCAGCAGTAACGACGAGCCTGTATCCTTTGTGCAAAAATTTGTTAAGCATGAAGCACAACATGCTGTGTACAAAGTAGGCTCCATCACTATAATCCCCCCATGGGTGTCCACCTAACTCAAAAATCTCACACGTCGTAATTCCTTTGTATTGAGTCTGCGAGATGAGAGGTTGATGCCAACGTGCAGTGATGATGTTATGGCAAGCAGTGACGATGCTGGGTGGGGCATTGATGAGGGCAAGTTTGCTGCCGCTCAAGGGGCTCAGACAAAAGGCTTTGCAATGAGATAGATGCGGGCTACGTTGGAAAAGCAGCTCTCCTTTGTTAGATAACCCTCTTGACATATCAAAACCAGTAAGGATGCCCCAACCATGTGCTTTCATCTTCTCTAGCAGCTTGCAAACAAAGAACTTGATAATGATGGTCTTCTGTCTCTGGGAAGTTTCACTGGGAAATTTCAACTTGTACTCCACCTTTTGTTGAAGTTTTCTGCTAAAGGAAATCCCCTTCCTTTCGATCACTTCAATCACCAATTCATGTATCTTATCAATCAGTTCATCTGAAGCGTTGTAGATCTGGAATTTCTTGGTCTTCCTCAAAGTAAAGATAAAGAAATCCGACGTCTTCATATCATCATCTTTGTTGGTCTTTGGACGAAACACGAAGGTGTCCTCCGTCCTCTTGATATTCATTGTACACAAAAAATGATGCGTCTTGGTAATAATGGCAAATATCTTGATGAACAAAATTCGTGCGTCGGTATGGTAGAGTGATCTTCCGCTCCAAGGATTACCAGTTAACACAATTTCATATGACTTTATATTGTCTTGCAATTCACCACCTGGCGAGTATGCGCTGAACGCTTCTGAAATTTGGTCCAACGGCACTGACTTTAGATTAACAAATTGGAGCTTGTCATTGGAGCTCATGGACATGTAACCTAACTGGTTGAAGTTCATTCCACAAGCCTTTTGTCGGACAAATATGAAAGAAAACCATTCCCTACACATGGTAAGATTGGTCGACACTACATGTCGCCACCCTATGTTGTTAAGGTGTTTCAGTATTTCACACACTACATCTCGCACATTCATGGACAGAATACCAGTTTCAAATGGAAGGCCATTTAACTTGAAGCAGAGGACACTCCCTGCACACTTCCACTTCGTTGCCTGGATGCCTTCTTGCCAAGTCTTTTTAATAGCCCGTTGAATGACCCCATATTCTTCTTCGGCACCATGTATGATTCGAATATTATCTGGTATTTTGAAGACTACACACATGTAGTGGAAATCCCTTGGGACTGGCTCGATTGGTTTGGACTCTTCGGCTCCCATGTTTAATTTTGATTAAAAAGGTTGTTTCCTGGTAAATGTATGTATAAAAGAAATACTTTAATAATGAGTTTATTGTGTTGTGTATCATTTAATATGGGCAGTACTTTAAAATATAAATATAAATAAAATGAAAATAAAAGTTAGCCTTTGAAGAAAGACTGTCATCAGTTAATCAATCATATGATTTTTGATGACAAACGTAAAGCAACAGCAATATACCGGTACTCACATATTGACTTCTACCCATGCCATACTTATTAATAATTCATGAGGAAAACACACTAGTAATATTATTATTATTCAGTGGCAGATCCAGGATTTCAAAAATGGGGGAACCAGAATCTACTTCCTGCATGCAACCACCCATGGATCCACCACTGTTATTATAACTAGTGGCAGTGGCATATGTATATCAAAATCAAAATCATTCTGATTTGATTTGCCAAACTTATTAGTTAGAAACACGGTCCAATTTCAGCATTGTCCACCTAATTGCAACATGTCACAATATGACAGAAGTGGATTGCAATCTACAGTTAAACCTGACCTTACGGACAACACTCGGTTAATACGGACACCCAGTTATTACGGACATGTTGTTCTGTCTCGGCCGAATCAAAACTCATACAAATGCCTATAAAATTTACCTGTTTAATATGGACACCCAGTTAATACGGACACTGCGTCTCATCCCGATGGGGTCTATACATCATACACTACATGTATCTGACATTTTAGGAATAATTATTTTGAATCCAATAATTTAGATATGCCTAGCCTGCGTGGCGGCCCTTGAGAGGGGAAGGGGAGGGGAAGGGAACTATGCAGGCTAAGGGTGCGTTCGATTGACCTTATTCCGGAATAGGAATAATTCCAGATTCTAGGGCAGACGGATGACGTCATTATTCCGGAATATTCCAAGCATTCTGCTATGATGAGCAGAATGTTTGGAATATATTCTGCTTATTCCGGAATCGGGACAGACTCAATTGAACGGGCATTCCATATTATTCCAAGTATTCCTATTCCGGAATAAGGTCAATCGAACACACCCTAAGATATGCCATGTGTCACAAGTTACAAGTGCTGATCAAAATAATAATTAAGACAAAAGATAGTATAAAGTATTAGCGGGATTCATTTAAATAAAGACAAAATAAAAAAACAGTGTTGTATCTTTTCAATTGTTCTAAGGTGGAAAGAAAGGATTCAGTTGCTGGCAAAGAACTTGCACGAGTAACCAGTCAACAGCTGAAATTAGGAAACCCTCACTGTCCCTGAAATATGTCATTATAATGATGACATATACATGTAGGTACTTTAACAATATACAGCACATGAGAAATGGAGATACAACATACACTTGCTCTGACATTGCAAGTGCATGTATTTAAACCATTGAGTATGATTTTAATTTTATCACTTAGTTATTTATATTAATCATAATTTTGTTACATAATAATTTGTTCACAGGGCCCACCAATGACAATAAGGTGATGTGGGCTTCCTGACAAAATAAATTATATTTATTATTATTATTATTATTATTATTATCATTATCATTATCATTATCATTATCATTATCATCATCATCACAGCCAAAATTGGAAACTGCTGAATAATTATTATCCTTTGTTTTTATTAGTGCCCCTAACAGAAATCGAGGACTCGCGGCTTGGTAAATATCCACCACTACTCACCTCCACTTCGGGGAATAATTGTTTTAGTATTTACCAATTGAAATCAGTTGGATAAAAAATGGCACTTTATTAAACAAATAAATTCGGAGACTGTAGCGAAACGAGACGCCATTTTGAATCTCGTCCCAAAACAGTGAATAGCCAAGGATATTCCGAGTTACGGGAGCCAATCAAAATGTGCCAAAATTGCTATCCACTGATTTGGTAAATACTAATAATAAATATAATAACATGGTCCAAGAATATGAAGAAAGCGGATCATGGAAATATGAAGTGAAAACCATCTGTCAACAAACAACCCGAGCTGACATACATATATCCTTGGAACCAACTTTTTCTATCCAGTTTGCTTCATATAGAGTATACACATGTATGTATACAGTGTATTTATAGTAAAACTGTGCAGCAGGGACCAGACAAAGATGTCTGGCTTATGTACACTTTATACAGAGGTGTTGGCTTTACTGACACAGCCGACAGGTGTTGGCTGAATCATGTATATTATAAACACCAATGAACAAAAGTGGTAGAAATTAAGCAGTTGACAAAAAGGCATTTCTTTCCATGAGCAGAAATTATGGATGAGATATATTGTACAAGACCAATAGAACAACATTATTCTATTAAAGGCGGTTAAGAAGCCCTATCGACGAATCCAAATTTTAATGTCTTAATTAACATTTTGAGTTGCGTTCGATTTTTATCGCTGGGATATAAGACATTGACAGATAATATCGAGAAGTACATAAAAACCTTTGTACTTTGAAACATGGGTTTGAAATAAGAAAGGACCATAGACCAAGGATGTTACATGTACATAAGCTTATGTAGGAAAGACTGCTTTTCCATTTTCCTTGTCGATCTCGTATGTGTTCATGTAGAAACTATGAACCGAAACTATGAAACTGCATTGTATTGTACAGGACCTCTATGAGGCAAATACCAACCTTTACACGAAGTATTTTCTTGGTAAAGACGTGAATCTTTGGGTTCCAACGTGCAAATCGTCTTAAATAATTCGTGTATAAACCTTCGTGTTGTTTATAGATTCGGGGCCGCGAGAGGTTGGAATCGATTAGGACCCTCGCCCCAAGCTCTTACCGGTCATCTAGATCTTCCCGCCATTAATCGCGAGCGCGTTTAGCAATGCAAAAACGCGCGCAAATTTTAATTTCTTTTTATCTCTCTCTCTCTCTCTCTCTCTCTCTCTCTGTGCGTATATTTTATACTTTTATTTTGTATTAATTCGATTCTTAACCATCCACTTTCTGTAACCTCCGCCTTCCAATTTTTTTAAAAATTGTTTTTGAGTTTTTTTTATTTCAGTCATATAAATGTATTCACTGTTTGCATTTCATTATACTTTACAGCGAAATTCGGAGCAAATCAACCTTGGATGTCTTGAGCCTGTGCGGCGCACAACTTGGCCAAGACTTTGTTTGCTTCTGAGGGAAATATGTCAGAAACACGGCGAATAATAGAAGCTGGACAGGTGCCATGATACGCTTCGATGAGACATTGTGCTTTGAAGGGGATGTTGGTACAAAGATTCTGATCTTTCCTCATCCGCTGTGCGTACTCTCTTACACATACCATGTCAACCTCCTTGGCACATTGGGGATCTTTCCCGGACGTACTGAAACATTACAAATATTAACATCATCAAATCAAGATTTTCTTCTAGTCAGTGAGGTTGTAATCGTCAGTAAGCAAGTTTATCTAAACTGATCAAGCAGCTGTATAGACTAGAAGAAGACATATCTGAAATCGTGATCCCCTCAGTTTTTAAACTGATGATGACGATTACATATTAAAATACACCACTGCATAGACTGCATATAGCACAGAAATAAAAACGTGCGCTCTTAAAACCTTGTAAATTGTTTGGAAATTTACAACTGAGTACGAACTTACGGAACGGTACGGGCGGCACGGTACGGTGACGGTAGGGAGAAATATATGTATATAGAGTCGTTTTCGTATGAGTGGGAAACCTACGGTACGGAGTTACGGTCCCGGTACGGAATCGAAGACATTGTATTCAACCAATCACAGCGCGCGAAATCATTACTCAACCAATCAGAATGCCTGGATACCACACGATGATGGCGCGATACGGTCACTGCACGGCACGAACCGTACCGTAGGCTACTTCCCACTCATACGAAAACGACTCTATAGGAACATATTTGCCAGTGGGTCCGTCTGTCTTGAAGACAATGGATGCACACTAAGGTATAATCAGTTTCTTGTCTTGAAAAAACGCCTTGAACGACAGTGGATGCACACTAAGGTACAGTTCTCAAAGGGGGCAATACTTTTTGGAAAAAAATAATATAGTTTTCACCTTTTTGGTATATTTTTCACTAAATGTTTCACCTTGCTAGGGGGGCAAACTGCCCCCCTGCCCCAGCTGTGCATTGTACGGCCCTGATTGGGGGTGATATATGAACAGTTAACAGACTTAACACCATTTATACGACTTCCTTCTTCCCCTCGCAAACGAATCTATTTCTAACCATCAGAATTGACACCCTTACTTCCTGTAACGTTTGCACATACTATTTGGCTTACTTACACAAACGATTGATCTTTCGCTGCCATTTCCGTTTGACGTCATTGGGAGCATCAACTACAGATAGTAATAACAAACAATAACTTGACTTGACTAATAAAATCAAAGGCACCCGTTGACCAACTCACGTGGCCAGATTACCAAGCCATCCCCTCGGCCCAAGTTGTGAGCCTGCGGTGTACTTCAGCGGCAACGTAATGAAAGTTTACAGGCGAGTGATAATAATTAATAATAATAATTTAATTCTCAAATGCATTAAAAAATCTCAATGCTTTTACAATGAAACCTAAGAACAATACTATACTATGTGTGCGAGCCGAGTGAGTGAATGATCCCATGCAAGACTGTTTTAATGTCATCCGGCTATAGCTTGTGAATTACATAATCCACGAGTTAAAAAAAGATGATGTTTAGGTGACAGCCAAGTGCGGTAATTGGATTCCCTCTGCTAATAACTACTTGACTTGACTACGTCATAGTGGCTTACAGGTGCTGACGATACTGGTCTATATATTTGCATAGTAATCCGTACTTGAAACCAATACTTCACTATAAGTACAATTTCTAAGTACCTTAAATGTAATAAATTTTAAAAGGAAGGGGAAGGGTAATCGAATTAGTTTGGTCAAGCAACCTTTCGTTTCGATTTCATGGGAAAATGTTCAATAATTGAATAATAAATAATTATTATTAGTAGTAGTAGAAACCAACTAGCATACTATCACGAATCCTGCAATCTGATTGGCTAACTGCGTACTCACTATCTATTGAGTGATAGATAGTGAGTAGCGAAAAGTTTATAAATGAGCGGCTAGTCGAAATATTGTGCAACATTAAATCCGTATAATTCTACGTCGTATTCGGGTTATTCTTCATTTAACCTATTTCTTAAGTAGCGAAAAAGCCGGCGTTTTGAACAAAAACAAAGCGAAAATCAATAAATATTGGTATAAAATCGAAGGTAGTATGCTAGTTGTTGGTTTCTACTAAAACAATTAGACTACTCCTTCTCGTTTTCTATGAGTTCAAAGAGTCAACTCGACACTACGCGCCTCTTTGACTATTGACTGATAGAAAACTCGAACTCGTAGTCTAATCGGTTAAATAATAGTAATTATTACTATGAGTGCAACAGTGTCTGCAAACTTTGCGAGTATTAAAAAAAGGCAGAATAAGTTGATGTACTTCAAAACCTACTCACTTCAGGCTAAGAAACAATTTCTTTATAGTCAACTATGAGGGCTTTCTAAAGTGTCAAGATATTTAGCTAGAACTAAGCTAATTGGGGACACTATTAAATAATAACAATAATAATAATAATAATAATAATAATAATAATAATAATAATAATAATAATAATAATAATAATAATAATAATAATAATAATATACCTTTTCTTAACTTCTTCAGAATTGATTTGTAATTGTACAAGTTGCACACTTTCAGCTTCTTTTCAAACACCACGTAAGACACGGTGGCTTTAGCTAATGAAACGAATGTTGCGCCAGAGTATTTGCCAAGATACCGGTTTACGCACTTTGCAAGTTTCTGTCCAATAAAAGTAAAAGAATAAAAAACGCTTTAATGCAATAATGCAATGTAAATTAACAACAAGAATAATAATTATGCGACAAGAATGGCCGGCCATACAACCGGGTTTTTGCAAAGCTTAAAGTATATCATAAACTCCAGAAATCGATCCACTGATTTCCCCCAGAAAACGTTGCTGCTCTTTGACGGATACACCGTGTGGAACCTCCGTCCCGTAAGCATGCACTGAGACACTCGCAGGACCAAGCGCAGCTAGTGGTCCGCTTGGGAGGTGTACGTTTATGAGAGGTTATAGAAGAAATGTTTTAGTAGAGAGAGAAGCGTTTTGGACCTTTGGGATGCGTTCGCTTACAGGACTAGGTGTCCGCTTACGGGATGTGTTCGCTTAATATACGATAGAGTCGTTTTCGTATGAGTGGGAAACCTACGGCACGGAGTACGTTACGGTCACGGTACGGAATCGAAGATATTATGTTGTATATTATGTTTCATCCATGTTTTACCAGTTGCAAAAAGCATTGAGTTTTTTTGAAATGCGTTTTTAAGAAATACATTATTATTATTATTATTATATCTATTCAACCAATCACAGCGCGCAAAATAATTGCTCAACCAATCAGAATGCTTGGACACGGCACAGTTACCGCACAACACGAACCGTACCGTAACTACTTCCCACTTCCCAATTCTAAGAAAACGACTCTATGGGATGTGTCCGTTATCGAAGCCGGTTCGACTATAGATAGGACGTAGGGCGGGTACAACAATTTATTCCAAACTGATACAACACTCACGCTGTCGAGAAGACAGTGCAGCTTCAAGTCATCCATCGTGGCATACTTAGGATTAGCAAAGCTTAAAGCATATTTAGTGACACGCACTCTTTGAGAGCCTGGTCGCCATCATTGCATGTCTTGGATGTAGAATAATGCCCGGATGTGACCAAGAAAATTGCCAACACAACAAGAACTTGGAAGAAGAGACTAGACATCACAAAAATGATAACCTGACGATAAAATGAAAATATATATCTTTTGTTTCTTTAATAGTAAGTTTGATAAAATAAAAAAATCCAAGGAATACTAGTGACATGGAGATGTCATGCAGGGATTTCCAAGAACGTTTTGAGTATAAGATGTACTTTTATAACGAAAGAACACAAACAAAAATCCAAGGATTAATTACTACACTAACATGTAGATCTGTAGAAATTATATTTAAAAGTTAAGAAAAAGAGATTGAAGCCGTACGATTAAAACCTGCGCAAGTTGAACGCAGATTTCGTTGGATCCACAGATTTCCAAGAAAGTTTTTAGTAAGACTTAGATAATGGAGGAAAACAAACAGATATCCACGAAATAATCCATGTATATCTGTAGAAACTATATCAAAAAGTTAAGAAAGAGATCACTTTAATTTATAGTTATGAACGATTAAAACCTGCCGGAAAGTCAAACGCAAATTTCGTTGATCCACAGATTTCCAAGAAAGTTTTTAGTAAGACTTAGTGGAGGAAAACAAACAGATATCCACGAAATAATCTAGGTATATCTGTACATTGAAATATGTATTATAATTAATTTAAGAAAACGAGATCATGTAAAGAAGAAGAAGAAGAAGAAACACTATCATTGACGGAAGTACATGACATGAAAAACTAGAAAGATATTGATGTCTTACCGAGTAATCTTTAACAGAAGTCTTACTTGAGCCTCAATCACCTCAAACTGGAGCAAATTTCAATAAAGCAGCTTTTTATGCCCTGTTTTATTGACACTTCAGTGAGAATATTGCAGGTGTTAACAGCACAAGATAACATCTACTTTATCGACATCTAACGTTGATTTGTTTGCTTTTGCCAGGATTTCTAGAAAATTGATAAACAAAGCCTTTTTAATCAGCTCTAAAAATCTAAGTTATTGAGAAATTAAATGAGCGTATTGTCCTGAAAGGTACCCGGCGGTTTGCGTATAAAAGATTATGGATTTTTTTTGTAAAACTTCATTTCAAGTTGATATTGTTTTCTTCTAAAGTTTAATTTTTCTAATTCAGTGCTCTTTTCGATCGTCTTTAATGCTTCTTCTGTTGCTGCTGCTGCTGCTGCGGCTTCTTCTTCTTCCGTTGCATGCTGCTATACTCGATCCTTCTTCTTAATATTTCCCTTCACCTTAATTCTCCTTTCTCTCTTTCTTCTTCTTCTCCTTCTTCTCCTTCTTCTCCTTCTTCTTTGCCTCCTCCTTCTTCTTCTTGTTCTTCTTGTTGTTCTCCTTCATTTTTCTTCTTCTTCTTTAATTCTTCTTCTTCTTCCGTCTACGTACTACTTCTACTACTATTAATACTACTGCTACTAAAACTACTATACCACTATTACTAGTAGTTAGTAACTATACTTCTACTACTACTACTACTAAAACTACTATACCACTATTACTAGTAGTTAGAAACTATACTTCTACTACTACTACTACTAAAACTACTATACCACTATTACTAGTAGTTAGAAACTATACTTCTACTACTACTACTAGTACTAAAACTACTATACCACTATTACTAGTAGTTAGTAACTATACTTCTACTACTACTACTACTACTACTAAACTACTATACCACTATTACTAGTAGTTAGCTATACTTCTACTACTACTACTACTACTGAAACTACTGAAACTACTATACTATTACTAGTAGTTAGTAACTATACTTCTACTACTACTACTACTACTAAAACTACTATACCCACTATTACTAGTAGTTAGTAACTATACTTCTACTACTACTACTACTAAAACTACTATACCACTATTACTAGTAGTTAGTAACTATACTTCTACTACTACTACTACTACTAAAACTACTATACCACTATTACTAGTAGTTAGAAACTATACTTCTACTACTACTACTCAGTACTGAAACTACTATACCACTATTACTAGTAGTTAGTAACTATACTTCTACTACTACTACTACTAAAACTACTATACCACTATTACTAGTAGTTAGTAACTATACTTCTACTACTACTACTACTAAACTGACTACTATACCACTATTACTAGTAGTTAGTAACTATACTTCTACTACTACTACTACTAAAACTACTATACCACTATTACTAGTAGTTAGTAACTATACTTCTACTACTACTACTACTACTACTACTACTGAAACTACTATACCACTATTATTCTTCTAGCTAGATTATAGCCTTCTTATTAATAATTCTTCTAGCTAGATTATAGCCTTCTTCTAACCGTTTAATAATACTTATCATGATTTGTTTATTTGAACTTTCTCTTTTCAGTTCCTTCCTATCATAGTATATTCATGCATTATATACTGATTTATCGTCCAACAAAATGGTGTCGAATGACTTCGCTCATACTCCAAAAGAGTGATAACAAGTTCAATATAATGTGAATTAATATTGATTTAAACTGCAAAAACGTGAAAATGTATTCAAACAAACCGTACATGTTCTGTCCAAGTTTTTAATTACAATAACTTAATTGTTATAGAAGATCCTACTTGACACATTAAAATGTTAATGTCTTCAAACCTTTTTAAACGTTAAACAAATGTATTATTATAAGACCATTTGTATTTTTTCTAATTTAAGAGACAAAAACAATACAGAAATATTATATCTCCTGTGAAACCCGTGAAAACTGTTCCATGCGCGGCTTACGTGTGTATCATGATATCAGTATGAGCCCGGGGGGACTTGTCGTCTCCTTTAAGTTAGGGGTTTAACTGATTCAAAATGTCAGACGATCATCCCCGCCCCTGGGAGTCCCCCCGGGGACTATGAGTATAGGTGTCCTTACTGACCAGCTGTGACAAAGGAAGAACAATGAAATTTGTGGTGTTTTGTGGAACAACTGAGACAAAATACTGTCTCGCGAGTGCATAAATGTATACAGCTAATTCAGAAAACGTTGTCGGCGATCGACGTCAAGCCTACGCGACTAGACCGAAAGGGAGTATGGGTAGATATGATAATCGGCTTGCATGCTTTTCGTATTTGGTGACAATGGCAGGTGAATCTGTAAATGTATGCCTACGCGTTTTAAAACAAGGAAACAGAAGCAGATGGTGAACAAAATGGCAAGGAAGTTGAGGATTCTGTTGTGTTTTTGAATAAAATTTTAGTTGAAGTTCGCGCGCTGCACGCTGGAATGTCGTTATCTAATTTACATAAACTCATGTTGAATATTAATTAACTCGAACGTTTACAATAACTTCAGAATATTGGTCTTTTCCAGTGAAATATTCCATAATTTTCGACTTTTTATAATATAAAATAAATAGAAGATGGCTTTCTATGGATGCACTTCTGAGCTCTTGAAATGCAGCTGACTGAATGCACTCGCTATCGCTTGTGCATCCACTTGCTAGTATTTCAAGAGCTCAGGCGTGCATCATTTTTGTATAGAACATAGAAAGCCATCTTCTATTTGTGAAATGATTCATATTCCGTGAGAGACGTTCCTTTTTGCTAGTGTATTTATAGAAGCATTGATATTTACCCATAATCCTTTTCGGTCTAGTCGCGTAGGCTTGAAGTCGATCGCCGACAACGTTTTCTGAATTAGCTGTATACAATGGTATTTCAAGTCTTCAGAGAGTTCAGCTACACTAATAATAATAAACAAACCCTCGGCGAGCTTCAGTAATGAGCAGCTAGTGAGCCTTCGGTTTCCTCAGCGGCACAGAGCGCATGCGCCTTGGTACCCAGTTGGCGATTTGTGGCCATTAGAAAAAGAAAGCCCATTTTTTCAACTCGGCGTGCCACAGGCAGCCCACCGCGAGTGATTACATTTCTATTGCGCAGGCTCCATGTGAATATGTACGCATGCGCATTACAATAGTCAGATATATTGTTTTATTAAAAGTATTTATTTTTGTACGCATGTTAGGAAAATTGACATAATATTAAACTATATTTTATCCTTTTATATTTGGTTCTTTTTGCTTTCAGTAGAAACATTTAAACTAATGGTCTCATATTTTATGTCTGAAAAGTCGCGCACTGTGTCGCAATCCATTCTATTGGCCACTACAAAAAAGAGCAGGGGACTGGGAACGAGTTTATTAGAATTAATGTAATTACGAAATTAAGTTTATGACATGAAACAACATGTTGAAATTATCATATGTGTAAAGTTTGATGTGATTTGAGTGAATCCTGTCGGAATTATAAACTTTTGAAAATTTGAAATTTTACAGTGAATGTATGGTTTGGGTTAGTTTGGGTAGACAACGTAAAAAAATATGAGAGTTTGTATGGGAAAATGTACATTTTTGATGCCCTCTAGCATCGTCAATATTAAGCCAAAGTTCACCAAACTTTCCAGATTAGCTAAGAGTTTGATCTGCTCTGTCAGAAAATGTTGCCCACTTTTGCTAGTTTCTTATATTGAATTAGTTTTACGGACTTGGTCCCAGTCCCCTGCTCTTTTTTGTAATGGCCAATTGATGATGATGATGATGAAGATGAATATTCAAATATGACGCAATAGTTGGAATGAATGAATCACATGATAATTAATCAATTATTTTCACAGCAAAATATGTCACGCCAACCCTTACCATTCTACATAGTAGCGGTAGCAACTCGTCACAATGAGACGTTGTCACGCTGTAGCGAGTAACACATCCCAGCGAAACGTTGTCACGCTGTAACAAACGTCAAAATGTGACGTTGTCACGCTGTAGCAACACATCACAGCAAAACGTTGTCACGCTGTAGCAACACGTGAAACGTTGTCACGTTGAAGCAACACGTCATAATGAGATATTGTCACGCTGTAACTAGTGAAGTATACAACGCGTGTCATGTTGTAGCAAGACGTCACGATTAGACGTCACGCTGTAACTAGTGAAGTATACAACGCGTGTCACGTTGTAGCAAGACGTCACGATTAGACGTCACGCTGTAACTAGTGAAGTATACAATGCGTGTCGCGTTGTAGCAAGACGTCACGATTAGACGTCACGCTGTAAAGTATACAACTCGTGTCACGCTGTATGCAACTCGTTTCAAGATGTTGTCATGCTGTAGTTTTAGCTTTACGTGGAGTATACTTGTCACGTGACATGTCCAGGGCGTTGGTGCAAATATTTTTGTGGATGGATAAGAACAGAGGCAAGTAGGCCATGTAGTCAAGAAACGAGATCTGCAGAAAAGAATGAAGTGCGAAAATGAGTGTACACGATACGCATGCTCTGATTACGTTACCGCTGATCTGATCTAATTGCTTGATTTCATTAGACGTCACTTCCGGTCTCGGAAGTTATTTTCATCAGTAGTGAAATTGCACCTTTTCAATAGTGCGCTCTTCTTGATAGCACATGGAGGACAGTGTTTGCCCGTCATTTGAAGGCAAAAAAAATGAGATTCAAGGAGTTATTAACACCTCACCTGCCCATTAGACGATGATTGGATGATGTGGTTGATCACGTGGTCTTCTTGTTTTTGGCTTAGTCCACCTGCCTTTAGTTCAATACGTAGATCACCAGAAGTTATGAACGTCACGGAACGATCACCGGCCACGTAGAACATGTTCTAAAATAAAGACGGGACATTTTTACTTCTTCTGGGCTAATCTACGTACGGGCTACCTGTGTCCAGCTAGCTTGACTACCTGACCAGTAGGTAGCCCGTTAGCTAGGCCGGTTTGTCCTTGTTTTCACGGTGGATAATCATTCGTATTCCAGTGTTTAGCTTCAAACTCATATAAAAATGTTCTGGTATATCAATTAATTATTTAATTATCATTCATAATTAAATTAATCAATTAATAATAATTAATAACTTAGTTAATTAATTGATTGGTCTCAGTTACCTTGTACATATCTAACTTCCATTCTGTCTGTGTAAGATCGAGACCTTCAACTATTTCTTTTACAAATGGACTGAAATAAAAAAGGTAAATACGTTATTTATTTACCTACATGTATTGTTTCAACTAGAGTGCAAACCATATGTCCGTGAAATAGTACTATTACTAAATAGTACTAAATAGTGTTAGCTCTATTGTTTTCTATTGTTTCATCAGTGCTATTTAGTACTAATTAGCAGGGGCGGATCCAGGTTTTTGTCAAACAGGGGGTTGTGTTGCGGCCGTTGTGTTTTGTGAGCGGCAAAGCCGCGAACATCTAGGGGGGTTTGGGGGCATGCCCCCCCAGAAAATTTTGAACTCTACAAGCTCTAAAATGCAATTTTTATTAACACAACAAAACTCAATTTTCAGTTAAATTTTGAGTTTATTGGACATCCAACAAAGATGCTTGGAAGAGTGTTCTTGGGTGAGCTTACAAGTATGAAGGCTTCACATACGTTTTTGACGCTAAAAACGGCAGGTTCTTTCTTTTATCAGTCAAACCGGCCTCGAAGTCGAACGGTCGTGTAAACAGTATGAATGAATGATATTATTCTTACGAGGGAGAGAGCTGAAAGTGCAAGAGAGACCTACGGACAGACATATCTAGTATACAAGCGGTATTAAAAAAATATCCATAGGGGGGGTTGCAACCCCCAGAACCCTCCCCCTGTATCCGCCCCTGATTAGTTAGTACTGTTTCACGGACATATGGTTTGCACTCTACTAAGGAGCCTGGTGTAAAGGTAAATACGTTATTTATTTACCTACATGTATTGTTTCAACTACTAAGGAGCCTGGTGTAAAGGTAAATACGTTATTTATTTACCTACATGTATTGTTTCAACTACTAAGGAGCCTGGTGTAAAGGTAAATACGTTATTTATTTACCTACATGTATTGTTTCAACTACTAAGGAGCCTGGTGTAAAGGTAAATACGTTATTTATTTACCTACATGTATTGTTTTTGAGAAAAATATTAATTCTTTCTGCTGTTCGTATATTGTAAAGTTTTGCAGATGTTTTCAAAACTCTCTGCTCTAGTGGTTTACGCGCGCAAAGGATTGTGGCAAAATGTTGGATCCGCCATCTTTTTCTCTGTACAGTGTAATTCAAATAAAGTATATTTTCTCCCCACTCCTATCCACTTCGGACTTACCCTACCCCTCCATCCCTAAGTACTAATTTGACTCACTCTAAAGTTGTAACTTTCTCACATAGCGCCGTGATAACAGCAAACATCTTGAAGCTTATCCTTGAGAATGTACTGATCTCTAATACCTGTATATATGAGACATAAAATTATCCAGTTAGGTGTTTCACTGCGCATTTCTACTGGGCATAATATTTAATATTACATTTACTGTATTTACATCAAATCAAATGAATTTGCGTTGCTAGGCAACACTACAGTTTTAAAAATACAACTCATGAAATACGATGAATTACAGCGGATTTTATCGAAGATAAATCAGTAATATGAATAAGTCAGTAATAAGAATAGTAATAAGAATAATAAGAAAAATAATAATATTATTGATAAAAAGAAGAAGAAGAAAATGATTAATATTTTTTTTAAAGTTTCGTTATTTGTTTTCATCAATTATGCGCTACTAATTTCAGTACAATCAACTCGATCGGAGAAGAAGAAGCACTTCAACCACTAATATTCAAGCTCTTGAAAAACAAATGCATGATAATGTATTTGAAAATTGACCCCACGTAAGTCGCCGTCTTTTGTCAAGAAAAAGTGTTTAGATTCTTGCCACTTTTGCGCACAAAAGGCTTCGCTTATTCCACATCTATTAACATCATGTGGAGAAACTTTGCCGATTTGAATATGAAAAACAAGCTCGTTTCCTTTCAAATCAACGCCAAATTGCTTGACATGGCTTGAGTGAAGTGACATTCTTGTCAGTTTGCATAGGCTCGTGTATATTGACTCGAACACTTACACTTGGTCAAATGGGCCAATATGGCAAATGGCTTTCGTAGTGCTTGGACATTGTACAGTTTCCTGAAGCCTTGGACATCGATGATTATCGTATGTAAATACACTAATTGACGGCTCTGTTTTGTGTTGAGAAAGCAGGGCTACTTCATTTACACAGAGGTGTTGGTGTAAACAGTCGGTGACTTTTTTCATTCATTACGCCGTGTACATGATGCTGTAGTGTTGCTCTGACAGCGGAGAAGCCATTGCATTTGTCGGCTTCAGGCCGATAATTCTTTGAGTCTGAACTGCTCTATTGATAATACAGATGCTGAGTCAGTCAAGATTGTCAGGATATGTCAGTAAAACTGCTTTTGACAACAGCTCAAAAACATCAATCAAAACAACTAGTTATGGACGACGGTTCAAGAAGGGTTTTATGAAGTGTTTACTTCAATGGAAAACTGAAACGTTTTAAATGTTAAAGCTCAGTTTATACAACAATGGAGAGGATAACTTCTCAGAAACGGCGTCCTATCGACCAAGCCAACACGGAGACCACGTCTTCTTGGTCGTGTTTTCAAAAGCCAAATGGTTGCATGAAAGTAAGCGATCCCTACTATGGGAAAAGAAAGCAATCACGAACTCTGAAGAGAATCCAGAGGAAAATTCAGCTTTCACAACAAACTAAACCTAGTCAGTCTAACAATACGCTTCCCAGTGGAACCAACGAGAAAGAACAGAGTAGTTTAAGTTTGGAAATAGTTAGTGGGAGAGATGAGATGCAGCACAATGCTACTTTTACTGTGAACAGCGAAGAAGGGAGTGTACAAGATGCACCAGCAACAACTGTGCCGGATGCTTCTGTCCCAAGGAAGGTACGAACAGACGAAGATGTTGATTCATGGATGACGAAAGATGAACTTCTAGCAATGTTCTATCGATGTTTGTGAATCCAAGAAGCCAGTAGAACAATCTGCTTTTATTTTATAATCGAGATGAAAGAATAACGCATCAAGGAATTCATATTGGGATGAATGATTCAATAGTGAAACACAAAGAGAGTTATATTATAGAGCACAATCAAGGGCCACGCAAGTACGCTACGCGATAAACTATAAAACTAAATGAATACATTTATAAGCACAATTGTGTTTGTTCACATGGTGGATAATAATTATGGGAACATGTACAAGCTCTAAAATATGAGAAGGAATTCGTATATGCAGTACAATTATATATGTTAAAAATTCAAATCAAATATGATTTTTCTGTATATTTTATGGGACTGCTGTATTTATACTGGTTGTAGTACCGTAACCATGGTGATCTAAACAGACGGGAAACATTACTTTTAGTTCAGATTTGAAATTGAAATTCATATTTCAATAAATACAAAACAGTGTCAAACCATATCAACACACTTTGCGAAATGAAATGAATTTAACTTCGAAATAAAGTTATAATTTATTAATGACATTAATATTGAATTTTTTTTGGAAGAGGATCTACGAATGTAATGAAAGAAGCCAAAATATCAAGCTAAGATTCCACTATTTTAGCTTTCGATAGCTACAAAATATAGATGTTTACATAACTAACTAAACACGTAGTACAGCAGGTGCACTTGTCTATAGTTGCTTAGTTGTATTTGTTATGATATCAGCCATTTTGCGTACCGGTCAAAATAAAAGGTAGCGAAATAAATATACTGCCCGTATAAAAACAACTGTCATAATTTCTCATTTTTTCTATTATTCATCGACTTGTTTTAGTCGCTCCCGAAGTACGACTGGACCACTTCACAGAACAAGATGGCGGATCAATATCACAATCCTTTGCGCGCATAAATCACTATACATCGTAGAAACTTTACTGAACAGAGAGATTTGAAGAGCATGTCAAAATTGACAAGTATGAAGCTGTTACCTGTTTTATTTATGTGAACGTATCAGACAGTTTGTAGATGTCATGCGCACTGATTTAGGTTCGCAAAGGATTGTGGTAAAATGCATAGTCGCCATCTTTGTCTGAACGGTTGAGCGCTAACTAAACAGCACGGGCCCCTTTATATTGACTTTAGTTTTCACTAGCGAAGCACGAGTACGTTATGCCACTGTGAAAATGTGCTAAAGCATAAACACAGGCGCCAGCAAGCGAGCATATCAATCACAGGGATCAACTTATGCTTGCGTTCGGAACCTTTTTTCACATGAGAAAAGTTCTTATGCTTGCGTCGCTTATATTTGCAACTGTTTGTTACCTGTAAAACGTAGCTAAGCTGTTGCCTTGACATCCCTTGAATTGTAGGTACCCCCTCTAAGGCCAACAACATTTGCTATGAGAAAAGGACAATATACGTGTCAATACATGGCCGACACGATTGAGTTTATAGGTGAGTACCTCGTAGGATATTATTCCTCTTTCCTCCTCGTCTTCTAGTGTAAAGGCGCGTCCATAAACCTCGATCTTTGATCTATCAACCAATCGATATTGCGCCAGGTAATCGATAGTAGAATCTATCAGTATAATGACAATGTTAGTGGCTGGGATCAAGAGGAATGGGGATTAGAGTTCCATTCATTGTTTTATTGTCGATCTGTCTGTCTGTTTGTCTGTCGATCTGTCTGTCTGTCTGTTTGTCTGTATGTGTGTCTGTTTGTCTGTCTGTCTGTAAAGTTCATTCATTCATTCGAACATTTCCCATAATTCCTCGAGTGCTCATAAATAAATACTTGACAACGTTTTTGAAAACGTTGTAATACTCACCTCGTCTAACCCTCACGTCAGCTTCTGCTATCACGTTACCCATTGCCTCTCTGTAATAAATATAAAGGGCACTGTCAACACCTAAGCAAATACCTATGTATATAAATAAAGGGCACTGTCAACACCTAAGCAAATACCTATGTATATAAATAAAGGGCACTGTCAACACCTAAGCAAATACCTATGTATATAAATAAAGGGCACTGTCAACACCTAAGCAAATACCTATGTATATAAATAAAGGGCACTGTCAACACCTAAGCAGATACCTATGTATATAAATAAAGGGCACTGTCAACACCTAAGCAAATACCTATGTATATAAATAAAGGGCACTGTCAACACCTAAGCAAATACCTATGTATATAAATAAAGGGCACTGTCAACACCTAAGCAAATACAAATACCTATGTATATAAATAAAGGGCACTGTCAACACCTAAGCAAATACCTATGTATATAAATAAAGGGCACTGTCAACACCTAAGCAAATACCTATGTATATAAATAAAGGGCACTGTCAACACCTAAGCAAATACCTATGTATATAAATAAAGGGCACTGTCAACACCTAAGCAAATACCTATGTATATAAATAAAGGGCACTGTCAACACCTAAGCAAATACCTATGTATATAAATAAAGGGCACTGTCAACACCTAAGCAAATACCTATGTATATAAATAAAGGGCACTGTCAACACCTAAGCAAATACCTATGTATATAAATAAAGGGCACTGTCAACACCTAAGCAAATACCTATGTATATAAATAAAGGGCACTGTCACACCTAAGCAAATACCTATGTATATAAATAAAGGGCACTGTCAACACCTAAGCAAATACCTATGTATATAAATAAAGGGCACTGTCAACACCTAAGCAAATACCTATGTATATAAATAAAGGGCACTGTCAACACTGTCAACACCTAAGCAAATACCTATGTATATAAATAAAGGGCACTGTCAACACCTAAGCAAATACCTATGTATATAAATAAAGGGCACTGTCAACACCTAAGCAAATACCTATGTATATAAATAAAGGGCACTGTCAACACCTAAGCAAATACCTATGTATATAAATAAAGGGCACTGTCAACACCTAAGCAAATACCTATGTATATAAATAAAGGGCACTGTCAACACCTAAGCAAATACCTATGTATATAAATAAAGGGCACTGTCAACACCTAAGCAAATACCTATGTATATAAATAAAGGGCACTGTCAACACCTAAGCAAATACCTATGTATATAAATAAAGGGCACTGTCAACACCTAACGCAAATACCTATACCTAAAGGGCACTGTCAAATACCTATGTATATAAATAAAGGGCACTGTCAACACCTAAGCAAATACCTATGTATATAAATAAAGGGCACTGTCAACACCTAAGCAAATACCTATGTATATAAATAAAGGGCACTGTCAACACCTAAGCAAATACCTATGTATATAAATAAAGGGCACTGTCAACACCTAAGCAAATACCTATGTATATAAATAAAGGGCACTGTCAACACCTAAGCAAATACCTATGTATATAAATAAATTAAGGGCACTGTCAACACCTAAGCAAATACCTATGTATATAAATAAAGGGCACTGTCAACACCTAAGCAAATACCTATGTATATAAATAAAGGGCACTGTCAACACCTAAGCAAATACCTATGTATATAAATAAAGGGCACTGTCAACACCTAAGCAAATACCTATGTATATAAATAAAGGGCACTGTCAACACCTAAGCAGATACCTATGTATATAAATAAAGGGCACTGTCAACACCTAAGCAGATACCTATGTATATAAATAAAGGGCACTGTCAACACCTAAGCAAATACGTATGTATATAAATAAAGGGCACTGTCAACACCTAAGCAGATACCTATGTATATAAATAAAGGGCACTGTCAACACCTAAGCAAATACCTATGTATATAAATAAAGGGCACTAGCTGTCAACACCTAAGCAGATACCTATGTATATAAATAAAGGGCACTGTCAACACCTAAGCAAATACCTATGTATATAAATAAAGGGCACTGTCAACACCTAAGCAAATACCTATGTATATAAATAAAGGGCACTGTCAACACCTAAGCAAATACCTATGTATATAAATAAAGGGCACTGTCAACACCTAAGCAAATACCTATGTATATAAATAAAGGGCACTGTCAACACCTAAGCAAATACCTATGTATATAAATAAAGGGCACTGTCAACACCTAAGCAAATACCTATGTATATAAATAAAGGGCACTGTCAACACCTAAGCAAATACCTATGTATATAAATAAAGGGCACTGTCAACACCTAAGCAGATACCTATGTATATAAATAAAGGGCACTGTCAACACCTAAGCAGATACCTATGTATATAAATAAAGGGCACTGTCAACACCTAAGCAAATACCTATGTATATAAATAAAGGGCACTGTCAACACCTAAGCAAATACCTATGTATATAAATAAAGGGCACTGTCAACACCTAAGCAAATACCTATGTATATAAATAAAGGGCACTGTCAACACCTAAGCAAATACCTATGTATATAAATAAAAGGGCACTGTCAACACCTAAGCAAATACCTATGTATATAAATAAAAGGGCACTGTCAACACCTAAGCAAATACCTATGTATATAAATAAAGGGCACTGTCAACACCTAAGCAAATACCTATGTATATAAATAAAGGGCACTGTCAACACCTAAGCAGATACCTATGTATATAAATAAAGGGCACTGTCAACACCTAAGCAGATACCTATGTATATAAATAAAGGGCACTGTCAACACCTAAGCAAATACCTATGTATATCAATAAAGGGCACTGTCAACACCTAAGCAAATACCTATGTATATAAATAAAGGGCACTGTCAACACCTAAGCAAATACCTATGTATATAAATAAAGGGCACTGTCAACACCTAAGCAAATACCTATGTATATAAATAAAGGGCACTGTCAACACCTAAGCAAATACCTATGTATATAAATAAAGGGCACTGTCAACACCTAAGCAAATACCTATGTATATAAATAAAGGGCACTGTCAACACCTAAGCAAATACCTATGTATATAAATAAAGGGCACTGTCAACACCTAAGCAAATACCTATGTATATAAATAAAGGGCACTGTCAACACCTAAGCAAATACCTATGTATATAAACTGATTACTTTAAAGCCGCTGTACAAAAGTACATGAGGCGACCTTCTTTCACTGCGAAAATGGGCTAGACGTAAGCAGCAGCACAAAGATCATTTGTAGTGCTTGCGCTTATACTTGCGTCGGGCCTGTTTTGCATGACACATGTCTTCATGCTTGTGCTTGCGTCTCAGTATTAAAACAAGCCTTAGCATAAGAGATGACATTAACCTACTTTAGCATTGCTTGTAATCGTTTGTTGAGTTCAACTCTGGACTTGTAAGCAGCATTTACTCTCTGAACACCGCGAACTGTAAGAAATATGAATGAACACTACAATTTAGAATTATGAAATGTTATTTTACACCTTAATTGTGTTAAATATAATATATTTGTGTGAAACCTATTGACTTCTTCTGTTTTTATTGTTATATTGTTAGAGTGATTCCAATAAACCTGGGCATTACTAACTACACCAATACACACTATTAGACACTACCTCTTTTGTTTTCTTTTGTTTGTTTGCATCTAATAAACACTGACAGCTAATTAGTAGTGCCCAAGTTTATTGGAATCACTCTATCCATTGGCCTGCCTTGATTAGTTACTACTATTTGCAGGTCAATGGAATATCATCTTTGTAATACAAACTTAATAATTCCAAATAAATCTGAATCTGAATCTGAAGACAGGCTGACTGACAATCAAACAGACAGATAGATGGATCAACAGTTAGATAGACATGATGGGTAGATTAGTGGATTGTATACATACATACAGACAGACAGACAGACGAACAGACAGACAGACAGACATATAGATAATACAGTCGAACCTCCCGTAAGCGACCACCCAAAATGTCAAGCTTTGTGGTCGCTTACAATAGGTGGTCGCTTACGAGAGGTTCCAACTATAGTGATTTGACTTGGAACTGAACTTTTGGTATTTTGGAAAACTGGTCGCTTAGGAGAGGTGATCGCTTACGAGAGTGGTCGCAACCGGAGGTTCAACTGTATAATATTGCTAATATTATTATTATTATTATTTTCGATCTATTTATTGTATATAGTATATGTGTCGCAGGGCTCCTTTTGATATCAGAGGCTGCTAGCCACTGACTGGACTATACCCTGCTGTTTTATTTGAGTTTAAATAAAGGTATCTATCTATCTGGACAGGCTGACTGACAATTAAACAATTAACCGGCAACTGGAATAATAGTTGAAAAATACTTACGTTTTGGTTTTGGAATTTTTGGTTTTGGTTTTTCTTGAATAATGACATCCTCTTTCTTCTCTTCCTTTTTCTCAGTCTGTTCGTCCGTTTTATTCTCTATTTTATTTTGTCCTTGATTATCGGCTTCCTGTTTCTGGGGTTCCTGTCCCGGAGCTTCCTGCGTGGGGGCCTGGGTCTCATCACCTTTTGACTCGTCTTCATTCTTCTCTCTTTCATCTTCGGAGTGGTTACTTATTTTCTCAAGGGAAGAGTCTCTAGAGATGGTTTCGCCCTGTTTGTTTCTATAGATGATTCTCTGAGAGACAACTTGCTTGGAAGATTTGAACTTCTTATTTGAAGTCACATATTTTGACTTCTCGGGTTTGGCGACTTGGAAGGTGTTCTCTTCGTCATGTAACATCTCCTGGATGTCCTCGACATTGTCATCGCTTTTATATTCACCCTACAAAAATGGTAGGTACAATAAAATAACGTTACATGAAGTACCTACCAGGAATATGATAGAAACCGCTGTACAACTTGACGGCAGGCGCGCATTTATGTCTTGTTTGACTTCCGCGGTTCGATACAGCATTTTGTCCTCAGCAAGTTATTTATCGCTTCATGTTATTGAGGTTCTAAATCTCTTTTAATTATCTTTTACGCACTTTTGTTGATTATCTTTCGGGAACTAGTTTCGTCTTTATAGATCTTTTCAACCCTCAAAGATAAATAAATAACGTACATCTTTGAGGGTTGAAAAGATCTATAACGACGCTACTAGTTCCCGAAAGATAATCAACAAAAGTGCGTAAAAGATCATTAAAAGAGGTTTAGAACCTCAATAACCTTACAGTGAGGACACACTAACTGGGACCACTTGAGCAAAACTGACCAATCAGATTACAGCTGAAAATAATCACATTACAACAAAAGTCATCTGCGCCAATCATCATAATGACTATAATGCTGATTGGCCCAGACAACTTTTGTTGGAATGTGATTATTTTCAGGTGTAATCTGATTGGTCAGTTTTGCTCAAGTGGTCCCGGTTAGTGTGTCTTCACTGTAATAACATGAAGCAACTAAAGAAATCCAAGCAAAGAAAATATATCAGCGAATCTACTTATATCAATAAGTAGATTCGCTGATATATTTTGCTATAATATAACGGCTAAGCGGTTGATATCGATATTTTTTTTATTTAAATATTTTGTTCTTTAAACTCTAAATTGATAAATGTTAATGTCGACATTTTGCAACGAAGGAAAAGACAAGAAAAAAAAAACAGTAAAAAAAAAGAGTTGGTCTCCACCGAGAGTCGATCCCGGGTCACTGGCGTCGAGGTCCTGCGTATTTCCAGAGGGCTACGTTAGTCAATAAATTTCCATAACAATAACCGTTACACGATAGACTACTAAATTTACTCTCGAAATCAATCGGAAGTACAGATAGCTGAAGTGGTACGGGGCAGTCATTTAGGACTAGGATACGACTGTTCCCTCCCTCTTTGACTACTTCGCTGATTGTGTACTACCCGATAGCGCGGATGAGGCTGAAATCTTTGTCCTATACGTAACATACGGTGACTCAGCACTTAAGTCTGGGTCTATGGTCGATTTTTAGTGTTTTGCATAAAATGCAGCTAATTATCGCTGGTTCAAGTCACAGTCCCATCGACTTTTTTTTAGTGTCTTTTTTTTTCGGTAAAGTTTATTTTGAATTTAATTTTACTTTAATTTCTTTCTGTTTCTGTGGAGTTTTATTTCGATAGATATTATTTTTAATTATTATTATCTTGCATTTTTCAGTTTCTTTTTTTTTTGCAAATTTTATTTTGAAATTCATATTTTAAGTTATTTTCTGTTTCTGTGTTCTCAAGTGCATTAAGGCCTGGGTTTCAAAATGGCTGCCGTTTATATGATGAGGGGGTAGTCTTTCTCCTTTTCTTTGTAATGTTTTACCTTAAAACTTTGACAAATAATACATAGTCACGACCTTAACAAAAATTACATAACAGTTTCCATGGAAACCTGGTATGTGACCTTTGAACTCTAATTGAAATATCATTTTATAAAAGCCTTCTGCATTATAGTAAAGTGATTTCATATGTCTGATATTTTTATGGATATGAATAGGGGGTAAGTCATTACTTATAACTCCAACGAGGGCGGTGAAGAAAAATAATTTTAAACAATCTTAAATTGAGAGTATCATATTTCATTTCAGCCTAAATTATTTCTACGTAGTATCAGCCTTTCTTGAATTTTAAATTAGCCTTACCGATAATATTTGCAATTGCCCTCGTTGGATATATATACTATGGACTAACTCTGATTCACTTGTATAACAATTTCCTGCACATTAAAACGCTTTATATAATGCAGGAGGTTTTTATATCAATTATTTAAATTAGAGTTCAAAGGTCACATTCCATATTTCCATGGAAACTATCATGTGTAATTGTCAACATCGTGGCTATATTGTAATTGTCAAAGTGTTAAGATAAAATATTACAAGGAGAAAGAATTAGACTACCCCCTCTTGAATTGCGGCGGCCATTTTGAAAAGTTTGAGACCCAGGCCTTAATGTACTTGAGTTGTTGTTTTTTCGATAGATATTATGTTTAATTATTATTATTATACGACTGTGACGTAAATTTACCATAAAAGGGCACAAAATCCTCCAAATATCCTCTATTTATTTTGTTTTTTCGTTTCTTTTTTTTGTAAATTTTATTTTGAAATTAATTTTATTTTACTTTCTGTTTCTGTGGGTTTTTTTCGATAGATATTATTTTTAATTATTATTATTTTGTTTTTTCGTTTCTTTTTTTTGTAAATTTTATTTTGAAATTCATTTTTTGAAATTTACTTTTTTTTATTTACTTTTTTCGAGAGATATTATGTTTAATTATTATTATTTTCGGGGTTTTTTCGTTTCTTTTTTCTTGTAATTTTTAAATTTATTTTCTTTTATTGTGTTTCTTTTTAGATAGATAATATTCTTAATTAATATTTTTTCTTTATCTTAGTTTCTTTTTTTCCCCGGTAATGTTCATTTTTAGGGACTTGTCAGAAATTAGCAGGGGGATGGGGGTGGAAAATGGGGGAGGTTCATAAGTTTTTGAGACCCTGAAAAGGAAGGTTCATGATAAAATAGGCAGTTATTATTATTATTATTATTACATAGACAGGCAAAAACATATGACAAAATGTATATAGACCTACGTTTCGGAGTCATCATGACGCCATTATCAAGGTGAAGTGACGAGAAATTCAATGAATAATAGTCTTAAAACGTTAGCAAATTAACATAAGAAGGTTATGACTGTTATGTAAACAGTTTGGCACGTATAGAGTCTGATTGGATGTTGAGACTTGGTCTTAATTGTTTTATCAGAAGCATTTCGTGTATCAAACAATCAAATTTGTTTTTGCACTTCTTAAGTACACTATTATTATTATTATTATTATTATTATTGTTATTAATTATTATTATTATTATTATTGTTATTAATTATTATTATTATTATTATTTTATTAATATTATTTTATTATAGAAAACTGACAAAGAAAAAGCAAAGATATTAGCAGATATTTTATTATAAGCAGATATTTTATTATATTATTTTATTATTAATATTATTGTAGTTATTATTATTATTATTATTATTAATATTATTATTATTATTGTAGACGCTAACGAGCATCTTTGTCTTGGTACTTTATTTCCCAAGAGACACTTTTTCAAAACCTTCATATGCAAATTCAGATAAGTTGTTATATAGTCTATCAAGTCAAGTCGAGCAGATCAATCTTCTACAAAGTGAAAATCAATTCTAAATATCTGGCAACTTCGTAAGTTTCTGACTCTTCTATATGTGTTTGTTGTAGTTTTCCGTCTAATCTCTTGTATTTTGTATTTGTATCATATAGTTCAAACCGTTTCATCGAAATAAAACACATTCAACGCGTTTGTAATGTCTACAATTATTATTATTATTTATTATTATTATTATTATTATTATTATTATTATTATTATTATTATTATTACTATTATAATTATTATTTTATTATTAATATTATTGTAGTTATTATTATTATTATTATTATTATTATTATTATTATTATTATTATTATTATATTATTATTATTATTATTATTATCATGATTGGGAACCCTGTGTTTTTTCGAACGCACAACCGAGATGTATTATGGGTAATCAAGGGACTATTGTAAATCACTAGATTTCGCTCAAGTACGATCTCTCTTATCCTGGTTGTCGTTTCAGAAAGCCTACGTAACTGACGAGGTACTTATTGGGCCCTGATTGAATTGAACCATAATGTAATAAATCAATAATAATAATATTTATTTATATAGCGTTATTTCTTCTAAAAATCCAATAGCCCTTAACGCTTATTATTATTATTATAAATCAGTGAGATAGTTAGATTACCTCTGAGTTGAGCGCTGTTATTTCAAGGATTGTCTCAGTGCTGTCTAGTGTGGATGTCCTCTGTCTGTTACCTCGTCTACCGCGTGACGCTCCCATCTTTTGTTTCTTCTTTGTCGGCTTTCTGTATTCAAAGAAAGTATAATTTCGCATATCAGTTTATTTGCCATTTTTAATTACCAGTGTTGGAGTTATGACGTCACAAAATGGCGACGAAATATCTTATATAGCTTTACTTTTGAATTTCATTGTCGTTTTTCTCCTATATTCAAAGAAAGTAATTTTGTATATTTATACAAAATCAGTTCATAATCCATTTATATCAGTGCTTGAAATTTAAAAATGTAACAAATCGCATGCGGTTTTCCATTGTCTGTACTCTTATTGACAATGGATTTGACGTCAAAAAATGTTCAAAACTCAAGTGGAAATACGAGCGTAGCGAGCTATGTGTCTGTCCTCTTATTGACAACTGGCTGAGAGCCAATCAGATTGCGAGATTACGCTCTGTTATTGTAAAAAGTTCGTTTATATCACGATTCTTTGGAGCTATGACGTCACAAAATGGCGACGAAATATCTTATTGAGCTTTGTTTTTGCTTTATCAATTTTCTACTGATTCAAAGATACTGATACTGACCAGGTTCGATTTTTGGCAAAATATTCTACTATCTTTTGACGTCGACTTTCGATTTATCTTTCACTTGTCGCTCAGAGCGAGGCTCCAGGGAATAATGCTCACTGATTCGTGGATTCCCTGCAGCCTCGCTCTGAAACCTTGGTTCATGACAAATAGAGCAGATTATGGACTATTATGGACTATTATGGACTATTATACAATTTGTAGGGTCTTTATCTTGCACTTGCCCGAAAGGGCCTGGAAGCCAGAAGAGAACCGGTATGATACCGGTTCTCGTCTCGTTTCCAGATCCTTTCGGACAGGTACAAGATGGCGGTCTTACCTTCCTCTTTTCGATGACGTAGCACCGGAAGTCGTTCTCTGAGAAACGGCAGACTAAGTTAATAATGTATTACACAACTCTTCTATGAAATATGATACAAATCAATACTAACAAAACTTAGATTCAAAATCCTACCTCACGCGAGAAAGAGTTTTCTGCAGAAAGACCTCCAGAACCAACGGCAGCTTCGTTTTCTGATAAATTAACAACATAAAAGATGATCATCGATAACTGATTGGCATATATTACAACATTAAAATGACGTCATGCGTTACTACGACAACGAGATCGTAGTTTCGAAACATGCCGTAAAAATAATAATTATACTCCTGTATAACACTTATAAACTCAGTTAACTGACACAAGAATCTGAGCTCCAGTAAAGTAATAACATTTTTTTCATGAATATTTTTGATGTAATTTCATTAATTATTTTGCCAAAAAGAAAATTGGTTGTACGTGGCCCCTCGCCATTTCGTTGTAGATTATTGCAAGCTGTGTTTACTATCTAGCGGCACTGTTTACATTGCCTTCCAATGTAGTTATAGAATTTAAAATTAGAGAGAGAAAAATAATAATTCCTTCGATAGCTCAGTTGGCAGAGCGGGGGACTGTAGAGGAGTAGCTGTTATCCCTAGGTCGCTGGTTCAAATCCGGCTCGAAGGACTTTTTTGTCATTTTCTTCTTCTTTCTTTCTTTAATTTGAATGAGAGACGTAAAACCTTTTCCGATTTATAAACAAAAAAATAGAGAAGTCATAAAACGAATATTTCAATTTCAATATGAATTGTTTCTATTCTATTTACTGACAATGAACTGAACAACATTGAAGATGGAATTTTAAAACGAGCTTTTGAAGGTAAATCATTTTGATGTATGAGAATTAATTCTCATTTCAATGATATCTGCTTCGAAAAAAACTGATATAAAATTGAAAAAGTTTTCCAGTTTCATTTTTCATCGTTCCAATTGTATCATCATAATAACAATGGCTGGTACCTGCCAATCATGACTATTGACACCTGTCAATCATCAGGTACGTGCAAAACAACGTTATAAAATATGAAAATGTATCAATAAATCTTCAAGTAAGGCTCAGTGGTCTAGTGGTATGATTCTCGCTTTGGGTGCGAGAGGCCACGGGTTCGATTCCCGTCTGAGCCCATGTTTTTGCTTTTTTTTACTCAAATTAAATTTCTATTGATAAATAAGTTCACGAGGGAGAGTGTCTTGCATAGCTCCAATAGATGACTTTTCTTTGATGTAAAAAGATTTCACTCTTAATATTTCGAAATCTCATTGGAAATGTCTAATAGCTTTGTTACCATGGGAACAAAATATATTTTCTAAAATCAGGAAAAATATTTTGAAAGAAAAATGTTATCTAATTCATAAGAGCTTGTCTAAGAGTGCATATATATTTATCATAAAAATGACAATAAAAAGACATGGCTACGTTATTCTACAATTCGTTTGTTTAGTTAATAATTACCTTCATCGTCGTGTGATTCTTGTTCCTCTGACTGCAGATCTGTAAATATTACAATACAGAAAATGAATTGCGCATGCGCATATTAAACCTTTTGGCGCGAAACACTCGAATGGTTTTCTGGAAGATCTGAATACTCGTATTATCCAATCATAGGGCAAGAAAAGGATGATTGACGGAACGCGTTCAAATTAGTGTATTCCTTATTGGTTTTAAAGGTACAAATAACTGTGAAAATTCTTAGAGAGAAAATAATTATCCGAGGTCGGTCAGTAGAGATCAGTACTAGGCTGATATGGACCGCTCAATTGATCAATCAGAGTGCGCGCTTATTGGACTATAGTAGTATGGATTCTGCACCTGCCAAAAATAAAGTACGTTACGGTAAATACGAGAGGAGAAGGCGGATGCGCAGCGCACCCGTTATGTTGTCAAAATGTATTTTTTCCTTTTGTCTTTTGTTGTTTTATATAATGACAGGTACAAGAACAAAAATGATGAAAAATACTTTCAAAGTTAGCAAGTACTATAGCATCAAAGGCTCAGTGGTCTAGTGGTATGATTCTCGCTTTGGGTGCGAGAGGCCACGGGTTCGATTCCCGTCTGAGCCCAACAATTAATTTTTACTTGTTTTATTAAAATGAAGAAAGTTTAAAAAGCGTCTCGATGGTCTATTTCTATAGTTGCGCGCAAAGATTTTCCGGCTTTTTCTTTTGCCTCCTACGCTCTATCAGCCTGGTTGTCGCTGGCGGCGCAAGCATAACCACAAGCAGAAGAACTTGTGTCATGTGAAAACTGACGCGACGCAAGCAGAAGCGCAAGCAGAAGCGCAAGCAGAAGCGCAAGCAGAAGCGCAAGCAGAAGCGCAAGCAGAAGCGCAAGCAGAAGCGCAAGCAGAAGCGCAAGCAGAAGCGCAAGCAGAAGCGCAAGCAGAAGCGCAAGCAGAAGCGCAAGCAGAAGCGCAAGCAGAAGCGCAAGCAGAAGCGCAAGCAGAAGAAGTTAAAAAATAGGATCCTAGCGCTTATACTTGCGTCGCTAGTGAACTTGGCCTTAACTAGTACTTTATCAAATGCTTTTTATAATTTGGAAACCAGTCAGACAGTTTATTATATTCTGTGTTCATATCAGCGCGAATAATATTGAAAATACTTCATTTTTTGGAAATTCACATATTATCCAAGGCTCAGTGGTCTAGTGGTATGATTCTCGCTTTGGGTGCGAGAGGCCACGGGTTCGATTCCCGTCTGAGCCCCATCGAGATATTTTTGCTCTGTTTTCTTTTTATCAGATAGTGTTTTTTTTCTTTCAATTACATTTGAGTAAGAAAGTCTTCATATAAAAAAAACACGAAATGTTTGACAACATTCGTCGAAAAAGTTATTATTTTAACAGCGACACAAGTAAATTGATACCTGCTAAGAGAAGTGACAAAACACAACAGGTGCAGAAACCCCCAGTTCTACGCAATAATCAAATTATCTTCTAAATCACATCGCATATCAAACGATACTCGATTCTATTGACAAAAGAAAACTATTTTGCTACAGTTAGCACTGATGTTTCGACTTTCCAAAGCGCACTCTCTGATTGGTGGAAATGAGTGTATATAAATAAAGGTGTTTGCGCAAATAGATTCCAGCTCATCTTGAATCAACTTGTTTCTCTATTTACTTCTATCGTAAACGAGGGAAGAAGAACAATGATTTGTATTATATTTATTCTATTATATATGCATGGGCGTCGCCAAATACTTTCAAGTTAAGAACTACACCTGTCAAGCAAGGCTCAGTGGTCTAGTGGTATGATTCTCGCTTTGGGTGCGAGAGGCCACGGGTTCGATTCCCGTCTGAGCCCGATGGCTACATTTTTGCTCTGTTATTTAATCAAAATCTGCGATTTGATATTTGCCTACCTTTAGTTCTTTCGAAATCATATAAAGAATAAAAATGAAGAAAGGACGAAAATAAATAAAACGAAAAAATTAAAAAAATTAAAAATGGGACGGAATGGAATGTTCGACTCTATTCATATTTCGTCCGTTTCTTTTTCACAGATAGTCTATAATTCTTATTGACCCACGGAAGGAAATCTTAAGTATAACTTTTTCCGAAGTTTATCTGATTTTATAAAATAACTATGATATAACGCGCGCTCTGATTGGCCAAAGGATGCGTATTCCACGTGCTTTATGAGAGCACACAGCACGCGCGCGCAGATATTCAAACATTTTGTAACGAACAAAAATGAAAACTTGCCTTATAATCATAATTGCTGCGAGCCGCCTGGCGAGCAGCAACACTAATCTTGGGGTTCCTGTGTTACGACTGATACCAGTTGAAATCTCGATTTTTGTCCGTTCTGCCATTTGGCCCCCCCGCATGCAGCACTTCAGGGGCAAATTTACGCACAATTCTGGTGACCAGCGGTGGTACAATGTTTACTAGAACTGTCGAACTGGTGAAATGTATTCACGTTCTCTTTGGTCTTTGGTGGATATAGGATGTGCTTACATTAGCTCGGGAAAGAAATGAATGAAAGAGAGCGAAGACTCGATATTTGGCGAGATTGTCTACCAGCCGTGTACGCGGAAAGGATGAAGAAAGTTCGATGGCCGAAATCGTGCAAGAAATGAACCCGGGTAGAAAATAAACAAACGAATAGCTGGTCGTCCACATGTTTCTATGTTCTACGAAAAAGAACCACAAGCTTATATTTACAGTATTTATCGGAGTGGAAGCCGTAAAAGTAACATCCACGATCGATGGCAAATTGCCTATACTTCGCATCGACAGTTTCGCGAACCTATGCAGCTGTGCATCAATAATAATAATAATAATAGATTTATATAGCGCCAATCAATCTACTCCGTTATATTCTTTAGTACAGTACTAATATTAAAGACTGGCGTTTGATGAATCAAGATAAAATAGAAGATGTGTATCAAACGAAATCAACTCGAATTTTATCGCTAATCAGAAGTCCACACAATATATACAAGGCGCCATTTTGTAAGTGAAACACAGGAAGCCCAAACACATAAGTGAACCGAAGATAATTTGAATGCGTTTTGTTGTGGACAGCTATGATAATAAATAAGTTAGTGCCACCTTTTAATTATTGCTTCTTTACTATTAGTATAATACAAATTAAAAAAATCAATTCAATGACTTCGTCAGAACTTGCACATCAATAATAACACAGGAAGCCCAACATTAATGCAGTATGCTTTTACAGTTAGTTATAGCACCTATTGGCCTCGCAGCACTTACTTGCAACATGCAACGACTAGTTGTATTTTATAAAAGAAATAGAAAACTTGCCCGCTGTGCTATGTGCAGATTTATAGCACTTGGAGACTGATCAGAACACTCGAGAAGTGTTGAGAAGCACTCCGCTACGCGTCGTGCTTCTCTTAACACTTCTCTCGTGTTCTGATCAGTTCCCGCGTGCTATAAATCTGCACATAGCACGCGCGCTCGTTTTCTATTTCTTCAGGAATCCGAAAACAGGCCGACAGTTTTAATAGTGAATGTTGAGCTGTATCTCAACGGATATTCCATAAATGCATATAACAAACGTGTTCCTCTTACCTTCATCATGTATCTGCTCCTTGTTCATTCCTACAAAACAAAAAATAAGTTATCTTAAAAACTAGTGAAGAAAAGCGCAATCACTTGTCAGTGTGCGCGTATGATGACGTCTAGCTAGTTCCCACTCCCCCAACAGCGTATGATGACGTTTAGCTAGTGCCCACTCCACCAACAGCGTATGATGACGTCTAGCTAGTTCCCACTCCACCAACAGCGTATGATGACGTCTAGCTAGTTCCCACTCCACCAACAGCGTATGATGACATCTAGCTAGTTCCCACTCCACCAACAGCGTATGATGACGTCTAGATAGTTCCCACTCCACCAACAGCGTATGATGGAGTTGGTATGATGACGTCTAGCTAGTTCCCACTCCACCAACAGCGTATGATGACGCCTAGCTAGTTCCCACTCCACCAACAGCGTATGATGACGCCTAGCTAGTGCCCACTCCCCCAACAGGTAACGCAGGTAACATTCTAAGTTTACGAAATCTTTTACAGGTCATACAGGTTCTTAAATATTAGATTTTAAAATGATTTACTTTACCATCAAAGGCTCAGTGGTCTAGTGGTATGATTCTCGCTTTGGGTGCGAGAGGCCACGGGTTCGATTCCCGTCTGAGCCCGATAGCTACATTTTTGGGTTTAGTATGTTTGGGAGCAATGCATCATAGAAAGTTTCGGCAAAATTAAAAAAATTAGTTCGAGAATACATGGCGGTGCACAAAGTGTTTTAAAGACGGATTAAAACGTTTTTATATTTCAGTCGAGAAAAGGGTTTGCTTTTTTTAAAGTTTAAAAAAAAAAAATTATTTGTCAACTTGAGCTATGATCCAGTCAGACCACACAAGAGATTGATCATATCATGCAATACAATTATTTTTCAAAGCTTTGGGAGCCACTTTAATTACAGTCGAACCTCCCGTAAGCGACCACACAAAATGTCAAACTATGTGGTCGCTTATGAGAGGTGGTCGCTTACGATACGTTCCAACTATAGTGATTTGACTGGGAACTGAACTTTTGGTGTTTTGAAAAACTGGTCGCTTATGAGAGGTGGTCGCTTACGAGACGTTCCAACTATAGTGATTTGACTGGGAACTAAACTTTTGGTATTTTGGAAAACTGGTCGCTTACGAGAGTGGTCGCAACCGGAGGTTCAACTGTAATTATTTTGGTTCGTTATGATCTTAGGGACTGGAAACGAGTAAGATACCAAATATGGAAAATAGTTACCATATAAGGAAATGGCCCATTTTACACGGAAATTCTTTGATATAATAACTGAAAGAGACCATACAAGAACAGTGTAAGTGACTTGTGAGCGAAATCCAAATTCTCCTTTGAAACTTTAAAAAAGAACCGCGAGGAGAATTTAGATTTCAATCAGAGACCACTTCAACTGTGAATTCATATATTGTTCACCTATTCCTTCATCTTGCATATCTTCGTGCTCAAGGGCCTTATCACGTGACTCATCACGTGACTCATCACGTGATTCGCATCTTACTTTAGGTTTTCCACATCTCTCACAGGTATCCCGACATACACTGCAGGGTGCATCAGGTCGTTTACATTTTGTACCACACACTGCGCAGGTGCCTTCACATTCATCGATAAAAGTCCCACATCGAAAGCAACTCTGACCCTTACAGTATAAATCCGGTGTGACTGATGTTTTGTCTTTTAGATTGAAAGAGTTCTGCATTTGCGCAGTAAGCAGGTTGATGTCGCTTTCACTGAGGTCGTCTTCGTCCCATTTGGAGTGGTACTGTGACCGACGTGGTCCGGTGGGGAGGGGTACTAAGTTTAACGAGATCAAGAAAGCGGTTAAATTTATCTTTAAATGAATGAAGAGATAACTGCCCTTCATATTTTATGGTTTTATATGTATTGTTCTACATAGTGATTGGCAGTTAATGACATTTATATTTGCTTAGTTGCTGCAAACCACTTTGGATTGTTTTTATGCTTGATTCTTATTGATTCTTATTTTTTATTTGAGATAGAAAAGGTAACTTTTAACGTCAAATTAATTTTACACGATTAGCATAAATTGAGGAGTTCAAATTTGGAAAAAAAACCTTGTTTTTATTAGCTCCCAAGAGTGCTATTGTAACTGTACCTTGACACTTGAATGGCATCTCTTAGAGCCAATCAGAAAGCGCCGTTATAAAACAAAAAGCTAGCAAGTTTCCTAAACTCATACAATCTATGCTCTCGCAAAAAGGAATTAACGGTGTTAGTGACGTCATACCTTGCTTATAAACTTTATTCTTTCGATATTTTTTCGAGGTGTAGCGAGACTTAACGGGTTTGTGGCCAGACGATCCACCTACATCAGCCTCATCGTCGTCCAGTGCTTCGTTTTTGCGCTCCTCATTTCCATTTCTGGATCTTTGAATTCTACTCAGGGATCTACCCGAGTAGCCCGAGTATTTCTTATCAAACGTTAGTGCACGTGGTGTTGGGGATAATTCATAGAAGCCCGAGTATTTCCTATACGAAGGCAGTTCGCTTTCATCTAAACTAAGAGCACGTGGTCTTTGGTGCCTAATGAATTGTTCGTCATCAGACCAGTAATACTCATCGCTGATTGGTCCAATATGAAGACTGTCGTCACTGTCCCAGCTTTCACTGTCAAGTCCATAAGCAGCGAGTGACGCCTTGGGCTTTTTCGCAGAAGCACTTTTCTTCTTCTTTGCAGCTGACTTAGCGCTTCGATTTCGAGTTTTTGATTTTTCTCTTTCTTTTGTCGCCTTGTCTTTCTCGCTACTTTTCTGTCGCTTTGATTTCTTTAATTGCTGAATCTGAGCCTGCAGTTTCTTTAAACTGTCCCCTTCAGAGTCAGCAGCGTATCCATCTGGGTAGTCGCGCGCACGTTGTTCATTTCGCATCCGCTGAAAAAGTATTGAAATAGAACGTTATATATACTTCGACCAAAGCCGGATACTGTACAAATAAAAACCAGTCGTCTATTGCCGATCCTATTTAAACACCCAACAATCACCTAAATAAACTAGCAAACTGACTTACTGTTTCAACCAAAGAAGACGAATTCGCAGCTCTGTTAGACTCAGCTGGCACAGCAGTATCCATTCGCTCCCATTCATCGCTCGAAAACCCTTCAGCCTCGGATTTTCCGTCAGCGTGGGACTGGTTCCCACTTTGATTTCGTTTAGCCTTCTTTGAGGACATTCGTCGTTTTCTTGTCATGAAGAGGTAACGCTCTGCTGATAGCAGCAGTTCACTGTCACTCTTAGCGTTACGTTCGTTGAAGTAGATCGAGTATCGTGATTTAGGTTTCCAGTAAGACGATCGATGACGTCGCGCGCTTCTGCTGTACTCGTACATGGCTTCATACTCTGTACTGTCACTCAAGCTATCATGTCGTGAGTCTATAGACAATTCCCTTTCTCCGCTGTTCTCGTATTCACCATTTGAAGCGTTCTCAGTTCTCTCTCCGCTAAAAGTGTTAACATTCATATTTCCGTATTTGCTCGATCGTTTTTGAACTCGAACTTTGATACCGGATTTGGGATCCCTGTGTTCAATGATGTCCAGTTCTTGGCTTGAATGCCTATCGTCACGTGATAGTCCTGCAGCGTTGCCATAGTGATGTTCATCATGATACGTCGTTGATTTGGATATAAAGCGTCTTATGCTTCCATCGGCCTCTGTGATGAAAACGCTGAAAAAATATGAAGTTGAACATTAAAATTGTCTGTCTGTCTGTCTGTCTGTCTGTCTGTCTGTCTGTCTGTCTGTCTGTCTGTCTGTCTGTCTGTCTGTCTGTCTGTCTGTCTGTCTGTCTGTCTGTCTGTCTGTCTGTCTGTCTGTCTGTCTGTCTGTCTGTCTGTCTGTCTGTCTGTCTGTCTGTCTGTCTGTCTGTCTGTCTGTCTGTCTGTCTGTCTGTCTGTCTGTCTGTCTGTCTGTTTTAATACAATTGTTCCGTGTTAATCAATCTATCAATCAATCAATCTGTTCCACTACACCCTCTCCGCCTTAAAAGCACATGACTGTGTCTACGTACACCAAAGTTATAGGGGTGGGGAGGAAAGTCGCAATCGTTTATTTTCGTTTTCCTCTTCTTTACACAGGCGTTAAATTGACGGTTTATATGACACGAGAACACCTGTGGACTTCCTGTGTTCATAAATACCATTTAGTGACGTCACATCTCACCCACCTATCATCGGGTGTTATACTAAAGCCTGTATCATACTCGCTGTAGCTCCCTATGGTTCTTGGTGTATCGTCTGGGTTCCCTGTGGTGCCTTCTCTGTGCCAATCGTATTCAAAGCCACGATCTGCATACTGCCCAGTCAAACGATGCTGTAGGAATAAAAACAATTGCAACCCCTTCAGTCGAAACTGTTCTCCCAGGAGGCGGACGGTGCCCCCCTTTACCCCCTCCCTCCATTAGTGAGTGCTCCGTCTTACGGGTATTTAAAGCTGCACTGAGCTACACGGATTAGAGGGAAGTCGAAACAAGGATGTGAGGTCATGAATAACGTGAATAATGGCGCAATACCCTATTATGGAGTAATGCTAGTAAACACAGTCGAACCTCTCTATAGCGGCCGCCATTTTGTGGCCGTTGTGGCCAATAAGCTAATATCACAGCAATATCTTACCTCTAGGGTCCAGTGGGGGAACGAGTGGCCAATAAGCTAATACCACAGCAATATCTTACCTCTCTAGGGTCCAGTGGGGGTAACGAGTGGCCACTAAGCTAATATCACAGCAATATCTTACCTCTCTAGGGTCCAGTGGGGGTAACGAGTGTTCAGATGTACTCCTGCTTGGTCGTCTGGTTACTTGCCTGCCGCAGTTTGCACAGATGTTGGGGTACGTGACAACAAATCGCTTGACATTCTCATCGTCCAATATTTCTTGCGTGACAGCAAGGTTTATGCCGCATGTCGTACAGGTGAATTCTGATGTCACGTCTTTCTCAGTTTGACCAATGGATGGTAACACCTCAGCAGTCTATGTAAAAAAGAATACAACAGATTTCGTACGTATCGTGACCGTTATGTTGCGTGACCGTATTTTTTTCTAGTCCGTACGGTGTCCGTGGGTGCCATGACAGTACAATGACAGTACCGTGATAGTACCGTGACAGTACCGTGACAGTACCGCGACAGTACCGTGACCGTGCGTGCATGACAGTGCCGTATGCGAAATCTGCTCTAAATGCAGGATCGAATGAATGGCGAATGTATTGAGCCCCTGTAAACGGACACTGGTATTGATCTTGTGTAAGTGACATCAAATATAAATTCAAAATATTTTTCCATCCACGTGTTTATATTCCTGCAAAGATCCTATTTCTATTAGGTTAAGTTTGTAAGCGCATGCGCTGTAGGTAGTTATCAGACTTACCTTCCATGATAGTCTCCTGTATCCACCTCCCACACGGATTACAGGATTAAGACTGAATAAGTCCTGAAAGCAAAACACGACAATTAATGCATATGATTGCGCTGCTTTATGTAATGCGCTGACCTGCGTGTGACTCGCTTCAAATCCATCAAACTACAATCTCGTCTGACCAAGAGGAACGCTGGGCTCTGGGGACTAGATTGATCAAACTATTGCTGGTTTGCACGTGACCTTATGCCAGCCATGTTTGTTCTCGATAATTCAAAGCATTCCTTGATAGCTTCTCTTGTTTGTTCAACCAACATGGCCGATGCGTCTGTGTACTTTAAATCTCCAGGGATTGATTGCAACCCAGTAATAGTTAGAGTCTGCAAGCATGATTACCCTATTATCTCGTTGTGTTCGCAGTAGTCGAGGACAGCGCTCTTTGATGTCGCCCATCGATCCCTGCAACAATAATATAAGATCTACTGCCTAAGTTTACAATATCTGTATGACCATCCATTGCCTATAGATTAGCTTGCTATTTGGCAATTATTATGATTAAAGATTAAACAACAAGAAAACAAATACTTGAGATCAAACGAGCCGGCATAATTAAAGAGGTCGAGTGAACCCGGATTCTCCACCAATGTGTTGGGATCTACGAAGAAATATTGTCTTTGTTTGGGGGAGTAGCTTTTTATTCTCATCCAACTGCTTCTTTCTTCTAACTAGTTGTAGCTTCTCTTTCTCTCTCTATCTCTCTCTAGCACATCTAACTGACAGCCTATTTATACTCGACAGCCCCGCGGTAATCGTGACGCTCAAGTGTTTGTCCAGTTTCATATTCGAGTGTTTACAGGGTGTGGCATTAGATGTACTCACTCCATTAGATCATCTTGATACATATATAGTTGTTTATTAATACTATAAATCATTATTTGGTGAGTTCTAGCATTTCCACGACAATAGCTTGTACAGTGACCAACCTGATAGCTGTATCTTCGCTGTTTGCCTTTAGATGTAAACCTTAAACAGTACGGTGGTGGGAAGACGAAGTTTATAAACTTGCTGAAATCAGATCCTCGATTTGTCTGGAAAATATGGTGGAGTAATGGAGATACATGGGAATGTTATTCGTTTTTGATACGCACATTATTCACTATCTGCGCATACGCACACACAATCACTGGCAAAAACGCGTGCTCTTCAAACATTGGAAATTCATTGGAAATAATCTATTCAACCAATCACAGCGCGCAAAATCATGATCAACCAATCAGAATCCTTGGACATGGCACGGTCACCGCACGATGCAATATTTTATCATATATGGCGGTTGTATTTACCAGTACAATGGGATCTAAATGTGGCAGTCTCGTCACTCTAAAGCGATTTCTTTGAAGCCATTCATCGACTTTTGCTTCTTGTAACCTTAGCGATACATCCGGGAAATCGTGTGTCGATCTGTGGTGCTGCCATTCCACGAGAGGACCGGCTAATGGACGTAGGGTTCTTCGTTCAATCTCCATAATGTTTGTTGATTCAGAGACTACATGCAAATAAGAACAGCATTACTTTTGTAAACGATAGATAGATAGATAGATAGATAGATAGATAGATAGATAGATAGATAGATAGATAGATAGATAGATAGATAGATAGATAGATAGATAGATAGATAGATAGATAGATAGATAGATAGATAGATAGATAGATAGATAGATAGATAGATAGATAGAAAAAGTAATTCAAATCACTGTTTACAAGGATATACATTACAATTTAAGACCGAAATGGACTGTAAAGATTGTCATTATGCAATTGTCATTGTGTATTGAATAACATGACATGTCCACTTCGAAATATGCACGCATCAAATATGTCCTTCTAGTAATACGAAAGTTATCTTGCCTTATATAGGTTTATGTGTGACGCCACAATTGCTGGTCTTCAGCTAATTCACAAAATTGACAGAAAGTTTCTTGACTCAGTAAACATCAGATGGCCCTTCTTTGTGAAAGTGGTTTGAATTGTAAAATATCGTCCAACACAGTACTATTGTTGGTGTAACGAGGTGTAAGCCAGTAACGACAAACTCGTTAACACTTCCTCATTGCTTCCTCACAAAGAAATACTCTTAATGTGAAAAAGTTATAGATTCAAAACTAAAACACAACGACAAAGCAGAAGTGTCATTGAACAGACGAGCACAACACCAAAGGAAACGGTAATGAACAAGAATAGGTCGAGAAAGGTTTACCGGATCATCCATATTTTATCTTTCAATTTGGTGTTACAAAAAGTGACAGTCAATTACACACCTCAATATTTGACGTATTCTTTTTTACGTTGCCACGCAACCTGTTAGAAGCTCGAACGGCAAAGATTTTCTTTACTCGAATTGAGATAAACGTAAAGCAGTTGTGATAATTCCCGTAAAATTTCCTAATCATTAAAGGTAGCTTAGTAATACAAACTCGCTCAAGGAGTGTGTAGAAAATTGCTTCCGTTCGCATTGTGTTTACTTGAAATGAGAGAATGGATCTGAATGGATGGCCGTTGTGCTTGACAAACGATTACCACAGCGCTTAGATAGTCGTGTATCGTGAAAACAATCGAGTAAACAGAGATGAGAGATGTAAAGAGTAAAACAAGAGAATCTGAATCTCACATATGTAAATCTTTTCAAGTTTTAAATGCGATAAAAATAAAGATACTCTTTTGAATGGCTTCAGTTGTAAACAAAAGATGGTGAAATTTGCGGTAACGTTTTGAATACAAGAAGCCCATTGTCTGTAAAGAGTCATCTTGTGCAAAAATAATGTTTTTGGAATTGAAAAAGAAGCCGCTTATTGAGAAAATAGAATCCACCACGAAGAAAACAAAGCATTAGCGAAGTTTGTAATTAAACAAACGGATAAGAAACGAGAATACAATTTCAAAACGAGAATACAGCATGCATGTTTGAGAGCAGATGTACTCTAAATTCGCGTGCTGAATAGCATGAAAATGAAACTGGCAATGCTTGCTATTATATCAGTGAAATCACCCGGCGGAAATATTACGTAGAGAATTAAATTCAGTCTTATTATTGTAATTCACAAAACCGGATTTTTTTCCTTCATTTTTTTTCTTGAAAAAGGAAGGCATATTTGTACTGAATGTCTAAGATATTGACAAGATAGGTTTTTGCTTACTACCTGGCGGACACAAACACCGAAGTTTCTGGCGTCTCCTTCGCAGCCTCTCTTCTACGATATACTTTCTAGATTTTCCCATCTCTGGATTCACTCGGTGTATCATCTGTTTGTCGTTCATCCTGGGGAGAATGACCCCACTTTTAGCCATGATTCCTCAATGTGTGTCGTTATCTAATGTCACATCATTCAGTAGAGAATACATTCACATAATTCAATGGCGATGGCTGTGTATGTTCAGAGACGTCGGTAACCAGGGTAAAAATATAACATATTAATATGCAAAGCAGCTGACAGATTAACTTAGCGACAAATTGTGTAAATTGGTTCAAATTTGTAAATAAGGTAATTCAGAATTCTGGCATCAAACTGCTAATAAGAATTTTAATTTAGAAAACCATAGGCAAATGGCAAAACACAATCTCTCCTGGAGCCGCATAATTTTGGTGCCAATTTTGGAGAAATAAAAGCTGTTATGATATAGTATTAGTGTGATGTACGTGTTTCCAAGCTGATTCATGGCATGATGAAAAACAAATGATGAACTGACATTGTTTTATTATGGTCATATATATAGGTCTCTGTTCTCAAAAGGGGTCTTGTTGACTAAGACCCATCTTGTAATAACAGTTCTCATATACTGATAATATAATCATATAATTATTTATTTTTGTTAGTATCGTTTTATGTTAAATAAGCCGTTTTTTTAACATAAAACAAGAATTCAGGAATTTAGTAAATTCTTGTGTCTGTTGAATATCGTTTAATTGTTAGGTATTACTCGAAAATAAAGCAATGACTGGGCTTAGCTCACGGACTGAAAGGAGGTGAAATCAATATGCTTTTTTACCCCCAAAAAGAAGAAATATGTAAACAATTCAAAAAAAGAAAACAAACAAACAATAACAAAACAAAAAAGAAACAAAACAAAAAAGAAAGAATGAAAAAAAAAAATGTGTTACGGCTGGGACTCGAACCCTGGATCCCCAGGTTCAAAAGAGATGAATGCCGGTAATTTATCCAAAAAAGGCCCATACTCCCAGACATGCTGAGTCACCGCATCCGCGCTATCCGGGCATTTCAATTCAATTCAATTCAATTCAATTCAATTCATTTTATTTTCAATACCACAGGATTTACAATAATATAATTAATTAAGAAGAAAGAACAATACAAACATAGGGTATTAGCTACCTAGAAATAACCAAAAGAGCTAACCGGGCTAGATAGCAAGACATTGAGATTGTCATAAAGATAAATAAGTCATTCACACATGTATATGAGAGATGTTCGCACAAAAGGGGGCTTAATTCATTTGGGTGTGGCTTCCAATTTATCACATATTTCATGAATCGAATTTATCAAAGGGGTCTAACAACGAAACTCCTTTTTGTGTGATCAGATCTCATGTTGTGTAATGATCGTGACGTTGTTATAAAGGTTTTCGCCTTATGACGGACAGTTTCGCGTGTTTGTTGGCGGTATTTTCTGCATATATTGCAAGGCTAAATGCTAGCACTGGATGGGGCGCGGCAATGCGTGCTGTAGAGTGGACATTTATTGTACTACAAGCATGCAATCCTTTCTTACAGTTTTCAGATTTGTATTTATGCATGGACTGACTGCAGGTACTTCAAACTGGCTATATCGCGCGTTTCTTCCAAGTCCAGCGTAGGTACGTATACTAGTAATGAATGCCTCCGGGTTGTGTCGTCATCATTGTTGTGTAATGATCGTGACGTTGTTATAAAGGTTTTCGCCTTATGACGGACAGTTTCGCGTGTTTGTTGGCGGTATTTTCTGCATATATTGCAAGGCTAAATGCTAGCACTGGATGGGGCGCGGCAATGCGTGCTGTAGAGTGGACATTTATTGTACTACAAGCATGCAATCCTTTCTTACAGTTTTCAGATTTGTATTTATGCATGGACTGACAGCAGGTACTTCAAACTGGCTATATCGCGCGTTTCTTCCAAGTCCAGCGTAGGTACGTATACTAGTAATGAATGCTTCCGGGTTGTGTCGTCATCAATGTTGTGTAATGATCGTGACGTTGTTATAAAGGTTTTCGCCTTATGACGGACAGTTTCGCGTGTTTGTTGGTGGTATTTTCTGCATATATTGCAAGGCTAAATGCTAGCACTGGATGGGGCGCGGCAATGCGTGCTGTAGAGTGGACATTTATTGTACTACAAGCATGCAATTCTTTCTTACAGTTTTCATATTTGTATTTATGCATGGACTGACTGGTACTTCAAACTGGCTATATCGCGCGTTTCTTCCAAGTCCAGCGTAGGTACGTATACTAGTAATGAATGCCTCCGGGTTGTGTCGTCATCATGAGAGATGTTCGCACAAAAGGGGGCTTAATTCATTTGGGTGTGGCTTCCAATTTATCAAATATTTCATGAATCGAATTTATCAAAGGGGTCTAACAACGAAACTCCTTTTTGTGTGATCAGATCTCATATATACAGCTATTTCAAAAAAGGTTGGTGCCAGTTTTGTTGCATCTTGCATCTTGCATGTTGCATATCAAGCCCGAAATGTATTGTGGATCATATGTAAACAATGTCTGCATGCAAATACAGAAGAAACTTAAGGCCGGCTCCATATTGCGAAGATAAAGTTTGGGAAAATTCCCAGAGTCCATATTGTTGTGACCTTTCGCTGACTCCATTCACATCGGCCATAGTGCATTTCGGACTTGGTATGCAACATGCAAGATATGCAACAAAACCTTCATCAACCTTTTTTGAAATAGCTGTGATATATCATCCATTAATGTTAAGTTTTAGTCGATCAACTATTCATTGTAACTATATTGGTATGTTTTGATCGTGTATTTAAGCAATTCTGACATATATATAATTCTTCACACATATATATACACATTTAATTACACACACATACATGCAGCGTCGATCGGTATAAATTTGAGATATTCGATGATATAAGCTTATAAATGTACAGATTTACTGCCTATAACTGGTACACGTACGTAACTGTAGCCAATGGAGCCCTTCAAACTTACATTCGATTGAGATATCCATGATTTTAGTCGATCAACTATGCACTGCAAGTATATATTGGGATTTTTTGATCATGATCATATGCATGCGTACATTGTATGGGGAAAGTAACACGTAAATCGGCAGGCGTTGCTCTAGTTGCCACAGGGAACCCAAAACGCACATGCAATGCACGGATATACGTTTGATAATAAAAAGAGTTTCTTCGCGTTTCTTGTGCATTGACACTGAACTAAGCATACTGCAATAAAAGGGTTGCGAGAATAAAAATGTCACGTGGCGCTTTTCACGTTGTGGTGGGAAATTCGCGCAAAAGTTCAATTTCCCTTGTTTTTTGCGCGCGCAGGCAAAATTCATGCGTTTCAAATTTGTTAAATTGACGTAAACGCGCGCAACACGAAAATGCACAAGAAAAGCAGTTATTAATTTGCTGCTGCTGTTGCTGCGACTACTGTATCACTACAATAACAACAACTACTACCACTACCACTACCACTACCACTACCACTACCACTACCACTACCACTACCACTACCACTACCACTACCACTACCACTACCACTACCACTACCACTACCACTACCACTACCACTACCACTACCACTACCACTACCACTACCACTACCACTACCACTACCACTACCACTACCACTACCACTACCACTACACTACCACTACCACTACCACTACTACCACTACCACTACCACTACCACTACCACTACCACTACCACTACTACTACTACTACTACTACTACTACTACTACTACTACTACTACTACTACTACTACTACTACTACTACTACTACTACTACTACTACTACTGCTACTGCTACTGCTACTACTACATCAACTATTGTTGCTGCTCCCATGTACTCCTCGGACGTTGAGCAAGATTTGTTGTACAGATACGATCCACGAAGCCCTTGGCAACATAGAGGAAACAAAGCACCAACCGATAGTTCTGTGCAGAGAGGAAAAACATTTAAGAGGGCGTGCCTGTTAGAATCGAGAATCTCAAATCAGTTGTGAAATTTCGAATTTGTTTTTATTTCACCAAAACATCCCTTTGGGTGAACTGTTTTAGGAAATCATACTAAAAAATCCCAGCGCGTTTTCAATTTTGAGAAATTTACAAAAGTTTAAAAAATCAATTAAATTTCCGATTTTACCTCATTAATATGCACTAATTATGAGCCAACTTTAAAGCGATGGCGAGAGCTCGCAAATGTTTCAATCAAATTGATGTTGCTCACACATTGCAAGCAACTCACTAGCTTCAAGAATTGCTACAAAGCTTTGAACAAAATCCTTTATGAATATGTGGTTTTGACCTTGATCTACACCGTCTTATTTTACGTTCTTGCAACGGCCAAAATAAGGACCACGTTCAACCTTCCAAAATCGATCCTGGTACCTAACAAATGGGTAAAAAAATTACACTGCATGAAAGCACGCTTATTCTAGTTTTGACAGGCAAAAAGTCAGCTCTGCAAATTAACACGCGACCGCGCAGTGAAATATTAACTCGTGCCATTTGAACGTCTTCAACGAGATATGCGATACGCAACGAAATGCCCAAACTAACCCCAAAGCGAAGTAAAGTACGAGAGAACCCAAAAATCGTTTGTAATACCTTCTAGCTATGCTTTTAGTTGATAAACTAAGAAAACGGAAGTTGTTCTCTGTGAAACCGTATCAGATAAACAACGGACGGTCACGCTACAAAAACCGATTAAAAACATCAGTGACAAAGTTGTTAGACGAGGCTTGCAAGTTCTAGTTTGCCACTATCGGCTCTAGATAGGTAGATTTCTGATATTTGAAAAGATCTACAATGTTGAGAATATCGCATGATAAAAGAGTGAAAACATTGTCGACCTTTCAAAGACAATCGGAAGTAACCGGTTAATTAATGAAATTGATCACGAGCCGTTTAACTGCCGCTACGCAATTTAAAACAACCATTTATTCGGTATTCTGTTACTGTGCAACTACATTCAACCAATACGATAAACTTTTGAGATACTTACAACTGACTTCTGTAACTGCATGAGTAGGCCACTCACTAAACATAATGGACTCACCGTACATTTAAGGCCAAGACTTGTCACGGTATAATTGTTTGTATCCTGTTGTAGCAGTTTTTGTATCCTAAAATAGCTTACATTGGCCTTTGATCTTCCCTGAATAGCATACTTTTGCGATACTGCCAACCTGTTGCACATATTCTAACGACAAACTGCAGGCCTAGCAGTAATATATGCAATGTTCAGTTAATCCAGTTATCCAGTTAAATTTTGAATAAATTATCTCTGGATCTTTGCACGATGTTTCGTAATTTGAAGTGACATTGCTCAATCCAGTACTGCACTAGTTGGAAATGGCGTTGTGTAGCTTTTCAGCTCGTGTAAAAAGCAACGTGTCTTGTGGAGTTTATAGTCCAGAATATCCAGACCAGTTTCAACCCAGGGGGTACTCAGGGGTATCAGTGACGGGGAGGTGCGAAGACCTTTTTGGGTTTGAAATCTGCGGCTTGGGACTTTTGGGGGGTTAGCAATTTTCCGGTGGACTTTTTTTTTCAGAAATAAAGATTCTGGCAAGGACTTTTTTGGGGTTGATAAAATTGATATCCTACCGTTCTCGATTCAGTATGTGGAGAAAAATGGATGTTGGACTTTTTTGGGGTCTTGTTTTTGCGTTATAGACTTTTTGGGGTTAAAAAGTTTGGCCTCATTCGCACCTCCCCGTCACTGATACCCCTGAGTATCCCCCTGGGAGTTTCAATGTGTTCCTCTCGCAGAATGCAATAGAGATGTGTCGAGACATCTAGAAATGAATGGGATTAGCGAAGATTTGTCCCTGAACAACGAAACTGATGAAGTTGCTGCTTGCAAGAGGAGGTATTGTTTCTTTGTATCGTTTATACAGTACCATTTCACTGATCATGTAGCTGATGAGTTAAATTCGTTGCTGACTATATGTCCTCGACATCGAGCCGAGTATACCCTGGTTCCAGAGGCTACTATTAGTGGGGAGGCAAGCAAAGAACGTCTCGTCCTTCGGACTCGACTTGGTTCCAGAGTCTCCAAAGTCGGGTCTACGAGGGTAAGACGAGTATGGCATTAGATGGCGAACACGCAAAGTCAGATGTTCAGTACCGCAACCCTTAATTGCGCACAAATCTGCTACTGTGAAAGGGTTACGAAGAATAAACAGCATGCACTCACGTTTGATTCTCGAGAAAACGGGACAACTTATTGCAGTTGAGAAGTATAACCTGACTTTCAAAGGGGAGGGGATGGGAAATAAGGAGGGGGAAAGGATAGGAGAGGGGAGGGAAAGGACAGGGGAGGGGAGTGGAGGGGGAAAGGAGAGGGAAGAGGGAAAGGAGAGGAGAGGGAAAGGATAGGAGAGGGAAAGGATAGGAGAGGGAAAGGATAGGAGAGGAAAGGATAGGATAGAGGGGAAAGGATAGGAGAGGGAAAGGATAGGAGAGGGAAAGGATAGGAGAGGGAAAGGATAGGAGAGGGAAAGGATAGGAGAGGGAAAGGATAGGAGAGGGAAAGGATAGGAGAGGGAAAGGATAGGAGAGGGAAAGGATAGGAGAGGGAAAGGATAGGAGAGGGAAAGGATAGGACAGGGGAAGGAGAGGAGAGGGAAAGGATAGGAGAGGGAAAGGATAGGAGAGGGAAAGGATAGGGGAAGGGGAAAGGAGAGGGGGGAAGGAGAGGAGAGAGAGATATAGGAGAAAGGAGGAAAAGGCTGAGGGGAGAGGAAAGGAGAGGGGAGAGGGACAGTATAGGACAGGCGGGGAGGGAAATGACAGGGGAGGCGGGAAGGGAAAGGAGAGGGAAGAGCGAAAGGATAGGAGAGGAAAAGGTGAGGGGAGGAGAGGGGAGAGGGATAGGAGAGGGGAGGAATTAAAGGATAGGAAAGGGGAATAAAGGATAGGGGATGGGGGAGGGGAGGGCAGGTGAAAGCAGAGGGGAGGAAAAGGATACTGAGGAGAGAGGAGAGGGAAAAAAGAGGAGAGGGGAGGAAAAGGATAGGAGAGGGGCTTTGGACCTGAAACTCAGGTTATAATTACCACCACGTGCGCTACCTAGCGGTATCTCCACTACTCTCCGTTCTTCTTCTTTCAATTTCCTTGTTTCTTCTTATTGTTGAATTACCTTAAAATACTCTGAGCACATATAGCATATTGCTAGATCAAATAAGAAAACATGGATCTCAGCAATTTAGGTAGCTGCTGTCTCAGGCAAACATGAAATGATTCACGTAAATGTTCTCGTTGTTACTTACGCGATCCAACTGCAATAAGTTGTCCCGTTTTCTCGAGAATCAAACGTGAGTGCATGTTGTTTATTCTGCGTAACCCTTTCACAGTAGCAGATTTGTGCGCAATTAAGGGTTGCAGTACTGAATATCTGACTTTGCGTGTTCGCCATCTAATGCCACACTCGGCTCGATGTCGAGGACATATAGTCAGCAACGAATGGGACTCATCAGCTACATGATCAGTGAAATGGTACTGTATAAACGATACAAAGAAACAATACCTTGCAAGCAGCAACTTCATCAGTTTCGTTGTTCAGGGACAAATCTTCGCTAATCCCATTCATTTCTTGGCCTCATTCGCACCTCCCCGTCACTGATACCCCTGAGTACCCCCCTGGGTTGAAACTGGTCTGGATATTCTGGACTATAAACTCCACAAGACACGTTGCTTTTTACACGAGCCGAAAAGCTACACAACGCCATTTCCAACTAGTGCAGTACTGGATTGAGCAATGTCACTTCAAATTACGAAACATCGTGCAAAGATCCAGAGATAATTTATTCAAAATTTAACTGGATAACTGGATTAACTGAACATTGCATATATTACTGCTAGGCCTGCAGTTTGTCGTTAGAATATGTGCAACAGGTTGGCAGTATCGCAAAAGTATGCTATTCAGGGAAGATCAAAGGCCAATGTAAGCTATTTTAGGATACAAAAACTGCTACAACAGGATACAAACAATTATACCGTGACAAGTCTTGGCCTAGTACGGTGAGTCCATTATGTTTAGTGAGTGGCCTACTCATGCAGTTACAGAAGTCAGTTGTAAGTATCTCAAAAGTTTATCGTATTGGTTGAATGTAGTTGCACAGTAACAGAATACCGAATAAATGGTTGTTTTAAAATGCGTAGCGGCAGTTAAACTGCTCGTGATCAATTTCATTAATTAACCGGTTACTTCCGATTGTCTTTGAAAGGTCGACAATGTTTTCACTCTTTTATCATGCGATATTCTCAACATTGTAGATCTTTTCAAATATCAGAAATCTACCTATCTAGAGCCGATAGTGGCAAACTAGAACTTGCAAGCCTCGTCTAACAACATTGTCACTGATGTTTTTAATCGTTTTTTGTAGCGTGACCGTCCGTTGTTTATCTGATACGGTTTCACAGAGAACAACTTCCGTTTTCTTAGTTTATCAACTAAAAGCATAGCTAGAAGGTATTACAAACGATTTTTGAGTTCTCTCGTACTTTACTTCGCTTTGGGGTTAGTTTGGACATTTCGTTGCGTATCGCATATCTCGTTGAAGACGTTCAAATGGCACGAGTTAATATTTCACTGCGCGGTCGCGTGTTAATTTGCAGAGCTGACTTTTTGTCTGTCAAAACTAGAATAAGCGTGCTTTCATGCAGTGTAATTTTTATACCCATTTGTTAGGTACCAGGATCGATTTTGGAAGGTTGAACTTGGTCCTTATTTTGGCCGTTGCAAGAACGTAAAATAAGACGGTGTAGATCAAGGTCAAAACCACATATTCATAAAGGATTTTGTTCAAAGCTTTGTAGCAATTCTTGAAGCTAGTGAGTTGTTTGCAATGTGTGAGCAACATCAATTTGATTGAAATATTTGCGAGCTCTCGCCATCGCTTTAAATTTGGCTCATAATTCGTGCATATTAATGAGGTAAAATCGGAAATTTAATTGATTTTTTAAACTTTTGTAAATTTCTCAAAATTGAAAACGCGCTGGGATTTTTTAGTATGATTTCCTAAAACAGTTCACCCAAAGGGATGTTTTGGTGAAATAAAAACAAATTCGAAATTTCACAACTGATTTGAGATTCTCGATTCTTACAGGCACGCCCTCTTAAGCGTCGAGCTAAAATGAAGAGAATCTATGTTTTAAAAGAAAAGAAAAATAGCCTGAGAAGAAACGCACCGTTCACAAATATCCACACCCTGAATTTACAATGCTGCAGAAAGAACTGCTTAAGTAGTTTAAGTAGAAGAGACATTGCATTTCAGCGACGTCAAGTGTATTCCCAAAATTATGAAAGCCAAAACTACTCCATTTCAAATCACATTCGACGAACTATTCAATTCAACGGACAATGCAAAATGATCTATAGCATTGCTTCACTTGGGAAGGTATGTAAGATGGCTTTCAAAAAGTGTTTCGCTATTTCTGATAAGAAGATTTCGGTGATTGTCAAAAAGCAAGTTCCAGGCGCTCCGACGTTAAATAGCGATTTAAGAGGTAAACACAACAACAATGCCAGAAAACTTATCCAGTCCACTGTTGATGCGGTAGTTGCCTTTATCAAACAGCACAATCCACTCCCAAGCCACTATAGACGAGAAACAACTTACAAGCTTTATTTGGATCCAAATTAAAAATACAGCATGCGAGGAATGTGGAATGAATTTATTAGTAACAATCCGAACATCAAGTCAACTCGCCGGAAGAAGAAGAATAAGGGACCACCTTTGAGTTACACTGCTTTCAGAGGCATCTTCATCAAAGTCATGAGTTATCGATATTCGTTTCGCATGGCCAGACAAGATACTTACCAATTTTGCGACAGTCGTTCGAAGCAGCTGCGTAACATCGAGACGGCGTTGCCACTACAGGTCACCATTAACGGAAGGAAACTATTACGGCTGGGGAACTCAAGGTCGTTCAAGGTCACCGTTGTTTCCCCGGGTTGGCCGTGGAGAAGGGTTTAGCAAGCAGTATACTGAGGCTCATCGTTCGTTTCTTTATTGAGTCACGTAAAAACTAAATTATAATAATAAAGATTAGAAAACTAAGGATTACAATGGTTTAACTAATACAATAGCAAGTTCACTTACTAGGCACGTGGCCGATCAATACTTCACGAGAAATACTATAAATTACATCATTTTCCATGTATATATAGATAATCAAAACTATTAGGTAGGTATGTAATTGATGGGTGATAATTTACCTCTTTCTCCTGTAAAATCGTTACGTTCAGTTATTCTGTAGTTCTTGATCGTTATTCCGTCTTATTACAACATAAGAGTGTCTGTCTAACGATATATCTAATTACAAGCGGTTGATTGTGTGACACGTTCGTGAACGGAATCATATGTCTAACGTTAATTATATAATCAGTCGTATAGCCGTTACATGGCTCTCCTAAATTGTAATGACAATTTACTAACAAAACAAATCAAAATACAGTGTTCCGGTTATCTGTTATGGCTCCTCGATGGGGATTCCCTGGTCTTGCTGTTCATTCAGAGTACAAAAGTACAAGCTTGTGGATTGGTCTGTCCAAGAAGGTAACAGGTGATTTCCTCTTTCCGTCGGCATCAATCTTGGGAGGAACTGCTAACTTCACCTTCCTTACAAGACCATCGTCGCCGGGATATGTGTCTGCAATACGGGCCAGTTGCCATCTGTTTCTTGGTTGGCTTTCTTCTTTGATGATGACGATGTCGTCGATCTTCATATTCCTGTTGGTTGGAATCCACTTTGGTCGTTGCTGTAATGTCTGTAGGAACTCCTTTTTCCATCTCAACCAGAATTCGTTGGCGAGGTATTGTACACGGCGCCAGCGTTTGCGCGAATATAGGTCCGCATGTTGGAAGACGCCAGGTGGGGGAAGAAGCACTTTAGTCTTCATCGTTAGCAGCATGCTTGGAGTCAGAGGTGTGGGATGATCGGTGGAGCTCGCGCTCTCTACTGTCAACGGACGGCTGTTCACTATTGCCTCTGCCTCTACCATGAAGGTTCTTAGCGATTCATCATCTAGTTGGGTTCCCTGTCTGTCGAGAAGGGTCGCTAAGACGCTGCGAACTGACCTTATCTGTCGTTCCCACACACCGCCCATGTGGCTTGCGTGTGGTACGTTGGTCTTGAAGACAACCCAGTCACAGTTTGTCTTTTAGTAGCTCTTGATGTATCTTGTGATGGTTCATCTGTTCTAGTGCTGCTTGGAGCTCGTTTCGTGCGCCAATGAAATTGGTTCCTCGATCACATCTCAACTGTCGTACAGGACCTCGTCGTCCGACAAAGCGGCGGTAGGCGTTGAGAAATGAATCTGTCTCTAAAGAGTTGGACACTTCTATATGGATGGCTCTAGACGACATGCATGTAAACAGAGCACCATATCTCTTGAGTTCACGCCGTCCTTCCTTGATGATCCAAGGACCAAAATAGTCCACCGCTGCATAGGTGAATGGAGGGGCTGGCTCAAGTCTGTCGCTTGGAAGATCCGCCATCTTTTGTTGTTCCGTTGTTCCGCGCAACTTACGGCAAGTAACGCACTTTGAGATATGATGCGCGATCGTGGAACTTCCTCCGATTATCCAAAAGCCGGATGACTTTATCTCATTGTGAGTGATTCCGCGTCCTTGGTGTGCGGTTCTTTCATGGAAGTGTCGAATTATCATACTCGTTACGTGTCCCTTTCGTGGAACGATGACTGGATGCTTGGCTTCGTAGGGGAGGCTGGCATGTCTTAGTCGCCCGCCTACTCTAAGGAGACCTTCTTTGTCCAGGAAGGGATCGAGACGGTAGAGTGAGCTTGACTGTCTCATTGACTTCTTGTGGTCCTTTGTTGCTTTGCGGTCTTCAGGCTCGCGATGTGCGTTATTGCTGCTCAAAATCCTGACTTCGTCCTGGAAAGCTTCATTTTGGACAAGTCGCATCATCTCTCGTTCTGCACAGAGGATGTCACTTGTGTTTGCAGGAACGTAATTGTTGTCTTCTCGCTTACCCTTCTTTGCGTTTTGGCTGTCGGTGCTCTCGGCGTTCTTCTGTTCTTGTTGGTTGATCTTTGAACGCTTGAACCTTCGTTGGTAGCGAATGATTACAGCTACAGCTCTTTTAGCGCGATGCCAATCCGAGAAATACTCTAGCCGGTCAAGAAGATTGGAGTATTCCTCGATCTTGGTAGCAAATGTTGAGACTTTCTTAACTTCTGGGTCTTCCATGGAGATGTCTGAAGTCTCCTTTGGCGGTGGATGTGTCGTGGTAGAGTTCCACAGGAACTCTGGTCCGTTCCACCATCTGTTACAGTTTACCAAATCTTGGGCGTGGAGACCTCGAGAAGCGTCATCAGCAGGGTTGTTGCTCGTTTCGACGTAATGCCAATCATGCGGTGAGGTTTGATCGCGTATCTGTTGAACGCGATTGGCAACAAAAATATGGAATCGTCTTGCTTCGTTGTTGATGTATCCCAGGACAACCTTGCTATCGGTCCAGAACAATTCGCTTGGGTTAAGGCGGTTCATCTCATTTCGTAGTAGCTGGCTGACTTTGACAGATACCAGGGCAGCCGAGAGTTCTAGTCGTGGGATGGTGATTGGCTTTCGCGGGGTTACGCGAGACTTGGACATTACAAGAGAGCAGTGGACTTGGTTTTCAACGTCAACAAGTCTCAGGTAAGAGCACTGACCATACCCGTCGTTACTGGCGTCTGAGAAGTGATGTAGCTCCGCAGACTTTACGGTCTTGAAGTTTCGTGGCTTGTAACATCTATCTATGTTCAGAGCAGATAAAGCATGAAGCTCGGTTCTCCATCTCTCCCACGTTGGTCTGAGTGTATCAGGAATTCTTTCGTCCCAGTCTACACCATCATGGCATAGGGATTGCAGTATTCTCTTTCCTAGTAGAATGACCGGTGCGACCAGTCCAAGGGGATCAAACACTGAGCTGACGGTGGCCAATATCCCTCTTCTTGTGAAGGGTCGATCTTTCAATACTATTCTGAACTGAAGAGTGTCGGATTCGACGCACCATTGTACACCAAGTGCTCGTTCTATTGTGAGGTTGTCTTTATCCATATCGAGGTTCTTTATGCCATCTGCTCGTTCAGGTTGAGGGATGGTCTCAATTACTTCCTTGGAGTTTGATATAAACTTGTGAAGGCGGAAGCCTCCTTTCTCGCACAGAGCCTTGGTGTCTTTGATGAGATCGATGGCTTCTCCTACTGATGGCACGGACTTCAGCCCATCATCAACATAGAAGTCTTCTTTCACAAATTCGGCTGCTTTGTTGCCGAACTCTTCTGGGAAGTCGTCAGCGGCTTTCTTTAATCCGAAGTTTGCACAACCTGGTGAGGAGACGGCGCCGAACAAGTGTACCGTCATTCTGAACTCCGCTGGCTCGCTTTCTGTGTTGCCATCCTCCCACCAAAGGAATCGAAGATAGTCTCGGCATTCCTTGTTGACCTTTACTTGATGGAACATCTTCTCTATATCGCACATAAAGGCGATCGGCTCTTGACGAAATCTGAAAAGTACTCCTACGAGATTGTTCGTCAAGTCAGGGCCTTGCAACAGCTGTCTGTTCAGGGATTCGCCGTTGTACGTGGCGCTGCAGTCGAAGACGACTCTAATTTTCCCGGGTTTTTTGGGGTGATAAACTCCATGATGTGGGATGTACCATACCTTGCCATTGGCTAGTGGGACTTCGTTGCTTGGTACTCGTTCAGCGTGGCCACTGTCAATGATGTTCTTCATAAATGAGACGTAGTCCTTTCGATATTGTGTGTCGTTCTGTAGTCTCTTTCTTAGATGCAACAGTCGTTTCATTACCATGGTCTTGTTGTTTTCTAACAAAGTAATGTCGTTCTTGAATGGCAGGGGCATTTCGTAATGTCCGTCATCTAGTTGGTGGATTTCTTTTCCAACGATCTTAAGAAATCGCCGATCTTCGTAGGAAAGGGTTCTTCCATCTGTTTCCTTCTCGTTGAAGTCCATCTCGAACATTTTGCTTACTTGCTGAGGGTTTAGTACCTCCTTTACTTGGGTTTGACATGCAAAGTAGCAGATCTTTTTGTCTTGAGGGATTTTAATTTCTTGTGCGATCGTCTGATTCGTTGAAATCTCGCTTAGGTCGTCATTGTCATCGCAGTCCTTTGTGTTGATTACTCCAATGATTCCCCATCCGAGAGCGGTTCTTTTCGCGTAAGGCTCGTCGTCCTTTCCTGGGATTATTTCGTGTGGTTTGATTGCTCTAGTGCAGTTGAGGCCGATTAAGAGGCCGATTTCTACATCTCCTCTGTAGGGCATCAAGTCATTCGTTATCCGCTTGAGGTGAGGCCACTTTAGGGCGGTCTCTGGTCTTGGGATCTGACTTCTCCTGGCAGGGATGACTTCTCTTGTGTACACTCTAGGCATGGGTATGTCTTTCTCTTCCCTCACGCCTCTTACGGTGAGACCGGTGATCTTCTTGCTTTGGATTGTTTCTTGTCCAAGCACAGTTGCTAGTTTGATACTGACTTCAGGACCGTTGACTCCAAGTTTGTTGAGTGTCGAATCTCTGATGAAACATGCATCAGATTGTTCGTCTAGTAAGGCATACACCATCAATTTGTTATCGGGGTTGTCGTCATGACAAAGCCATACAGGAACAATAAGAGAATGAGATGAGGTAGCTTCATGACTCTGCATGCGTCTTACTCCTACACGATGAGTAACTATGTTCTCAGGAGCCTTACTGACCTGTTCAGCTGTAGTATTGCTGTTTGGCTTATAGGAGTAGTCATGGAGGCTTGAAGGGTGAGATCCCTCGCAGACTTGACAGGTTTTCTTCTTTCTGCACTGTCGGCTCTTGTGACCGTATCGTAGACATCCCCAGCACAAGCCTTTGTTACGAGTCATCTCCTTTCTTTCTCTGAAATTCAGTTTGAGGAAATCTTTACATGTGTCTAGGTCGTGAGCGTCTTTGCACAAGGGGCAGGTATCTTGTTTGGTTTCTTTCTTTGCTCCATGTGCTGTGCTCTTTACTTCAGTTGCAAAGCTGCTCACGGTAGTGTCTCTTTTCCTAGGTGGTGCAGCACTTGTTCTTACTTTATCTAGTTCTTCCTTTCCGTCCCCGCTCTTGGGTAACCGTAGGGAGGTTACCGGATTGCATGCGATTCTAGCTTCCCCTTTCAGGAATTTACAGAACTCCGTGAACGGTGGATAGCTACCCGTCCTTTGAAGAGTTGATTTTTCATCTTCCTCGTTGTCCTCGCAGTCTTCGTCTGTGATCCATCTATCGACGATGCGACTCCATCGCGCAACCAGATAGCTTGGGAGTTTCTTCAGCATTCTTTGATTTTCGTCTGGATCATTTAAAACGTTGAGGTACTTTATCTCCTCCATCGCTGCTTTGCAATGCTCAAGGAAGTCTGAGAACTTTCTAAGGCTTGGGCCATCGTAGGCTGGGATTCTGGGCCAGTCATTGATCCTTTTACGATACGCATCAGAGATGAGAAAGGTATTTCCAAATCTGTTGCGTAATAGTTTCTTTGCCTTCGAGTAGGCGTTCTCACTGTTCAAAGGGAGTAAACCACCGATGGCTTCTTTAGCTTCGCCGCCTGTATATCTCCCAAGGTAGTACAGTCTCTCTGATGGTGAAGTGGTTTGGTTCTCGATAAGGGTCTCAAATGACTTCATCCACAGGGGAAAGCGGAGAAGGTTGCCATCGAAGACCTCGGGCTCCGGCCTTGGGAGGTTATCTCGTCCGTGTCGTTCTGAGAGCAAGTCTGCAAGTCGGGATATTGCGTCATTGTTAGAAGGCGTGGTAAGGGCAAAGTTCTCCCTTGGCGTTGGTTTTTTCGCGTTTGATTCGTTGATCGATGAGGACTTTTGGTGGTCACCAGGAGACGATGTCGCCGTACCGTTGGGAGGCGTCTTCACTCCTCCCACTTCTGAAGGAGTTAGCACGCTTAATTGCGTTTCTAAGTACTCATGCAGAAGCTCGCTTCCACCACAGTCACTTGGGGGTGTTGCATTTTCGTCATCTTCTTCCCTTTTTACTTGGGCGAAAGCGGTGAGCTCGGCCTTAGCTATTGCCAGTTCCTTCATTATTCTCAACTTTTCCATTTCGTCCTGTTGTTTTCTCAAGGCAGCTGCATTTTCGCTTTCTAGGTAGAGAAACTTCAACTCTGCATCCAGTTTTGCAGCCTTGATCGTCACTTCGGCCTTTCTAGAAATGGATGAGCGAGACGAACTTGAACTAGCGTATGATTGACTCGTAGCTCGGGTCCGGTTAGACTTTACCGAACTGCGGTCGATTTGGGAAGATAACAGATCTGCAATTGTGTTATTAAGCGTTTTGAACATTTCTTGGTTTTCTTTGTCCCAGCGGTCATATTCTGAGGTAACGGCTCGTTTGTCTTCTTCGTTGCTTAACTCATCCTCTATCCGATCTTGCTGATGGGTCAGCTCGTTGAAACACGTCTGCAACTCGTTTCTTTCTTGTCGCAGAGAGGCGATGTCTATTGTGTCCACGATAACAGCGGCTGATCTGTTAATCTGTTTTCTCCATTGTTTATAGGCTTTATTTCGATTGCTTCTTATCAGCTGGAGCTGATATTCTTTTCCCTTTTCTGTCTGGATTCTTGTCCGAGAATCAGTCTCTTTTTCGTTGTCTTTGTCGTCTTTGACATCGTCCATCGTTATTTATTATCTAGCTGTCAATGGTGATCCAACGCAGAGTTTTTACTATTACGGCTGGGGAACTCAAGGTCGTTCAAGGTCACCGTTGTTTCCCCGGGTTGGCCGTGGAGAAGGGTTTAGCAAGCAGTATACTGAGGCTCATCGTTCGTTTCTTTATTGAGTCACGTAAAAACTAAATTATAATAATAAAGATTAGAAAACTAAGGATTACAATGGTTTAACTAATACAATAGCAAGTTCACTTACTAGGCACGTGGCCGATCAATACTTCACGAGAAATACTATAAATTACATCATTTTCCATGTATATATAGATAATCAAAACTATTAGGTAGGTATGTAATTGATGGGTGATAATTTACCTCTTTCTCCTGTAAAATCGTTACGTTCAGTTATTCTGTAGTTCTTGATCGTTATTCCGTCTTATTACAACATAAGAGTGTATCTAATTACAAGCGGTTGATTGTGTGACACGTTCGTGAACGGAATCATATGTCTAACGTTAATTATATAATCAGTCGTATAGCCGTTACAGAAACAAAAGCACCAAGAACTAATTGAAATCAAACTGGAATTAGACACCCATCTGAAAGAAAGTGAACTGAGGTACGGAGCTGTAGATTAGGACATTCGCGTATTAGCAAAATCAGGAGACCATAATTAATAAGAAGGCTAAGAGCAGTTCATTTGAAATGTCATTTGCATGCACTACAGCGCAAATTACAGCCTTCCTGTCATTTGCATTGTAGTGCAAATTATAAACTATACAGTCGAAGCTCTCCTTGCGATCACTCTCGTAAGCGACCGCTCCCGTATAAGCTAGAGACGTACCGCGATCATTTTGGGTAATTCCCGATTCCCCTTATGACGTATCGATACCACTACTACCAGAATCCTTTTCGAATTCTTATTCTTATTCAAATGTTTTAATTCCTATGAGAGTACCAAGGTATGGCCAGTGAATTAGAATAACAAAAGAAGCTACGAAAAGGATTCTGGTAGTAGTGGTATCACTACGTCATAAGGGGAATGGTGAATTTCCAACTAGTACGTGGTTCCTTTGTTTTTATAAGTTCTACGTTAGCGACCACTTATTCAATAAACTCAAAATACTGTTGAGTGAAACGTTGTTTGCATATGCGCATTATAATTACAATACTGTAGTAATGGGCAGCTTTCGTGCTTACGTATTACAGAATATTTACATCACAAGAGCTAAAAGCTCTCGTAATTGTTTCAGCGCGTGGTCGCTTATTAGAGCCCATTTTCGTACAGTATAAGCGACCAGCTCTAATATCGACCACTTTTTCGAATTCCCGAGATGGCCGCTTACGAGAGCTTCGACTGTATATGTGGGGTTTTTCTTCGTGAACATTATATTTTGAAATGAAAACTGCCCACATGGGCTAGCCGATCTATCAGTATTTCAGTACTATTACTATGTTTTCCCTTTGAATGCCTCGAATGTGAATTAAAACTAAGCGGGTACAATGACTGTACAACGCTAAACCAGTTTTAGGCAGACATTTTACTTTGCTTAGTTTGTGCTTGGTAATTAAAAATGAATTGAATTTAGATTCTTTATCCAAACGGCGAAAATTGAAATTTATGGCTAGTAAATAAATATCGTCTTAATGGACTTGTGTTACCTATCACGTGACTTTTTAAATCTTTACCGAAGACCAGCAAAAATGACATATCTAGAAAGAGCATGCTAAAGTTAGTAAAAGTGGAAAGTTTGAAGGGAAGTAAGTAAATAGGACAATATTTATGAAACACCCACACAACTGATTGTCAAGCTAGGCGGAAAACTTTGAAAGCCTTTAACTTTAATTTTGTCTTATTTGCTTGATTCTTTTGAAATTTTCAACTTTTACTAATATGCTCTTTCAAGTTATGATATTTTCGTTTGTCTTCGGTGAAAATTTGAAATGTCACGTGACAGGTGACATGCAAAGACCTCAAATTTTCACAAACACACTCGGGAAAATTAATTCCAAATTGAACCCGGGTCGAAACAGTAGGATTAATCTATACACTGATAACGTCGGTTTATGGAATGTAAAAAAATGTTTTATTTTTATTTCTATTATTTTCACCTATTACTTGCTGACGTAATGTTTTTTGGAAATATATCTGTATACTAAGGCAAAGGAAGAAACTAGTTAGTAGTAGTAGTAGTAGTAGTAGTAGTAGTAGTAGTAGTAGTAGTAGTAGTAGTAGTAGTAGTAGTAGTAGTAGTAGTAGTAGTAGTAGTAGTAGTAGTAGTAGTAGTAGTAGTAGTACTAGTACTAGTAGTAGTAGTAGTAGTAGTAGTAGTAGTAGTAGTAGTAGTAGTAGTAGTAGTAGTAGTAGTAGTAGTAGTAGTAGTAGTAGTAGTAGTAGTAGTAGTAGTAGTAGTAGTAGTAGTAGTAGTAGTAGTAGTAGTAGTTCTAAGCGCGCATGCTCGAACTCGAATAATATTCACCACGTCTTTGAGGCCAAATCAGTTTGCACAGAAAACGTTTTATTTCATAACATAAAAATATTCGGCACGCAGTACATCCAAGAAATGTAGAAATACTCAGGGGCATTAAGGCACGGGTCCAAGACGACCACGCCCATAAAAGCTTAGAACGGCTGTAATATCATCTAGTTTTACTGTAGAGACTACAGTTAAGGACACATCATTAAGATCAACGCTTTGTTAATTTTTATTAATATGGTAACCATGGTGACATCACACTTGACCTTTGAACTGAAGTTTTGAAAAATAACTTTCAAGGCCTCGGGAGTATGGAATTTTTTTGACTGATGTATTGGATTATTAAGCATTCTATATGATACTATATGCCTTCAAGTTTATCGCTCCAATTAGATATCATGAAATAATATTATAACAAAGAAGAAAATAAAGAGTATCAAATTTCATGTGTACCTTTATGAGGCTAATTCCAAACAAGTTAAGCAAATTTTCAAATTAGACCGAGAGACTACACACTAACTCTGATTTATTCACATAGAAATATCCATCCTACGAAACCTTTTTATTGTCCTCCAGGAGACTTTTATGTAAAATGCTGATATTGAAGGTCAAAGGTCAGATTACATGTTTCCATAGAAACAACTATATACATAGGTTAAGGTTTCGACTTTATCACATTTGTCAAAGTTTCAGTGAATAATCACAAAAAGGAAAAGAAATAGACCACCCCTCTTGTTTTCAAGGACGCCATTTTGAAATGTTTGAGACCCATGCCTTAACCGGCTATATCCTTAGTAAAAACAATGGTAAAACAAAATTATTTTAAGTGTCAATTGTATTTTTACAGACGTTTCGGGCATAGCCCTTCATCAGTGTGATCAACCGTTGTGTTTACACGTGATTATAATTGAATGCGCGCGCGCTCCGCGAGCTGACTAACAAGAATGGAATTACAGTGAAATTGAATGGAATAAAGGGTGTACAAGCTATAAAATTTATATATAATGAAAATTAATGTTCATTCCGCGAGGTTGTAATGTTGCCAGTTTATAAATAAGCTCCATTTCTGTTTGTTTACGCTTCAGTGCAGAACCATGACAGAGCTTAAGTCCCCTCACTCTAATGTCCCTGATAGAATGGCCACCTGAGCTAAAATGCTCTGCAACGGGAAAACCGGGAGTCTGTTTCCTTATACTGCGGAGATGTTCGGCAAAGCGTTCTCTTATAGTTCTACCGGTTTCCCCGATGTAGAGCTGGGGGCATCGACAGCATGATAAAACATATATTACGTTCTCAGTCTTACACGTAAAGTTCTCGCGAATGGTGTACGTCATCTTAGGGGCACGCACCTCAGTATCAGGTGTTATGTACTCACAGGTGTGGCATCTTGGATGTCTGCAAGCATTTGAACCAGCTTGCGAAGTGACGCAACCTTCGGTTGTGTGGACGAGGGTATCACGTAGACTTTGGTCGCGTCTGTAAGCGACAACAGGTGTATTTTCAAAAATCACCTTGGTTAAAGGGTCGTTGGATAAAATGGTGAAGTTTTCCAAAAGAATACGTTTAATGTTGGTCGTCAAAGGATGGTACGTGAGGACCAGGGGGACTCTCTCTTGTGTTTCGTTGTTTACTGACTGCCTGGGAACCAGAGCATCCTGTCTATCGATCGACATGATTTTCCGTAGGTCATCATCTAAGGATGAGGACAGGTAACCACGGTGTATGAAGAAGGTCTTCATTTCAGTAGATCTGGCCAAGAAGTCGTTGTTGTCAGAGCAGAGTCGGCGGAGGCGTAGAAACTGGCTGTATGGAATGCTGCGCTTGCAATGGCTGGGGTGTGAAGAGTTGTAGTGAAGGTAGTTGTGGGTGGCTGTTTCCTTGTAGAAGACTGAAGTTTGTAGCCTGTCATGGTCTATGCGTAGGGTGATGTCAAGAAATGGTAACTCGCGTTCTGTTATGGTGTACGTAAATTGAAGGGCTGGGTTAAAGTTAGAGACAAAGTCAATAAACCCTTCCAGCTCCTCTCGGTTACATGATGCCGCTCCAATTACGTCGTCAATATATCGCCTGTATAGTTGGGGTACAAATCCGGTATATTGACGAAATACTTGATCCTCAAAGTAGCCCACGTACAGACATGCATAATTCGGTCCCATTTTGGTACCCATGGCAAACTCCTCCGGTCTGATGATAAATTTGACCTTCGAATGAGAAGGCATTAAGGGTTAGAACAAGCTCTGCCAGCCGCGTAAGTGTATGAGTGGGAGGTTCCTTCACTAGGCGTTGATCCAAATAGTATGTTAAGGCTTGAAGACCACCGTCATTAGGGATCACAGTGTAAAGGGACTTGATGTCCATGGTGAATAGAAACCGACCAGCGGTATTAGAGTTATTAGAATTGAATCTGAAGGCATCAAAGATGTTCAGGGCATCGTTGGTATCTTTCACATAGCTGGGCAAGCTTTTGACAAAAGGCGCCATTATTTCATCCAAAAACGCAGAGATGTCTTGTGTGGGGCAATTACATGCCGAAACAATGGGCCTGCCTGGGTTGTTGGGTTTGTGTATCTTTGGCAGAAGGTAAAAACGTGACGTACGGGCAGAAGTAACGATGAGATGTTTTGCTGAGGGTGGGAGTTCGACATTGGCTATCATCTCATTTACAACGGATTTAATGGTCTTTTGGTACTCTTTGAGAGGATCATGGCTAAGATGTTGATAAAATCTGGCGTCTGATAGCTGTCGGTTGGCTTCTTGTATATATAGAGGTCGGGACCAAACCACGACGGCACCGCCTTTGTCAGCAGGCTTTATAACAATATCCTTCCGTTGCCTCAGATGTTTTAGAGCGGTCTTTTCCTCCTCAGTGAGATTCGTTACTTTAACAGGTCTTTTGAAGTTGATAGAGTTGACAATCCTTCGGCAGCGATCAATGTAGTGGTCAATGGCAGAAAATTCGCCCTGAGGTGGAGTCCAGGTGGAGATCTTGTTATTGAACTTAGCAAATGGGTCGTCAGTAGGTTCATTGTCTTGCCCATGGAAGTGAGCTTTCAAACGAAGACGACGATAGAACTTCTCACAATCGGCCTTGACTTGATATTCATTGGTTGTGTTCTTTGTTGGTACAAAGGTGAGACCTTTCTTAAGAACGGTTCTTTCGGTCTCTGTCAATGTTAAATCTTCGGGTATGGTAACAATGATTTTGTTATCTGTGTTATCATCTCGAGAGACAAGGTTATGATTAGTTAAGTTCTCTCTCTTGGTTAAGGCAGCGAATTTCTTGTCTTTCACAGTTTTTAAGTCGTAGTACAAGATGGAATTCAATTCGGAGATTAGTGTCCTAGTTATATAATAATCAGCTTCAGTGCAGTCAGTTCGTAGTAAATTGCTGTATTGAGTTATTAAGGTAGATATGTGGTTCAGTCTTACTTTTAAATCCTTGATGGTGTTCTGCATTAAATTTCTGGAACAGGTGTCGGTGATTTTTGTTATTTGTTTCTTGTTAGAATGAGCATTTGCAGGATGAAAGATGATTCGGAAACCAACTGGAATGACTTTTTTTCTTAAACAACGCCCAATAAAGTTAACATGGCTTGACATTTTGGTCTTCTTAAAGATGTTATCAGCCAAGGTAGTAGCGTTATTCGAGCATCCTGTCGGTAGAGAGCGAATGCCATTCTTGAGTTCGCGGCGTATTTCAGCAACGGTTTTTTTGATGTTTGGCATCAGAAAAAAAGAACTTCTAGTTCATTTTCTATATATCCTTAGTAATTGGATAGCGCGCGCATTCTAGTTACCTACGTATCCACACTCGCGAGCAAGTAACGGTTCGTTGACAACACACGCTGTTATTTTAAATTGAAATGATGCGTTAATTTCGAACTGAGTTCAATATAAAAAAATGGCAAAAACTCTAGTTCTGCAGTTGGACTTCCATAAATCTCTTCAGATACCAAAGATTTCAAGCCAGGACGCCTACTATTGTAAGAGACTAACTACAAGGTTGTTTAGCATTTTCGATGCAGGATCGAAAAAACTCCACGCATTTATATACCCTTGTACCGTGGCAGGCGAAGGTCCTGACGAGGTGATTTCAATGTTGGATTTTTTGTTAACCAGACTACAGACAGGGTTCAATCATCTTATACTATGGGCAGACAATTGCCCTGGGCAATTTAAAGAGACTTATCTCTTCTTTTATTGTGATTACCTGATAAATACAAACAGCAGGTTCTTGCGAGTAGATTTGAAGTTCTTGTTGGAAGGACACACGTATTCAATTTGTGACAGGCGCTTTGGAAACATAGAGGCAGCAACGCGACGTTTCGAAGTCATTGAGTCTCCAGCTGACTGGATATCAAAATTGAGAGAAAGCGGGTTAACAAATCTTGAGATTTACGAGGTCACTGTAGACATGATAAAGTCATATAAGATGTCCCTACGAAATGCCTATGTTAACCGCGGCACAGATGTGGATGGTAACATGGCGAAGGTGAGAAAATTGGCGTGGTTAAATTTTGGCGCTGGTGAGTTAACAGATGTTAGAATATAGTCATACTCACTCGACCAATCAGCGCCCAGCATTTGTGCGCTCTATATCTCATAAAGGAGCTTTATCAATGGATTCATTAGTATTCTCTATATAGAGAATACTAATAAAGCTTTGTTTTCTTTTGTTTCAAAGCCTTATTAGTATTCTCTATATAGGGAATACTAATGACTAACTTAGAGAATACTAGAGCGCAAATATTATATCCGTGAAATCGTTAACTAAATAGTACTAATAAATAGCACCAAATGCTTTATCATTGTTGTCTACTTGTAAAATGTTAATTGGTACTAAATCTTAGCGCTTATTTCACGGATATAATATTTGCACTCTACATGAATAACGTGTACTAAACTATATACAAGAAATATTATAATACAATCTTAGTTTAATCTTCAAATACTATTCAAATATTATTATATCATAATCCAATAAATCACAGTTATTTGGATTCGTTAAGCAGCTAGATCAATACATGAATACTGCGGATACAGAAATACAGATCATAACTATACTAAACACTAAAGAAACGTAGCGAGTCACTTACTCTTCAAAATGAAATCACAAACGAGTTTCTCCATGTTCTACAAGAAGTGTAGATGTACGGATATTCATCAGTCATCCAAGTTCTTCGTATATGATTATTGCGATATATTAAATGTCCACATCGTGCTTGAGTTTTCTTTGGTGTTCATTATTTCTCTCGTTTTTCAATTTCGTCCGTTCTAACTGGTTTGAAAAAACTTTGAGATTTCTGCTCTTCATTTCCACAACAAATATCGGTATTTTCTAGCGTTGCAAGCTTCGTATTTAAAAGCCTCAAGCTTCGGATATTCATCTTCACTCCACTGAAGTCACACACAACTGAACAGATTTGCATAAGCGTATGTGCATTTGAAATCAGTATTCCTTTGGGAAAGCAACAGACATGCAGCCAAAGAATACTCTCATGAGTATGACTATATTCTAAAACGGTTAGAGAATAAACACTCGTGCTTTATGGAATTTAGAGCGCCTCGCATTGATAGAAGGGCCACTCGGCGCTACGCGCCTCGTGGCCTTCTATCTGCTGCTCGGAGCTCTAAATCCCATAAAGCACTCGCGTTATTCTCTAACCCTTACATAATGGGGTTCTTGTTACCACAAAGATTAAAAGTGGAGAATGCTTCGTTTGTTTTTCGATTGATCCCTACGAAAAACCACGTAGGATCTCTTTCCTTAAAAAGAAACAATGGCATCCACTTCATGCTTCAGACCTTAAAGTGAAATTGAATTCAATCAATCCCGTGTCGACCGACGTAAAAGAAAATTGTGTCAAATTGGCTTCTAAATATTTAAGCTGTGAAGCAAGCCAATATTATGAATCCCTCGCCACAATCGATGAATAATAACGTTTATGAGCAAATAATTGAACAACTGTTATCCCCCAAAAGTTTTGCATTATACACATTTACTGATCATATAAGTTAAGCAAAATTTCTGGATCCTGATTGGTCAACAACGGATGCATAAAATGGTTATAGCGCGCGCTATTCAGTTCTTGGTATAGACCGAATGCAATTTCAATTTGCCATTGTTCTGGACTGACTAACCTCGTGTTCATGTGGAATCACAAAAGCATTCCCACCTGTATGAAAGGCTAGTCAGTCCAGCACAATGGCAATTGACATTGGACGCCATTATTGCATTCGGTCTATATGATAAACAAAAAACTGGGATTTATGGTCACTCATCATAACTGCGTTTTAAATATTGTTCGAGCATGAGCATGGTAAGCCGGAGCACTGAATTTGTACCATGAGTAGTTAGTTCTATATACTTCGTTAGGTAATACACTTTTGGTCTGTTGGAGGAACAATTACATTGCCTAAACACGTTTGTAATCTAATTGTATGAACCTATATTAAATAATGGATCTGTAAAATAATTTCCAGTTTTTAATATTACACTCCATATACATTACCCTACTAATATTCCGAACAGCTTTTCGTTGACAAAAACCTTGATTTTCACCTGACTGGCATTGACATCCATGGAGGTAACCTAGCTCTGAATGGCCCAAAGTTTTTTTTCTCGGGAATTCTTGAAATTCAGTTCTTTATTTTCTACGACGGGGGTTGAGGGGGGGGGGATGGGGGATTGTTGGAGGTGTTGGGCGCAACAACTCTGACAGCAGTCACATCGTGATTTAAAATCCCTTAATTCCAACACCCCAATTCCATCTGAAACTTCTACAAAACCGCTCCCTCGCGAACTTTAGACACTTTAGGGAGGCGATCACACAGTTTGGCTAATCGATTCGTGATTTCGCTCCCAACGCACCGACAACAAATTGAGCTTCATGTGTGATGGGCCTTGTTGTAACTTCCATCCGTAGTGCTTGCATTTACTATTGAATCAAGAAAGAAAAAAGAAAGAAAGAGGCGAGCATTCATTCATTCAGTCATTCATTCAACCATCCATTCAGTCAGTCAGCCAGTCAGCCAGTCATTCATTCATTCTTTACCACAGAGCCAGATTATAAGAAAGAGACAATTTCATCTGATTTAATAAATTCAAGCCGGTTTAAAATGTAATTTTATTTCAAGCTTCACTCATTCCTTCATGGGCAATAGGAGTATCTTTTGATATTAGTGACCAGTTAGTTGTCACACTACTGCATTCTGATACAGGCTGGCTAACACAATACTCAACAACCTTGGATATCTGAAACATATGTAGGAAGAGTAATCATTGTAATAGCAATAGCAATAATATTATAAACATAAATGTATGATGATCTTCATAATCAAAAATCAATCAATCAATATGATGAAGATGATGAGCAGTAATCAGGAGAGGTAAGGGGGAGGGGTGTTGGAGGGTGGAGACACCACTGGGTATATAGCTAGGATTCTCACATGCATGCAGCAACCATCTTGTGGAATAACGTTTTTATCCTTTGGTAAATGATTCTTCAATCCTATGTCATTCAAACAGTTAAATGTTGGTGCAAGACAGTTAAATGTTGGTGAACAACATTTAACTGTCATTAGAATATAGTCATACTCACTCGACCAATCAGCGCCCAGCATTTGTGCGCTCTATATCTCATAAAGGAGCTTTATCAATGGATTCATTAGTATTCTCTATATAGAGAATACTAATAAAGCTTTGTTTTCTTTTGTTTCAAAGCCTTATTAGTATTCTCTATATAGGGAATACTAATGACTAACTTAGAGAATACTAGAGCGCAAATATTATATCCGTGAAATCGTTAACTAACTAAATAGTACTAATAAATAGCACCAAATGCCGAGTTTATCATTGTTGTCTACTTGTAAAATGTTAATTAGTACTAAATGTTAGCGCTTGTTTCACGGATATAATATTTGCACTCTACATGAATAACGTGTACTAAACTATATACAAGAAATATTATAATACAATCTTAGTTTAATCTTCAAATACTAATCAAATATTATTATATCATAATCCAATAAATCACAGTTATTTGGATTCGTTAAGCAGCTAGATCTATACATGAATACTGCGGATACAGAAATACAGATCATAACTATACTAAACACTAAAGAAACGTAGCGAGTCACTTACTCTTCAAAATGAAATCACAAACGAGTTTCTCCATGTTCTACAAGAAGTGTAGATGTACGGATATTCATCAGTCATCCAAGTTCTCCGTATGATTATTGCGATATAGTTAGCCCAATCTTTCAATATATTAAATGTCCACATCGTGCTTGAGTTTTCTTTGGTGTCCATTATTTCTCTCGTTTTTCAATTCCGTCCGTTCTACTGGTTTGAAGAAACTTTGAGATTTCTGCTCTTCATTTCCACAACAAATACCGGTAAATTCTAGCGTTGCAAGCTTCGTATTTTTAAAAAAGTCTCAAGCTTCGGATATTCATCTTCACTCCACTGAAGTCACACACAACTGAACAGCTTTGCATAAGCGTATGTGCATTTGAAATCAGTATTCCTTTGAATTGGGATAGCAACAGACATGCAGCCAAAGAATACTCTCGTGAGTATGACTATATTCTAAAACGGTTAGAGAATAAACACTCGTGCTTTATGGAATTTAGAGCGCCTCGCATTGATAGAAGGGCCACTCGGCGCGCTTCTATCTGCTGCTCGGAGCTCTAAATCCCATAAAGCACTCGCGTTTATTCTCTAACCCTTACATAAAATATTCATTACCCCTAAAGCTAGAATTAAGTATGACAACCGCTTTCTGGAAAATGATTGGAGTTGGGAAGAAATTTATAGTCTTCCATATAAAGCGTTCATATATGCAAAATACCGAGAATTTCAATATAAAATTTTACACCGTATTTTATATACAAACAAATTTCTTTATAAGAGAGGTTGACTGCAAAATTCGAAGAAAATGAAAGAAAGACGGAAAAT